>CM029020.1:2854309-3454309 GCA_016801055.1 Panax notoginseng
AGCCGAATATTTAGACATTTATCAAAAATTATACTTTTGTCCAAAAATTCTGAAATTTACGGAGTATACTTCTATCATATACATGTACTCCCAATAAAATTTTTTATCAATTTTGGAGTTAACCACAAGGAATTATAAGCGGTTACTTTTAAAATAGTCTTTTCTCATAAAATTCATAACTCTCAATCTATACATCCAAAAATCACCATTTTTGGACACAATCAAGAAAACTCATCAAAATATCATTTCAAATTTTTTCAGAATTTTTGAAGGTCAAAAAAATTACGAAACTGAAAAACATAACAACCCTTAAAATTCCTTACTATCCCTTACCTTAAAAGAGCAGTACTTCTGATCGGTATAAGGCTGAAAGAAACTTGCTCTGATGAATAGAAACTCTCAAAGTATCTAAATACTCACAAAATATACTCAATAATCTAGAGAGAGAAAGAGAAAAAACTTGTTTCTGGTGTGTTTTTCAATTCTAACTTAGCCCTCTATTTATAGGAAAATTTTAGTAGTCTTGACCTGCAACCTGATGGCTTTACCTGCTACTATTCCCACCCACCACATTTGAAATATAATTCAGCACATTTCTTCACCACCAACCACAAGTGGGGCCCACCAATTCTAGAATTTTCTATCAAAATGATAAACTCCGAAAATTCAACAATTTCTGAACCAGTCATCTTGTAAAATTCATAATAAATCATACGTTCATTTTTAACGGTTCAAAATTTGTGGGCATATACTCAACTTATATATGTATAACATATCAAAAATTACCACGATCCAACGGTCGGATTAAAAATTATAACCCCCGCAAAATATCTCAAAAACCTTGATTTTTTAATACCTCCATTCCGACAAAAATACGGATAAAAATCTCAACATTAACTCCTTCATTTTTAACCACAAAAATTTATCCCTCGTTTATATCCACATAAAATAAATATTTCCTTATCATATGAATCAATAATTAATTATTCACAAATAATATTACAGAATCACATTTATGACAACCAGGCCGTTCCCAGGAAAGAGGGGGCTTTCCAATAAGAATTTTTCCTTACTGGCGCGCAATTAGGTGACCAAACCTCTCCTTAGACAGAACTTTCTAGACATTGTCAATAATGTTATCTAATAATATTATTCAAATAATATGAATTATTGATCTGATAATGGGAAATACTGTGCAGTGACAATTATTGAACAACAATAATATAAATTTCAACATAGCAATTATTGAATTAATAAAATAAAATATTGAACAGTAATTACTGTAACAATTATTGAGTAGTGCCTTATTACGTAAGAATCAATAATTTCAAAAATACTATGCAATACCGTGTGCTACTGTGCAATAACGCGTATTACTGTATTTTAACCACCGGGTATTCCAACAGTGTTAACGGTAACAATTACGCCGTTATTTGTAAAAACTCAAATTTGTCATTTTTTTCACCCGACAGTTATTCGTTATGGGGCCCACAAATAGCTGCGCCGTCGTACGAATATTCCCCGACAGAAAGAATATTCCACGACCAAACGAATATTCTCCGACAACAATGATTATTTTATAACCATTTGCTTATTTTGAAAAAAAATTCATATTTCACCCATAACTTTAAACTTTTATCAATTTAACCATTTACTGAATAGTAATTATAAGAAAAATTGAATACTTTTATTTCATAAAATTCGGGGTCTTACAATTAATATAATTTATTTAACTTTTAAAAATAATAAATACTGTAATTAATACTAATATATAGATAATTTTAAATTTTTATAATTATATTATCTAACTTAAACTAATAATTGTTAGTTTAATAGTTTTATACTTTGAAATTATTTACTACATATCTCAATCAATTAAAATTTTAATAGTATTATAAATTAGTATTATTAATTAAGAATAATAAAATTACAATAAAATCAAATTTATAGCGACATAAAGAAAAATTATGACACAATCTTAAAGAGATACTGTTATACACTAATAAATACATGAAATAAAATATAATACTATATTATAAAGACACTCACGCTATTTTATAAAAATGAAAAACTATATGTATGAATATTAAGATTATGTTTTTTGTATGCTTTTAAAATAATAAATTGTTAATTTAATATTGCTGTGCAATTATGTGTTATTTTACATAATTATATATTACTAAAATAATACACTTTATTTATATAAAAAATTATATAAATAAAGTGTATTATTTAAGTTTTACTTATTATAAATGCACGATTTAAGTAAGCATTAATTGTTTAGTTTTATATTATAAATGCACGATTTAAGTTTTACTTTTTAAGAATAGTAAATTTTGAACAAAAGTAAAGAAACAATATATTAAAGATTGCATTAAAAATAAATAATTGTTGTAGCTCAGTTGGTTTGAACTCTTATTTATTTATTTACAAGTCTTGTGTTCAAGCCCCACAAGTAGCAACATTTTGTTAAAAAAAAAAAGTTACGGGCTGCGGGCCGGGTCGGGACGCCCGCGGGCCTGGCCATCACGGGCCGGGCCAAAACAGCCCAGCTTTTCCTGTGGGCTAGAAAACTGCAGCCCATAGCCCGGCCCAGCTTAGTGAGGGTCACTACCCACTACAGCAATTCCATAGGAGAGTGCAGTAAAATTGTTTGATATCTCAAATGCTGAAATTTATGAGAGTTCTAGGTCTATTATGTAGTACTGAAGAAACATGAAATGCTGAAAAGAAGGATCAGTGCCATAGTTTATTTGGTAGACTGGAAAGCTGTAAGAATTATTGGTATATTTCGTTGCACGTAATCTTGGCTGGAGTTCTTTATCGTTTAATTAAATGACACTTTTAATTGTTGTCTACTTTGTTAAAAAGATTTTACATAAGCTTACTTGGAATAAATTTTCATTGAATTAATATGAACTTGATGATTCTCAGAGTTAGTTTTGAGTCGGAACCTGGAGCGCTTGCACAAACAACTGATTTCAAGGAGTCAAATAAGAGGCTGAAATGGGGTCTAACAAAGGCATGCAATTCTTTTCCTGATGCTCTCATGTTTTCCATGTATTTAGATTGTTCAGTGTAGAATTTAGTTTCTTTTTTGGAAATTTCCATCTTTTTTTAAAGCTACTTATAGGTGCAGTGCTCAACAGATTGTTGGTGGATCTGAACATGAACATACACTGCGTGCCAAGCTAACTTTTTCGCAGGAATCACATGGTATGATTTTGTCAATACTTTATGATTAAGTTGTTGAAAGTTATAATTCTCTGTCGAAAGCTTTCAGTGAATTTACGGTTCGATTTTCATCATTGCTGAAGGTCACTTATTTACTACTGTTGATGTTAATTCAGGCATTATCATCAAAGAAGTTGGACCTGTTCGCATGACCTTTATCATCAAAGAAGCTTCAGGTTAGACGTTGCCTTAATTTTCTTGACTCGTTGTGCGGCCTGGGTGGGTTTTGTTGTGTGAAAAGGAGGGGAGAGCAACCTACCGGCTACCACACTGCTTTCGCCTCATCTATTGCTGTCATAAGCGGTTTTGGATTTCCACATCCCCCTCTTCACGCAAAATTTATGAAACAAAAACAAAACAGGAAGCCTGATAGCCGGGGAGATTCTCTTTTTGTTCTTTCTATTATGTCTAGTATTAGCTAATTTGTTCCTCTCATATAGCTTTCGAATAACTACTACTGTTATGATGATGTGTTATAGGTGAAAATACTTGCAGATAGCAAAGAAGTCCAAAACCTACAATCCTTATCGGTGGGTGAGATATGTCACTCAGACCAGCTCTTATGTTGCTCATATATAATACTTTTTTCCCTTCCTGCTGTGCTTTTGTAATATTTCATTCCACCATCTTTGACTCTGATCATGTTATTATGGGCTGAGATCTTATGTGGCGGATAAACTATATAAGATTTGTGGGATCAAGAAATTACACATCATCCTTGCAGTAGTTGTAGGGTATATTTCTTTAATCTATGGAAATGGTAGACTAGTTTAACAACTTTGTTTCTTGGAGGTGTGCTTGAGACTGGGTTGGTCAAGCGAGTTGAAGTTCCACGTAGGAGAGAATTCCCAAGAGAAGAGGAAAGAGAAAAATGAGGAGGAGAAACAAAGGGGATTTGATAATATGAAAAAGAAGAAGCATAATAATAAATGAAGGCACAAAAACGATGAGAGATGATAAAAGCATATATGTAAAGAGTAGAGAAAAGGAGGCGCACCATTTTGCTTAAGAAGAAGAGAGCAGCCTTGCTTTGCTTTGCTTTGCTTTACTGGAGGTGGCTGGAGCTCATTCATTCATTCAAGGTTACTTGAATATTGAGTTTTTTGATGTTGATGTAGAATTGTTAATTATGATTATGAAATTCTTTTGTTGTTGTTGTTGTTGTACTCATATCCATTTAATGTGGGTGCGGGTGTAATAGGCAAAAATATTGTGATAGCTAATTTGTTGAGAGTGCTGAATGTGTGAAGAAAATATGGTTGCATAATTTTTGTTGGAAATGTAAGATCACAAATGATTATAATTGGGGGAAGGAATACCAATTTACATTATCAATTACTACTATATATTAAACATTACAAAGAAAGAGTAAAGAAAAAGAAAATAATGTTTATGTTTGTGAGTTGGGGTATAATGGAAGGAAGAGGAGAGTTAAAAATTAAACAAAAGAAATTAAACATATATATTTCTTCAGTTTAGGAAATCTCTGTTTGTAATTATGCAGAAAGAAAAAGTCCCAATAAATTTGTTCTTTATTTCATCTGTGAAAATAAAATTTTGACATTCATATTATATGTAATCATATAGGTGTTACAAATAAATAATCATCATTCATTTTATATGTAATCATATAGGTGTTACAAATAAATTTAATTTATATATTCTTAATTTTTTAATATACTTAAAAAAATGTATTAAAGAAAGACATAACAAATAGAACTTAAATATTTGTTACGGTAGTTAAGACGAGTTATAAATTCGGACGTCCTGACATTAAATAGCGTGTATAAAAAGTTTGATGCAAAGATTTGTTCCAGTGTCATCAGAAAACTGTAAGTTATCCCCAAAAAAAATAATAATAAAAAATAAAAAAAACCATCAACTAGGTAACAAAAGAGTGTTGAGAATAGAGGGAAAAAAAGAAAGGGAGAAAGCAAGTCAAAACCCCGACCAAGGAAGAAACATATTTTACAAATTGCAATTGCAGAAGAAAAGTGAGAGAGAAATAGAGTTTCAGAGAGAGAAAATGATTGCTGACGGAGTTGAAGACGAAGAGAAATATCTCGCCGCTGGGATCGCCGGCCTTCAGCAGAATGCCTTTTACATGCATCGAGCTCTCGTATCTCTATCTCTCTCTTTCTCGCTCTATGTATAATCCCAAATTGAATCCCTAATTTTACCAGTTATGATTGGATCTTTAATTTGTCAGGACTCTAACAATTTGAGGGACGCTCTCAAATACTCCGCTCAGATGCTATCGGAGCTTCGCACTTCCAGGCTTTCCCCTCACAAATACTACGAACTCTGTACTCTCTCCTCTCTGATCCGATTTTATCTTTCCTTGATTGATTTAAATTCCTCTTCTTTTTTATTTACGATTAGCTTGGACTGATTACCTTTTTATCTGGGTTGTTTAATTGCTCAGATATGCGAGCATTCGATGAACTGAGAAAGCTGGAGATGTTTTTCAAGGAGGAGGCTAAGCGTGGTTGCTCCACCATCGAGCTCTATGAACTCGTGCAGCATGCTGGGAACATATTGCCCAGGCTGTAAGTTTGAAATTGTATTTTAGTCATTCTTTTTTGGGTTTAAGCTGTTGTAAAATTGGCTCCATTGTTGATATATACTTTCAGATGCTGTGATGAATTCATATGTAGATGCATAAATATATTATTGGCATAAATATATTATTGGTTCACCTTTTTTTGATATACCTTGTTACTTCAGCCATTTTTTACTGTACCAGATTAATAATTTAGGTTCTTCATTTGAATCTACGTTTTCGGAAAAGAGAGTCTTGTAGACACAATGTTTTTGGATGATATTAAAAATTGAATACAAAAATTTATTATCAAGTAAACTCTAATATTGAGAAAATATTAGTAATAACAAAAGTTGGACACTCTCATTTGCGGACATGGACTAATTAAATACATTCCCCATCTCCCTCTGCCGCAAAATGTGAGTTATCTCTCCATTATTGTACTTCCCAAAAGAGACCCCACTTTCTAAAAGTAGACTTAAAGCGGCCACAAGATTCCAATTTTTAACTTAAAGGAAAAGTTGGTAGACATAGCCTTTTAGTTTGATTTTCAATATTGCTATTTAAATTGATTTTAGAGGTTAAATTGGGAATTCATATTTTTAAAGTTGCATGATGTTTAAATGGTGGATTCTCTAGTAGACTAAATTTTCCAATTTTCACTTAACGGAAAATGTCCCCTAATTATTTGATACATGATTATTGTGAAAATTTACTTTTGAAATGGCCTCAAGGAATAGGGGTGAGCATGGTGCAATTTGAAGCTCAAACCGCACACAAAACCGCTTAGGTGCGATTTGACAAATCCAAAACCGCACATGAAACCGCTTGTAATTGGTGCGGTACGGTTTTGATCAATTGAAATGACAAAATTTTATGCAATTTAAATGAACAATTTAACATAACATAATATTAAATACCACTTTGATAACAAATACAACCTTACTTATAATGTTTTGTCTAAACAAAAGCTAAATATAACATGCTTACGTATGAAAATTCTAAACAGTGATAATTAGTTAATTACATGAAAGATAATTTCAAATGGATTAACTAAAGGGTGGCTTCCATAATAATGCTTCTTGATATGCTCCATGAACTCAAAAGAAGCATGATGCGTTTTCGGTTTTATGTGTGCGGTTTTGGTCAATAATCAAACTCAAACCGTAAATTCGGTTTTTCAACTCACTTAAAACCGTCACATATGCCGGAACCGTTAGTGTGGTTTGTGCGGTTTCGGAGGTAATTTGGTTCCTTGCTCAACCCTATCAAGGAATATTAATCTTCTGTCCTTTGTTGATATCCACATAATTTACCTTTAGCCCATGTTGACTCGATTCTTGATGATTTTAACTTATCATTTAAAAGTAGTATACTATGCAGACTTTGCAATATAGGTGGATTAGGATCTCATTATAGGATCTTTTTCTTTAATTTACAAATTGTATGTCTTAATAAACATTTTGAGTGTCTCTCGCGCTTTCTTCAGGAGGTGCATGTTGGATGATCAAATAGATAGTATTAGCTTTAAAATATCAGGTTCAATGCAAGATAAATCTCTGGTTCCTTCTTTGTGTTCCTCAGGTACCTCCTTTGTACAGTAGGATCCGTGTACATAAGGTCTAAGGAGGCTCCTGCTAAGGATGTTTTAAAAGACCTTGTGGAGATGTGCCGTGGGATACAGCATCCTCTACGTGGACTTTTCCTTAGGAGTTATCTTTCCCAAGTCAGTAGGGATAAGTTACCTGATATTGGTTCCGAGTATGAAGGGTAAGGACATCAAGTCCAATTGATTTCTCCATTGTAAAATAAGGAAGAGATTTAACTGTTTACGGTTCAAAATTTACTTCTCAAATATGTTGAAATCATGTGGGGTTCTATAGGTGTTAAGGCCTTCGGTGTGGACTCCCCAGTCTCCCCAACCAATATTTTGTATCGGTTATGTATTTTACTTTTTGAGGAGTTATGAGGAAGTGACCTGATATCTAGATGGCTTACATGATTCCTGCAGGGATGCTGACACTGTCATTGACGCTGTAGAGTTTGTACTCCAGAATTTCACAGAAATGAACAAACTCTGGGTTCGAATGCAACATCAGGTTAGTTGAAATTTCTGGATTCTGTTATCTGCTCTCAAGCTTAGACATGCATGAGGCCACAATGCTTGCATGTTGCCGAAGGTAAAAATAAATCATGAGAGCATGATTTGTGCTCATGCAGGTGTTGTTGTGCTTGTGAATCATTCATACTCTTTGCTGATCTTGAGTTGAGGCTTGCATTCGGCCTTTATGGTCTGCAGGGTCCCACGCGGGAGAAGGAGAAACGGGAAAAAGAAAGGAGCGAGCTTCGTGATCTTGTAATTATCAGTAATCTTGGATTATTTATATCACTTCAATTCAGCATTTAACTGTGCAATAATCCACTAATCAAAGGGGTACTGTTCTGTCCCTCACATGTTCATTAGGTAGGGAAGAACTTGCATGTTCTCAGTCAGATCGAGGGTGTTGACCTTGAAATGTATAGAGATACTGTGCTTCCCAGAGTCTTGGAGCAGGTGATCTTTTTATCTATATTTGATATTGTTCGAGTTATTGTAATTGTAAGATATCTGAATTGACACAATGACCATCTTCTGATGGATTTTGTATCACAAATGCATTTTGTAGGTTGTGAATTGTAAAGATGAGCTCGCCCAATATTATTTGATGGATTGCATAATTCAAGTATTTCCTGATGAGTATCACTTGCAGACTCTTGAGATTATATTGAGTGCCTGCCCCCAGCTTCAGGTGGATTGCATAATCTGTTTCAAACAACTTTTTACCATAGCTGTAGTGCGTTCGAAGAATTGAGAAGTATATTGAAATATGATTACACGTGCAGAACAAGAGCTCTACAAATAGAAACAATTGTTGGCATTTTCTAAACTTTTACATGGGTTGCAGAGGTTTATAAGCAATCCCTTGCATACATGTGATAGTGGCAGAATTATTATTAATTTAAATGGCCTAACTCTTGCTAGGACTAACACGATAATAATATAATCTTTACTTGGTTAAGAATTATTTAATGTGTTTCCAGCTCTATTGGCAACGTACTTTGCTAAGTAGAATAGCATTATCTATAGCTATATTGGAATTATCAGTTGTTTTAAATTGTGAAAGTCTGATTTTGTGCAATAATCCTAGATATGATTATAAATATTAAATTACTAAGCTATCTACTTTTTTTGCCCCTTTGTGTGTTTCAGCCAACTGTTGACATCAAAACAGTCCTTTCTCGATTAATGGAGAGGCTTTCAAATTATGCCGCTTCAAGTGCAGAAGTGAGTAACTTGTGCTATTTACCAGGGCTTATATTTAAATTCTATAACGGCTGATGATTTATGTTACAGGTTTTACCCGAGTTCTTCCAAGTAGAAGCCTTTGCAAAACTGAGCAATGCCATAGGAAAGGTAAATTTTCAGTAGTTGCGTTGAAGAGTATATATATAAAATTTCAGTTGAATACTTTTTCATCTTTCAGAAAAGGTTTTGCACTTATTCTTCACTTGGTTTTATTGTTTTCATTCAAATGTTCAGTCAACCATATTAAGATGTCAATATTATGGAAATTCTCTTAAAGAAGGTATACTATTGGAGTTCCCAGCCTTTCAGTCTCATCCATCATCCTTGTAATACGTATTACTGTATCTCGAACCCAATGGGTAACAAATAAAAACTGATGCTCTTTACTTTATATTTGACGTGGCTTGAATGGCGTACTTCTGGAGGCCAATTTTGTTGAGACAAACTGGATCAATCTTGCAAATAGAGTTGTGCGTAAACATTAGTACAAGATTTTGTGCAATAGGATGTGTTTCTACATTTTGTTTTGGTTGCATCAATTTGATTTGTTTCACTATTTAAATAGTTTTGGAGATATTTCCTTTGAGCAGTATTGTGAATTTTTTACATAAAAGTGATTTATTTTACTGCTACTTTGGTAGTTATTCTTATTTTTCTCCAGTATATATTTTATTTATTACTTAACTTCTGTGTTGATGCAGGTGATAGAAGCTCAGGTTGACATGCCTATTGCTGGAGTTATAACTTTATATTCATCTCTGCTGACATTTACCCTTCATGTCCACCATGACCGTCTTGACTATGTGGATCAAATATTGGTATGTTTCCTCATCAGATTACATTAATATCAAACATGTAATCTCCGTGTTAGCCTCGTAAAGTTTAATATTTGACCTTTAGATTTTAGTTCACGAGTCCTTTAACTGCTGACATATTCTCTGTATTTTCTCCAATTAACATAAATAATAAAGAAATAATATGCGTAAGAATCTTTGTTGTTTGGAGGAATGGTCTCCTCTAATTATTGTCTTGAATCAGTATTTTGGTCAAGCTTACTCAACTCATCTCAACAAACTTTAAGTTGATTTGAACAGTTAAGTCGATCTCTTTTAAGCAAAACTAATCAAGTTTGAAGATCTGATGTGAATGTCAGACATTGCATGTGTCTTTGCATATACATGGCATGAAATATCAAGTTATATGACACTCTTCTATTTCATGCAAAATTGTGAAATTTGTTGAATTGCATCACAACGATCATTCCTGAGAATGTAATGTTAGCGCATTACTAAGCTAAGATTAATAACTCTTTAGTGCTGCTGCTGCTGTGTCTTTTCCTTTATCTAAAGGTAAACTAAGACTCGAGGAACAGAAAAATAAAATAAAAAATCAGCAACTTCGCATAAGTGATTACCTGTCAAGCTCTCTATTTCAGAAAAGAAAAGTCCTCTCACCATCTTCTTTGCCCTTGTTCCTATGAAGTCCTTTATCATATAGGTTGATGTGCAAACAAGAAGTATACAACTGTGCAAGGAAGATCTTGTATGGTTTCATGCATTTGAGTTGTTTTAAGAAAATCTAATGTTCTTCTCTTATGTGGAGTAACATTTAATTTTATTGACGTGTATGTTTCTCATTTTTTTGGGACATCAGCACTGATTAGATTGTTCTTCGTTCCTTCAGGGTGCATGTGTAGGTAAACTTTCTGTCAAAGGAAAGCTTGAAGATAATAAAGCCACAAAACAGATTGTCGCTCTTCTAAGTGCTCCTTTGGAGAAATATAACGATATAGACACTGCACTGAAACTTTCTAACTATCCTCGTGTATTGGAGTTTTTAGACCAAGGAACAAATAAAGTGATGGCTAATGTTATAATTCAAAGCATCATGAAAAACAAGACTTGCATCTCTACTGCGGACAAGGTTGGTCTTACCTTTCATATATTATTCCTTCTTTGAAGTTTACTTCTTAATAATATGATTTCTGGGTTTCTGTAGGTTGAGGCGCTCTTTGAACTAATAAAAGGACTTATTAAAGATTTGGATGAAAATCTTGACGAGGAGGTGATTTGAATCCTTCTCTAGTTATTTATCTTGTTACTTAGCATTATACATGAAGATTCAAAACTTCTCAGTTGCTTTTGAAGGCTTGGAGTTTCTCAGTTGAATATTTGTATTACCTAAAAGTATATTTTCCCCCAATATTTAGTTTGATGAGGAGGATTTCAAGGAGGAGCAGAATTCAGTTGCACGCCTTATTCAGCTGCTATATAATGATGATCTAGAAGAGATGTTAAAGGTAATACTCAAGTTCTTCTTTGAAGATTTTGAACTTGGTGCTTGATATATATATAAATATATATATATATATACACACACACACACACACACATATATACAGATATATATGTATGTATATGTGTGTGGGTGGGTGGGTGTAGTAGCTACACATACACATCTTTATATTTTAGTGGTTTGGAGCACCTGCTGAGGGTTATTTTGAAAAGTCTAAAACACATGTGATATAATGACTTTTTGTAACTAGTAACCAAGTCTTCTCGCTCCTTTTCTTTTCCTTATCCTGCCAAGGTTGTTGGTTTACTATATATTATCTCTACCAACCAACAACAAGCAATCAACTTAACAACCAATCGTATATCTGCAAAGCAAAGAACCATGTTTTAAAGTGAAGAATTTTTGGTTGTTGATCTTGAAAGGAGGGAGCACTGTTTGATTTTTATGCTTGGATAGACAATAGGTCAGTCCAATGGTTCTGGATAAGTTGCTGCGTTGTCTTGATGCAAATTCTGCTTACAGCATTAATGAATGTCAATGCATCGTTTCTCCTGCTTTTATTGATGTTGACTGCTATTATAATGTTGGGTTCCAGATCATATGTACTGTGAGAAAGCACATCTTGACTGGAGGAGCAAAGCGGCTTCCCTTCACTGTCCCTCCCCTTATTTTTAGTTCTCTTAAGGTATGAATTTACTTTTCAGCTTCTGTACATATTGCCGTGTGATCTTTGGACCCAATTGTTTTAAAAAAATGTTGTGTAAAGCAGTTTCTACACTATTGGAACCATGGTTCAAAGTCGCGGTAGGCCTATGTTTCGGAAGGTCATTTTTGACTCGGTATCGGTATCGATATAGGTATCGGGCGAGTGTTAGCTAGTTAGGAGATTCAAAAATAGTAAAAAAGTTATACAAAAAATTTAAAATAATAAAAGCAATAAGAGGAATCAATTAAGTTAAAAAAATACTATTTAGTGCACACAACATTGTCCAAATTATAAAACAGATGTCTCACAGATATGTTTAATTAGTTTTATATTTGAATAAATAAAGTTGATATTGATGTTGTCTTAGTTCAAATGCTTAAGCACACATGATCTACATAATTTAAGTATAATTTAACCTAACTAAGTACATTTTAAGTGCTATTTTTTTAAGTTGTACATAACTTGGAATTATAAATGTACAATTTAATGATAATTTAAGTATAATTTAGCTTAATTAATTATATGTTAAGAACATATTTTTTTATATATTTTTTAAGGTATACTTAACTAAGTATTACATATGTATAATTTATAGAGAAAAGTTCATTATCTTTTGTCGTCTACCTTTATAGCTTTTAGCATATTTGAATATTTTTTTGGGTGGCGTTTTTTCTTTTACGCCGTGATCCTTTATTTGGTTAGAAATCATTACGTTATACCAAAATTTTTCCTTTATTTGGTCCGAAACCTCTACGTTATACTAAGTTACCAAAATTTTGTCAGAAATTACCCTTTACATGAATACTTCTTAATTTTGTTATTTGGGTTTAGGTTGCGGTTCGGCACCAACCGATAATACGCCAATATTTCGGCGTAACGGCCAATTCTTTGAACCATTATTGGAACTCATAATAACAATCAACACAACATGCGTTATTCAGGGATCCAGTATAGAGTATTTTCAAATCTGTGTTGGAACATGCAAACTCATGATATTTGAAATTCAAATCTGTTTTGGAACATGCAAGCTTATGATAATTGTTTATAATGTCTTGAGACATGGAAACTAATGGTGTGGTTACTGGAAGAGAGAGGCCAAAATAGCTTTCTGATTTTGAGTGGTTGTGCTGATGTGTTTGTGTATGCAGAATGTTTGTATGTAGAATGTGGCACTTGTTTTCAGTAGAGTGTGGCACTGTATTTTACCATGTGCTATAGATAATTATAGACTAAAACATAGTTGTTTGCTGTTAAAGCCTGGGGAAAGTATGATATGGCCTAGGGCCAGTATTCAATACTTTCATCATTAGGATTTGTGGACTAATGAGTATCTGAAGAAAATAACAGAAAAATAAATGTTTAGGGATCGTTTGGTAATTTCTTCTGCTTCCAATTTTTTGCTTCTGCATCTACTTTTTTTGAAATCAGTAGCATAAAATGTTGTTTGCCAACTGTTTTTGCTTCTGAAAAAGTGGAAGCAAAACACCTCTTTTAGTAGAAAAAAATGAAAACGCCAAAAACTGTTTTTTTTTTCTTTCAATTTTGGCAACACATGAAGCCATTCTAATTATAATGAGGTCCAAATATCTAATCTTATTAACATCAAAATTTAGAACTTCATTTCTATATAGAATAAGATAAAATTTAAATTTTAAATATAGTTACCAAACACTGTTTCCTGATTTATATTTTCATTTGTGAAAGTAAGTGAAAACATAAACGTATTGAAAAAAGAATTAGGAGTAGAAACATAAAAATAAAAATAGTTGCCAAACTATTAAAATATATTATTATTATTATTATTACTACTTGGTGGCCAAGTACGCTTGGTGTCCACGCATACTTGACCACTTACTCAACTAGTAGCCTATATATAATGGTTTTGTACTCTTTGCAATAAAATAACAACAATATTTAGTACATCTAGATTAAAGCTAGGTTGATCTTTGCAATCAAATAAAAATTCTTTCTTCCACCGGTGGCACATAGCTGGCGGTGGACATCGTTTATTTTTATTGTTTGAATTCATTTTTAAGAAAAAATTAGGTTGTCAAAGTTCAGTTTTAGTTCTTTTGTTGGAGTTGTAGTTTGTAGTTTGAGTTTTGTCATGCGTTGCTAAAGTTGGTGCTCTAGTACTCCGTTGCCCAGATTTGAGGTTTCTTTCCGAAGATGTAGGTTCCTTGTTGTATGTTGTATTTTTATTTCATAACAAGGGTAATATGTTCATAACAGTTAATTTCTCGAGTTGAAATATGTAAATGGTTGATTAGAAAGTAAGGATTGCATCAGGCTGAGATTTCAAGAAGGAATGTGTTTTTTGATTTTGTGGGAGGCTAGAGAGACCTCCGTTATTTCAGGAAGGCAAGGAGTCCTTCGTAATTGTTTTTGAAGGATAGAGAGACCTTTGTACTGGGAGATGAGTATTTTTCGTTATTGTCTGCACATGATATTCTTAGAAAATGGATGTGTGAAGTTATATATTGAGAGCGAGAAATCTAACTTTGGGCGTAAAAAAAATCAATCTTAAGGGGGCCTCAATTTTTCGTAGTTTGTTTAAGTCATTTATTTTTAGGATTACGTTATTTAATAAGTTGCAAGTCATGATATAAGACTTTCAACTTGAGGTGGAGTATTAGAGTATATTATTATTAGATAAGGAGTCCTTCGTAGTTGATTTTGAGTTTTTTATTTTGTTATGTAACAAGTTGTAAGTTGTGAAACAAGACTGAGTATATTATTATTATTAGTTGGTCGCCAAGTATGCTTGGTGTTCACACATACTTGGCCACTACTCAACTAGTAGTCTATATAAGGCTTTAGTACTCTTTGTAATAAAATAACAACAATATTTAGTGCATCTATTTTATCTCTAACACAAACGAACCCTTGGCAATTCGTTAAACCAATTGCAACTCTTATTACTAAAATTAAGTCCATTCTATATGAATTTGTTTGCCCTTTTAAAGACCTGAATATTTCAGAATTCTTGTCTATAATGGCAATTTGATAATTGAATTTCACGTCACTTTGACCCCTAAACTTGTATTGGTTGAAGAACTTCAATATTGGTCCACACTGGATGTTAAAGTGACCACCAACATTGAAGATTTTCTTTTTCAAAGGGCTGGCTCAATCCATCGATCTGATAAGCTCAAGCCTGGAGACTCATGCTTAAGCTCTCTCTTTAGCCTATATTTACTTTTGGTCAGCGAAAATTAATTGTAATGGTGTTATGTTACATTGATCTCGAGTAATTTACATATACATTAACTTTATGTTCTTGTTGTTAAGAGTTGTTCTGTTGTTGCATTTTGAATGAAGGAACTTCCCCTCTCAACTCCAACCAACATGCCCCTCCCCCCCACCTCAATGAGAAAGGGAGAAAAGGAATTAAAGCTTACAGCATCAGAGTTTTTAATGTTGTAGGAATACATGCTTTAGGTTAAATAAAATTACCATGTATGAGGATTTCATTCAATTGTGATATGCCCATACTTTCTTAGAGTTCTGCCAACTAAGAGCCCCAGCTGCGCTTTCTGTCTTTCCAGGCTAGTATCATAATTGCACAATACTGACAACTTGAATTATCCTCATGCAGTTGGTTAGGCGATTGCAAGGCCAGGATGAAAATGTCAGTGAAGAAGAGGCAGAGACATCAGTGACACCAAAGAAAATTTTTCAGATACTGAACCAGGTGGCTCTTATAAATTGAGGATTATGTATGGTGTCTGCTGTGGAAGAGGCATTGTGTTTTGACTGCTATCATGGAATTATTATTTGAGATATTTACTAGGATTTTTTCAGTAACCCAACTCTGATGCACCACTGATGAATCTTAATTCTATTGGTTGTCTTTTGCTTGACCTCAGCTTTACTGTGATCATTATTGTAAAAGTTTGTTTGATTTTTGCCCCTGCTCCTTTTCTATTCCTATTCATGTCAGCTATATGTTCTTCCATCTAACATTCACTAGATCAGGGTCTTTTGTTTGTTCATGCCATGTTTGAAATAAAGCCTAATATTTTCATGCAGTTATCTACAGTCGTTCTTAGTTTATTTGGTAATGTTTATGCAGACAATTGAGGCTCTCTCTATCATTCCCGTACCTGAACTGGCACTACGGTTATACCTCCAATGTGCTGAGGTACAAACAACATATTCCCTTTGGAACATTACCATATGCAGAACTTGTGTTCCTACTGACTTACTCTTCCCTTGTTTTGTGAATACCCAGGCTGCCAATGACTGTGATATAGAACCTGTAGCCTATGAGTTTTTCACCCAAGCATATATACTATATGAAGAAGAAATTTCGGTAATTGGTTCTGCCCCTGTTCTATCTTTTTCTGAGAAACTAATTAATTCTGTTAGAGCCCTTCACAAGTGTGCAATGAGATGTGTACAGTTATTCTTATCATTTCTCCTTGCTTAATTTCGATAGGATTCCAAAGCACAGGTGACAGCAATACACCTAATAATAGGTTCTCTGCAAAGGTTGCATGTCTTTGGTGTTGAGAACAGGGATACGTTAACACACAAGGCTACAGGGGTAATATTTGTACCATATTGTATTTTAGAGTTTTTTAGCCTGATTCTCACAGGTTCTGATTTTTAGTTCGTTTCTTTTTTTAGTATTCTGCAAAGCTTTTGAAAAAACCTGATCAATGTAGAGCTGTTTATGCTTGCTCGCATCTCTTTTGGGTCGATGATCAAGATAACATCAAGGATGGGGAGAGGTGCATCACCATACCTTAAGCATTGTACAAAAGTCCTTTAATTTTGCATCATCACCTGCATGTCATGTGGTTGTTTTAAGCATGGGAAGAATAATTTTATAATTAGAGCTGGCTGTTTTTTCCACGAGCCCTTCAAGTTTTGTTGGCTGAATCTGGATTTCTGAAATTTTCATGGGTTGTGGATGAAAGATATAATTGTTTGCTGCTTTTTCATTTTAGTGATCCTTTTCTATTCCTTCAATTTCTCCTTGATCCAGGGTCATGTTTTGCTTAAAGCGTGCCTTGAGAATTGCAAATGCTGTTCAACAAATGGCTAATGCAACACGAGGTAGCAGTGGATCAGTCATGCTCTTTATTGAGATACTGAACAAGTAAATAATTTCGGTCTTCCTATTCATTTTTTATCTATTCTCAGCTACATTTTGTCAAACATGGAAAAAGACTTACCTTATTTAATATCAGATATCTCTATTTCTTCGAGAAGGGGAACCCACAGATTACGGTCGCTTCAATTCAAGACCTGGTTGAATTGATCACAAATGAAATGCATAGTGATAACATGACACCAGATCCAGCTGCAGATGCTTTCTTTGCCAGTACGATGCGGTATATCCAGTTCCAAAAGGACAAAGGTGGTGCAGTGAGTGAAAAATACGATTCCATTAAGGCGTGAAATTTCTAAATGACTGGATCCCTTGAGGAGCATTCTTGGTGTAACAGCCACATACAAGATTTGCTTGTTTGGAGGTTGGGAAGATTAATTTTTTGATCATGGATTTCTTAAAAATTAAAGGATTCGAGGGGATGTTATATTCCTAGTTAAGAAAGCTACCATGTGTGCAAGTTCAGTACAGTATCACTCTAGATGGGCGTTCCTACATCTAAGGAAAATTCTGTATTCTCAAGCCACCATCGCGGCTTTGAATTTGACTTCACAAAGTTAACTTTGTTCAGCTTTTGCTCAAACATTGAAAAGTGAATTGCCTGTTTTACTGTGATTTCCCAATGTTATTTATTTCATTCAGTTACTTTAGCTTGAGGTTAGTTTTAAAAAACCAGATGAATCAGAAGTTTTTCGTTTGCCAGAGTAATAAGCTTTAAGTTTTATTCAGAGGTATTGCAGTTGTCAATATTTGCATCAAGAGGTAGTGTACAACAGTCTGGCATGTAAATTTGTTGAACTACCCAGGAGCTATTCAAGCTTAACCGGATAAGAATTCGGCTCGACTACTAGGCTCCATAAAGGATTAATGAATTCGACGACTCGACTGACTTGTTTATTTTTCTATTATTATGTGTATATATACCAAGCATATATAAGTATTTTAAACTTTACACCCAAAAGAACAAAAATAAAAATGATAATAATCTTATGACAACAAATTCATCCCATAAAGTTTTGAGCCTTGATTAAATTGATGCCGTAGAAGAGGCGTCCCGCCAAAACAAGGAGGTAGGCTACCGTTAAGTGCCTAAGAGGCGATTTTAAGGAAAGTAACATTTTGAGGCAAAGTTTGCAAGAACCAGTACTTTAAAAAAGGAATTTTATACAAGAATCAACGAGTAGATTCTTTATTTGATAATAGAATGGGGTAGTTTTGGGTGACATTTAGGAGCTTTTTGATCCACACCTTTGACAAAACATTCATATATAATGCAGCAGTCCAGTTTCTGTACTTAAATGATTATTAGCAAAACTAGAAAGGAAAAAAAATACACATTCATTTGCCCAAATCAAACCCTTCTTTCTCCTATAGTAGCAAAAGAGCCTACAAAATCCAGCTTTTGCAGCTAATTTTGGCTGCAGTAGAAAGAAACTCGTTGTAGTTTTACGAAGCTATGCTGTGCATAACAGATGCAGGAAGAATTAAGAACATGAGAAACAGTTTCTTGACCAACTACAATTTTAGAAAGTGGGGCATTACAAACATCTCCAAGTGTTCAGATTGGAATAAAGTAATTAATATTAAATGCAATAAAGAAAAACTTGTAAACTTGTTTCCTAAGTGGATCTCGGGTCATTTAATATTTGAAACAAATCAAAACCGGGAGGAGAAGCTGAGGTGCCCTACAAGGTAGTGTTACTCGAAAAGATTAGAGATCAGAACAATACATGTACAAGAAAGCCACCTGATTCTTCACAACGATCACTATTAACTTCAAGCAGAGACATTATATCACGACCCCTCTAACTTCCTTCGAGACAAAGGACAAGACGGCCGAAACAACGAGAATGAATGAACAGCCATCTTTCTGATCCTATCCGTGATTACAATATTGAGCAAGCCTTTTGACCCTTCCCCTTCTTTTTCTTTGTCTTGGGAGGCTGGAGCACAACTTTAATGGCAGCATCAAAAACACCCTTTACATTCTACAGAAGGTAAAGGGACTTGTGACAAACCGTTCACAAATGATGAAAACAATTTAATATAACAGAAAAAATTGGACTAATGAATGTCCCTCTAAGGTGTTTGCTTTGCATACCTGCTGTGTTTTTGAACTACATTCAATGTAAGAAGGTGCTCCTATCATCTTCCTTAACTCCTCTCCCTTGAAAACAAAATATATAAAATTTAGAATGAGAAGATATTTCTGTTGATCCACCTCTGAATTAAATTCAGAAGCAGTTTTTACCTGAGCTGCAGTGATGGGCACAGCACCAGGATGGTCTACAAAGAATTGCTTATCGTCCCGGAGATCTGAATTCATTATCATCAAAAGCCACGGATCTAATTTATAAAGATACGACTGACAGTATATACTACTACTTTATAAAGCTTAAAAAGAAAAGGACAAAATCTAAAAAGACAACTGTAACAAGTATTTCAGAGACATAATAACCCGGGCATTCATTGCTTTCCAATTAAATATGGTTATGTGGGTATACCAACGAAAGAAAAATCAACGAGAGCAATAAAGCTACTGATCTGCTACTTCATGAAATGCCTTGTCTTGATTTGACAAGTGTGAGATCAAAGCTCAATATATAGTTGTCTAAACAGAATCAATATGGAAAACAAAAATAATGTTTTACATGTCTCCATAAATTAAAGTTATAACAAATACGCAACAGATGCAAATAACCAATCGAAAAAGAAATTTCGATCAAATATACATAAGAAACGTCTCCATAGAGAACGAACAACATTATAAAATAATGTTGATAGCGATCCTAATGAAAGTGATTGGGCAATTCAAACAACAAAAAACCAAAATAGTAAACTTGAGAACAAGTTATGGTCTGAAAAAGAAAGATAGCACAAAAGTTACCTCTCGTAATCAGAACTAGACTACTAGTGATGAGACATCCGCATTGCACGCGGTTTAGAAAGGTTATTAAAGGGGGGGAAATCATAAAAAGAGAGGAATGTCTACAAAAGATGTTGCTATTTTTCCCTCTGTCTAACTTTACTTGCCCTAGTTTGAAAATACACGTTTATTCAAAAAAAAATTTATCTCCAAATTATCCATATTAACTACACTATTATCATCTTGTTTGTTTTAATTAATCTCCTATCTATTTCTTGGAATAATAAAATAGAGAGAGAGAAGGGAAAAAAGGTGTAGTTTTACTTCAATGTCCAAATTAATCACATCACATTTTCCAATGTATGTCATGTTATTTTCAATGAAATTTTTTAATAAAATTAAATGTGTAGAATTGGAAAAGAAGATCAAAAATAGTATTAAAATAGAAAGAGGACAAATAGATTTGGACAAACTAAAAAAAAATTAAGACAAGTAAACTTGGACGGATTTGAAATATGTATTCAAGGAAAACAAAATAAATAAATACCACTTCATGTATATTTATTTTTTCCTTTGGAAACAAATGCAATAACCAAATACCACCCAAATAGCAATACATAAAAGCTTTTTGAAGAAATTCTCCAAAACTCAGCTCAGATTAACCTAATATTTTTATAAAATAGTAAAAGTAAAACAAAGGTATTTGTTAGACTAAATGCCCCATGATTTTGGTTCTGAAAGTTGATGGATTCACAAGGGCATATAAACTCTCCAACGACATCAGTTACTACTTGGTTATGCTTGCAGGTTGTTTCCTGACTGTTGTCTATATCTAAAGTGCAACAATGGGAGAATAAGAATTGAGTTTAAATGAAACTGCGAGATCTACAATGAGCACATGTCATTTGGACAACGCATGTCTCACCTATAATAAGATATTCATATATCACAACTCTAACCAAAATGCAAATATTTCTTGGGTGATCTAGCAAGCACTTAAAATGTTATTTATGGAACTGTGCATAGTCCGTAATGAATTCTGATTAGAAAGAAACATAATTTCTGAAAGAAAAAAAAACCTTCATATACTTCACCGTCCAAATTAAGAAAGCAGATTCATCCCCTTTTCCCATCCCTACCCCAAACAAAAGCAGAGGAAGGTAAGACAGTTTTTGGTTACGTATCATGAAGCCATGAAATAAGGTATCTCAGTGAGACGAGGGAAACTCACCAAGTTTAGTTCCCACAAGAACTATTGGGACGCCAGGGGCATAATGCTTCAACTCAGGAATCCACTGAAAATGGCGCCATGAAAAAGTTAGGGGGAAAGAAAAACAAGAGTCGTCACCTTTTTTGAAACGTTTTCATAGCTACATGATGAAAAATTTAACTCAACGCAAAAAACAGAGTAGAAAAACTAGTTCAAAAAATTAATAAAAAACCCAGTAAAGTCTCACCTTTTTTGAAACGTTTTCATAGCTAGCCTTGCTAATGAGAGAAAATGCCAAAATAAAAACATCTGCCCCACGATAACTCAAAGGTCTTAACCTATTGTAATCCTCCTGTCCTGTTTCACAAAATAAGCATTTGAGGCCCACTAAACCATAGCTAGATGTATGTCTAAAAGTAACATATAACATCAAGAATGCAAGGACATTTCAAAATTTTTACCAGCAGTGTCCCATAAGCCTAAGTTAACAGTGGCTCCATTGACAACCACATTTGCGCTGAAATTGTCAAACACTGTTGGCACATAGTCCTGTTTTGCAAAGATTAAAATTGTAGTCCAAAAGCAAGAGATTATGAATAGCACTGAGATACAAGGGAACCGTTTTCAAGTAAGGTAAGATTGTGCGCCAAATTAGTGCCCATAAAACAATATCCAAATGAAAATTTAATACACCAGTAACCTCAAATAGACCAAACAAGGAAAGATAACTTGAAATTAAATTAACCATTACATTCATCAAATTTACAAGTAAAATTCTTAAAGAGTGCATATTTCCGAATCCCATATCCCATATCCCAAAATCCAAATCTTCATATGCTTGTACATGTATATAAAAAGAAGTAGATAACAATCAATAGAAATCCTCCATGAATTCTTTTACTTAATGATTTTTTTTCACAACCATACCCACAAACACAAAAACAAAATTATATTCAGAAAATGCATAGAATCATCCAACAAATTGATAAAGGTGAAATTAATTACAAAATTAAATCAATCAACCAATCAATGTAGCTAAAAAATGCATAAAGTTCAAATATAAAAGCATTTTGCAATTGAAGCCAAAAGAAAAATGCAGATCCTTTTTCTGGTTTTCCTTTAACTCAAGCAATCATTACCATAATGAAATGACAGTTAGATAATGCTATAAAAACAATATTGATTCAAAAATTTCTGAAATCTGTACACGTATTGACGTATATAATATGTGTGTGGGTGGGAAAAGTGGGTGAGACAGCTAGTTGGCTAGCTGTGGGAGTCCCCAAAACTATGGAGTTGTGATTAATAAAATGTTAGAATTGACATTAATGAAATTGGTACCCAAAAACAGCAACCACAGCAAAGTTATAGATATCTTCTTTTAATTTTCTCTTGGAGTGGTAAGCATGAAACTATGTTAAAACATATAATAACAATCTTTGGATTAATTCCCCAAAACAAGTTGAGAATAAAATAAAACAACATAAAAGCAATTGGCTTTGATAATATTGGTAAGAATATGAGAAAATGAAGAAGTTGATGAGTTTAGAACCCTAAATATAGAGAGAGACAGACCGTGGGGAAGGTGTTGCTGGTGTAAGAAATCAACAAACAAGTTTTTCCGACAGCGCCATCGCCGACCGTGACACACTTTATGAACCTCGAAGCGCTCATTTTATAAATATGTAGATATGAAGATCCTCTTGCGCTCAGATCTTCTTCAGAAGACCTGATTTATGATCGTTTACCAATTTCTTTCAATTGGACATAGCCGTGAAATGCGAGAGCATGACGAAGAAGGAGTAGGTTGGATAGAAACCCTAGGCCCAGTAATTCGAGAAATGAAAAGTGAGAGAAGAATTCGTGAGATTAAATGCGAGAACAGACAATAAGGGAGAGGAAAATGAATGAATTGGGGGATCAAGATCTAGAGAGAGAAAGAGAGATACAGAGAGAGAATTATATGTATGTATAGGTTGAACGTAGGGTACCCTTTGTAGCCGGGAAACAATGCCGTTGAAGCGTTCGCTGAGGATGCCCAAACCAACAAACTCTCTTTTTTTCTCTCTCTCTACTTTCTTCTCCCAACGAAGCCGTATAGGCAGGCCAACTCCTTCTAACGCTTTTGACGTACATACATACATACGTGGGCCTATTTCTATTTTGTCAGTTGTTAATGAGGGTTGGAAAGGAGTCCAAATCATCCAACGGTGGGCTGGCCCACCAATTTCCAGGCTCGTGAATGACGGGATCAGGTCAGCTACCGATTTTGGATTTGGTGGTGAAGTCCGTCCAACTCCCTCTCTCTCTCTCAATCTCTCCAAATGGAAAGGAAAGGAAAGATGATTAGTGCAGTAGAAAAAAAGCACGTGAAAAAACAAAATAAAAATATGGTAGAAGGCACACTCGCATGATCATTCATTCATTCACATGTATGTATGATGGTTGGAGTGTATTATTATTATTATTATTATTTCTTTTAGAAAAATTGTTATTGTTGCTCATACCATTCTTTAATCTACTTTTCCTTTACGAGTTACATGGGTCATTGGCTTGGCTTGGCTTGGCTGCTGTTTTGTTTTTCTTATTGTTAAAAACAAAAACTAAATGCAACCAACTACACACCATAAAATATTCCATAAAATAATAATAATAATATTTTATAAAAAAAAATGAAACAGCAGAGACCTCTTTTATTGCAGCTTCACTCTTACATCCGCATTTGCTACAAAAGTAAAATCAAAGAGTTTTATTGAGCAGGGCAGGGCAGGGCAGGGCTCACTAATAGTAAGGTTTGTACAACTAATTATGGTAAAAACTTGTTATAACAAATTTTCAATAGTACAAAAGATCTGGGGAGGGGAACAACATCATCCGGACCCGACCCGACCCGGGATCAGGATTTGCAAAATGCATGGAGTGTTTCCTCCAGTGCCTTCCTGTCATAGTCTCCTGTAAAAACACAATTTCCCAATGGACCTTTCAGAAGGATGAGCCTTAACAAGCCATCTGCCACCTTTTTATCAACCTGCCATCAACAAACAACTCTGATTCAGTAAATGAACACTTCTTTTTCCTTTAATTTTATCACTAAATGAATACTAATGACATTTTATTATATGGTAACCAACCGGTATGCAACTACCAAATTCAAAACCAATTTGCATATCTTCACTCTTACCGCCATGACAGACTTGAACATCTCCACAGTCACAGTTTCAGGAGGGGAAGTGGGTAGCTTAGCCTGTTCTAAGATCTTGTTAGCTCGTTGCACTAATGAATCATCAATCCAACCAAGACGGTATGACATGTCAACAGCCATAACCTGAAGGGAAAAAAGAAAACCATCTTCAGCATGAACAAGTTGCATAGAAACCTCGGCATCTCCCTACCCCTCCCTCCTACTACCAGGAGGGAGTTGGCAGGTAAAAGAGAACAAAGTAGCAGACACAGTACCGTGCCAGCTGCAACAGCTTCCCCATGAAGCCACTGCCCGTAGCCACATCCAGTTTCTATTGCCTGCAAATAACATTAAATGAAAAAAAGTTGAGTTTTCGCAAAACATACTATTGTAATAATGGATCAACAAGGCAAGGCCGTGTAAGATAGAGAGACCTCAGAAATCAGAATCAATAATAATTAGCAAAGGAAATGTACAATTCTATGTTCTAAAGAAAGGTCTATATTTCCCTAGCTAATCTCCATATGAACGCAACTCTGACTAGTCTCTCCTTTTCTTTTACCTTTTTTGGATATATGACTAGTCTCTGATGTCTTAAAAATGATTACTTGGAGAAGGGCAAAGAAAACATTTAATATTTCTAACAGTGCCTTTACCAAGGGCAATTAAATGATTATTGCAGTTAATGACCTCATTTGCATACCAAAATTTATTAAATACTACAAAGTTTATTAAATAAGAACCTCAGGAAAATTTAATCTCATGTTTCAAGTGGTAAATGCTTTTTTCATCATTGTAATTTAGGTCAACTTACAAACGACTAACTAAATTTATTTTTTTTACGGTCAACTCACTGAACTTTAATTTTCTTACAAATCGTCCGTTAAGTCTTTTGACTATAAACGGAAAGGAACACATCAGCTGTAAACGTGTAAATATTTTCTTATGTGGCGCGGATCATCCCATGTAGCCTTCATTATGTGGATATGAACAATTTAATCCACCATGAAAGTCTAAAAATATGGACAAGCTCAATTTCTGGTCAAGAAAGAAAAAGAAGATCATTTGCACCGGAAAAACCATCTCTTTCAGCCCTCTGCTCCACCATTACCACCATCACAAATCTAGATCTGTTACAACCGACTATCTCTCACCAAACAACTTTCCGTTTGTAAAAAATCAGTAGCCTCGAAGAATTTCTCACAATAATATCGAGATGGGTTGGGTTCTAGAGCGATAACATTGTGGATCAGCATCGTAGAAGCTCTAACACTTCATCTTCTTCAGTTGCGGTTAGGTGTCGTAGCAACCCATCAAAAATAGAAGCCATCACTAATTACCGCAACTCATCTTTTTAATTAGATCTGGTGTGTTGCGCCTAGATTTGTTGTCCCACTATCTAGTTTGTAAATATTCAATAATCCACCAAACTCTTGTCTCCTTCGTATTTTGCCATGGATCTGGGCAGCACCATGAAGGCTCGATGGGTGATGAACTGGACATGGATTTCCATCAATTTTACTAGATGATCCGTTGTGTTTGGAAAGGATATGGTGATGGAGCTTCCATCTTTATTTGCTTATTTGTTTGAAAATGATTTGTTTATGGGTAGTTGATTTAATGAATTCATTATATAATAATTTTAGTTTTTAAATTTTAAAATAATAATTAATCTTTAGAATTATTAGATTCATTATTATATGGGCGATGAACTGGACATGGATATGGTTTGAAGCTTCCATCCATTTTACTAGATGATCCGTTGTGTTTGGAAAGGATATGGTGATGGAGCTTCCATCTTTATTTGCTTATTTGTTTGAAAATGATTTGTTTATGGGTAGTTGATTTAATGAATTCATTATATAATAATTTTAGTTTTTAAATTTTAAAATAATAATTAATCTTTAGAATTATTAGATTCATTATTATATGGGCGATGAACTGGACATGGATATGGTTTGAAGCTTCCATCCATTTTACTAGATGATCCGTTGTGTTTGGAAAGGATATGGTGATGGAGCTTCCATCTTTAATTGTTTATTTGTTTGAAAATAATTTGTTTATGGGTAATTGATTTAATGAATTCATTATATAATAATTTTAGTTTTTAAATTTTAAAATAATAATTAATCTTTACAATTATTAGATTCATTATATAATAATAATTTTAGTTTCTAAAATTTAAAATAAAAACAATTTCCCTTTTCCTAAATTTCCTGATTTTTTTTTAGTTTTTATACTATCAACCCCTAAATTTCCTTCATTTTCAGTTAAGAATGGCCACATCAGAAGTGAGCACCATGTCACCACTGCCACATCATTACTCTGTTAGTCAATTAACGGTCTAGACGATTTTTCAAATTTTTATAAGAAAACTAAAGTTCAATGAGTTGATTGTAAGGAGAAAAAAAATAGGCAGTCGTTTGTAAGTTGACCTAAAGTAAAAAAGCATTTAACCCCTTCTTTCAAGTATGTAACTAATACATCAAGAAAACATGTGCTGAATTAAGATCATCCCCTATATTATAAGGAAAGACCCGCTTAACAAGTGATAAAGTTTGAGATTTCAACGAAATTAAGGACAACAACCAATGGAGGAAAGCAAGATGGAAACAGTTATAGTGATGCCAAAAAAAATATAAAGAGTTGGTTCCAAAGGGGAATAAAATACTTGTCAGACCAAGCACAACTAGTAATATGTTGGTTCTTCAATTGAAAAGCGAAGGCTGAAGCTTTCATAAAATTTTAACTTTTAATGGCTAACCCGATAGAGCTAAGAATCCTAAGATGCAAGGCTAGTTTACACAGCATAATAATGTAATCTCATTATTATAAGGTTATGTTCAAGCGCTTATACTTCCAGTACAACAATTTCTTCAATTACATACATCACCACATTTCAAGGTACTGACAACCTTAATCACTCCCATGATTATGTGATAATGAAGTTGATGCAAGCTTGAATGCTTCAACAAATCCTCGCAAATGATAAATTTTTAATATAATATATACCAACCAAGGAAGTTTTTCAATTGCAAAATCGAAACTTACATGGCCAAAAGTATGACCCAAGTTCAATGTTGCTCTCAGTCCACTTTCCTTCTCATCTAGGGATACAACCACAGCCTTGTTCTCACATGAACGCTTGATAGCATAAGCCAGTGCACTGGGGTCCCTGCAAAACAGTATCCCTTAGATTCATGGGTTAAATTTCTTCAGATAATTATAGTAACATTAAAATTAAGGAATTATTAATAATTCATTGGTCCGTTCATGTCAACAATGCCATACAGGGTTAATAAGTGAAAATGATCCTCGACAAATTCTTAATGCCTAAAGTGGTATTATAAGTTTGGGGATGGTAAAGGCATTTCACTTAACATCTTGTAGGTGATATCGTTGAGTTTCAGAAGAACGGCTTGAGACTTCTAATAAAAAAACAGAGAATCATACAAAAGTTATGAGATCGTACAAACAACTTTCACAAATAAGAATTCAGAACTGAAGTATTTCCATCTGAAAGTAATGGATAACAAAATTAAAATTAGTTCACCTTGCCATTAAAGCCTGCATGTTACTCTCTTGCCACTCAAAAAATTCAGCATCTCTAATAAGGCCATATTTTATGACCTCTGCAAACCCTGAAGCTAATTCTCTCTCTGGTAATGTGTTCAATGTGTCTGTATCAATTAAAACACACTGTGGTTGGTAGAATGCACCAATCAAATTCTTCCCAAGCCGGTGGTTAATTCCAGTTTTACCCCCAACTGAAGAATCCACCTGATAGATGAAAGCAAGTAAACAAAAATATTAATTTTCAAATGCCGTACGAAACAAAAAGCGGAAGTGAATGGAAGTATCTACACGCTATAGCAGACCTGTGCCATAACAGTTGTGGGGATCTGAATGAAATTAACGCCACGGAGGAAGGATGCAGCAGCATACCCACACATATCGCCAATAACACCACCTCCGAGGGCAACAAATGTACAACGTCGATCTAACCGTGACTCGATTGCCTTGTCAAATACTTTCATTAGTGTATCCTATCAGGCCAAAAAATAGTATGAAATTCATATTAGGCACTACCGATTGATATATGTAAGAAGTGAGTGCTTTAGAAGAAAATGAAGGTACTTACCATGTTCTTATATTGTTCTCCGTCTGGTAGAATCACACTTTCAACTGAAACATTAGGATTCCCAACTGTTAAAGCGCTAACGACTTTATCGAGATAGAGTGGTGCAATTGTCGTGTTAGTGACCACAAGAACTCTCTTTCCATGAACATGCCTACAAAATATCAATGCATAAAAAAGAATTAAAAAGTAGACAAAAACAACAAAGAAAATCGTTTTTTACTTAGCAGTTTAGATTCCAAAGCATTTGTAAGATTCTCAATAAAAACATGCCAAAGGAAAAGGATATTTTATTTCTTATATTCTGACAAGTAAAAAAGACAAACTTGACAACCTAATGCTTTCATTTTTTTCAGCTTCAGAAAGTATACAGTATTCATGCACACAAATATATGATTATATGTACAGTAACTACAATCACAACCAACAGGATGTTCTGCTGTTAAGTGATCAATATAGCTACTTGGGAAATTAAGGGTATAAATAACCCCCAAAAAATGGCATAAGGAATTCAAATTTAGATAATCAGATTTGTATAATGAATAACAGATACTTTTACCATAAAGGAGATTTTGATAGAAACATGTGTAGAACACCAATATCCTTCAGCACCTTGGACCATGGTTATTGCTGAGTTCTAAATATTTCACCGTTTCTTCCTTGCCAGATTCTAATATTAAATGGCAATATAGCATAGTTAAACTCCAACAGACCAAAGCAAACTTATTTATTATGGCTTTCCATACTCCAAAGATAGTAAATAACTGAAGTCACAGTATGTTTTGGTTTTTGAGTGTTTATGTAGTTACATTTCTTGTTTTAATTTTTGTTTAGTTCAGGATATCTATATATTATCTCCTTATGTGGTACATTTTCTAAAATTTCTTTCTATTACTTCCCTAGCTATGGCAAACTGATGAGTATCTATCTAAAATCTCTCCCTAGCTATGATAACTCTTATGAGACTAATTATTCTTCCTAGTTTTACCTTATGAACATTTAATTAGAGCTCATGTTATAAGGAACTTCATAGATAGATTATGACTTAGCATTGTCTTTCATTACTAGGGAAACAAAACAAGTAGAAATCGAGATTGAAATACAAAACAAGGAGCAAATGATCTCCTACCACAGAAAGATATACGCGTAACTAGTAACGTAAACATTCAAGATTACAGAGGAAGGAAAACAAACAAATAGAACTATGGATCACTGAAAAAACCTCAATTAACTTTAGTAATACCATAGGGGTGTCAGGATATTTATTCACAGGGATAAAAATCAAATGGTGGTACCTCTGAAGAAGATCGGGTTGATCGAGAAGGCCGGATCCAATATAAATCGGGTAGCTCCGGTTGCCCAAATCAACCTCCACGATAGTAGGAACAGTTGAACTCGTTTTACTAGAGGATTGACCCATCACTTGAGTGGTCGAACTCGCACATACCCTCAATCGCACTCGGCTGGAATCAACTCGACAATTGGGAGCTATAGAAAGAGACAATAGGAGAGTGAGAGAGTCGGAGCTCCGGCACCGGAGGGAGTAATCGACTTGGGAGAATGAAGAGTTGAGTTGTTGGCGGTGATGGTGAGTGGGAAGAGAGAGGGCTTGATTTAGGTAGGGAGAGAAAGAGGAAGAGGCGGCCATAGGATTTAATTAGTTAGAGAGAGAAAGTCTGGTTTGGCGATGAAGAATGGGATTAGCTCTTTAGCTTTAACATGGCGTTGAGTTTAGTTGGTGGGCATGGGAAGAAGGGAGTCTTGACTCTTGAGAGAGGTAGGTGTAGGTGAACGGAGGACCGATTGAATGATTCTAATTCTCTGTTTGCCAAATTTCCAATCAGGCCAATCCCATATCGATTGTAACGTGTTTAAATGATCAAATCATTTAGTGAGCCAATCATGCCCTTAAGGGTCCTGTTCGCCAATAACTTATATTTAAAATAATTTATAAGCCATTTTAATTTTAATTTATGTGTTATGAGTAAAAGAATTTGAAATTAGTTTGACATGTAAGTTAAAAATTAGATTAACAAAAACTGTGAAGGTGTGAGAATGATAATAACTTGTAAATTACAATAAATTGTAAAAAATATTAAATTATTAAAATATTATATATACATATATATAGTCCGAATCTTAAGTTTACTTCTTATCTAACATTTCTTCTAACGACGGACTGGGCGACGATTCGGTTCGTCGCTATAGGTTTGGTCCATCACTATATATTGTCCGTCGCTATATGTTGTCTGTCACTAAAAGTTAAAATAACGGTTCGGTCCGTCGCTAAAGAGGATATACAAGGTATGTTAGACTTTTGTTGTTTAATACTAATGACGCTAGGTATCCTAAATATTAGTACCGAAAACTTTATAATTCAAAACATGACTTTTAGATCTCATGTAGAAGAGTTCGAATTAAACCTCAAGAGTTTTCTATTTCCTCTTCCATAGTCTTATTCTTACTAATTATTGTTACACGTGTTGATGAGGAAATTTTGTGGTTAACAATTGGAAGGATATATATATATATATCACAGTATATTGTCTTTTATACTTCATACTTATTTAACACTTCATCCCAAATAACATGAATATGTAATAACTAGGTAGAGACATAGATGATTTTTAACTTTAACATCTAACAAAAAATGTGCTATCAGAATGAATCAATTGTTTAACTCTTTTACGCAAACTATTGTCTTGTCGTCACAAACGTGTTGAACTCCTTTCTTTTTCATGAGCTACTTTCTTTTTCATTATATATATATATATATATATATATATATATATATATATATATATGGTGCTAATCCATAGCAACCAATTACCCAGACTACTATTCCAACAGCTAATATGATCAATTAAATGGAAGATTGAGATTGAAAGTAATATATACCCAACCGTTATATGTTGTAACTATTTCTATTTTAATAAAAGTCAAATTAACTTGATAACGTTGGCCCATATTGTCAAATAGCCATTTAAAAAATAAATTTATTTTTTATATATATCAACCGCTACAACTTGTAGCGGATTGGTCATATTTTTTTTATAACGTGTGTAAGACCCCGAATTTTATGAAATAAAAGTATTCAATTTTTCTTATAATTACTATTCAGTAAATGGTTAAATTGATAAAAGTTTAAAGTTATGGGTGAAATATGAATTTTTTTCAAAATAAGCAAGTGGCTATAAAATAATCATTGTTGTCGGGGAATATTCGTTTGGTCGTGAATATTCTTTCTGTCGGGGAATATTCGTACGACGGCGCAGCTATTTGTGGGCCCCATAACAGAATAACTGTCGGGTGAAGAAAACAATAAATTTGAGTTTTTACAAATAACGGCGTAGTTGTTACCGTTAACACTGTTAGAATACCCGGTGGTTAAAATACAGTAATACGCGTTATTGCACAGTAGCACACGGTATTGCACAGTATTTTTAAAATTATTGATTCTTACATAAGAAGGCACTACTCAATAATTGTTACAGTAATTACTGTTCAATATTTTATTTTATTGATTCAATAATTGCTACGTTGAAATTTTATATTATTGTTGTTCAATAATTGTCACTGCACAGTATTTCCCATTATCAGATCAATAATTCATATTATTTAAATAATATTATTAGATAGCATTATTGACAATGTCTAGAAAGTTCTGTCTAAGGAGAGGTTTGGTCATTTAATTGCGCGCCAGTAAGGAGAAATTCTTATTGGAAAGCCCCCTCTTTCCTGGGAACGGCCTGGTTGTCATAAATGTGATTCTGTAATATTATTTGTGAATAATTAATTATTGATTCATATGATAAGAAAATATTTATTTTATGTGGATATAAATGAGGAATATATTTTTGTGGTTAAAAATAAAGGAGTTAATGTTGAGGTTTTTATCAGTATTTTTGTCGGAATGGAGGTATTAAAAATCAGGATTTTTGAGATATTTTGCGGGGGTTATAATTTTTAATCCGACCGTTGGATCGTGGTAATTTTTGGATATGTTATACATATATAAGTTGAGTATATGTCCACAAATTTTGAACCGTTAAAAATGAACGTATGATTTATTATGAATTTTACGAGATGACTGGTTCAGAAATTGTTGAATTTTCGGAGTTTATCATTTTGGTGGAAAATTCTAAATTGGTGGGCTCCACTTGTGGTTGGTGAAGAAATGTGCTGAATTATATTTCAAATGTGGTGGGTGAGAATAGTAGCAGGTAAAGCCATCAGGTTGCAGGTCAAACCTACCAAAATTTTCCTATAAATAGAGGGCTAAATTAGAATTGAAAATCACACCAGAAACATAAGCTTTCTCTCTTTCTCTCTCTATATTATGAAGCATATTTTGTGAGTTTTTAGATACTTGGTGAGTTTCTATTCATCAGTGCAAGTTTTCTTCAGCATCATATCCGATATCCAGTCAGAAGTACTGCTCTTTTGAGGTAAGGGATTGTAAGGGATATTAAGGGATTTTAAGGGTTGTTATGATTTTCAGTTTCGTAATTTTTCTGATCTTCAAAAATTCTGAAAAAATTTGAAATGATATTTTTATGAGTTTTCTTGATTGTGTCCAAAAATGGTGATTTTTGGATGTATAGATTGAGAGTTATGAATTTTATGAGAAAAGACTATTTTAAAAGTAACCGCTTATAATTTCTTGTGGTTAACTCCAAAATTGATGAAATTTTTATTGGGAGTACATGTATATGATAGAAGTATACTCTGTAAATTTCGGAATTTTTGGATAAAAGTACAATTTATGATAAATATCTAAATATTCGGTGGTTTTGGCCATATGAAAAATAGTAAATGAGTTTTAAAAATTCTGAGAAAAATATATGTTCACTATGGGACTATATTATGCTAAATCCCAGAAAAGAAATATTTTTAAAACTGATTTGGTATTTTTTATGAAAATGGTCTAGTTATGAGTAAATGAATTAAATATGTTTTGTGAAGAAAGAAAATTAGAAAATAGGATTTTATGGCTTGAGAATCCTATATGAGGTATATGTAGATTTTTGATGAGGGTTTTGGCTATTGATGATGAAATCTTAAGAGTTGACATTTTATGATGATTAAATGCATTAATTAGTAAAGTGTAAACAATTTAAATAAATTATTTATAAGCTTAAGAAATGTTATTCTTTCAATATCATTATACCGAAATATTGGTATAGATTTTATTGTGGAATTTCTACCTTTTTGAGTCGAGGTTACTATTCACGAGTTACTATTCACGAGTTACTATTCACGACAAAATTGATTTCTTTTTCTAACCAAATTATAGTTGATTTATGAATATTACTCTTGAGATTAAATCTATATGTTGATTATATTGATTTTATTATCATATATAACATTTTTATAACCCTAATGATGATATTTCTCTTTGACTTGAGTGTAAAGATGGGTAGATTTTTGGTATGATCATGACTATGGGTTCTCTTTGGCCAGTAGTGCAAAGTTGAATTGTTGACTGGTATGATCATGACCATTGAATTTATAATTGAATATCTTTAGCTTAAGTGCAAAGGTGAAATGATCAACATGGTTATAATTATTGTTTATATAAATTCTTAAATGATTATATATTCTTTGAGGTATTAATATATTTGGCATGTAGTGCAAATATGAATTGTTGAGGAATATCTTTGGCCTGTAGTGCAAAGATGAATTGTAGATGAATATCTTTGGTCTGTAGTGCAAAGATGGTCTGTTGATGAATATCTTTGGCCCGTAGTGCAAAGATGACCTGTTGTTGAATATCTTTGGCCAGTAATGCAAAGATGAACTGTTGACGAATATCTTTGGCCTGTAGTGCAAAGATGACTTGTTGATGAATATCTTTGCTCCGTAGTGCAAAGATGAAGTTATTAGTATGATTATGAACAGGAACTGTGATTTGGTATAACCATGATGTTTGATGTTTCAGGTGATGAAAATTATCTTCGTCCTAGATGAGAAGAGGAATTTAGAACTACAGTTATGATTATGAGTTATTCATATGATTGTGGACCAGAATTGTTGATTGATGTTACAGGGATAAAACATTGTTGGTGGATTTTTAACATGGAGAAAATAATAGACTTTATAGTCTATTTGACTCTTCTAATGGATTGCTCGTTCCGCTGCAACTATGGTTGAAATTTTTATCATTTACCATATATTCTAAATCTCTGATTTATTATTGATGAAGGCTATTGATAATTTAATTATCTTTAGTCATGATATTCTTTACTGAGCTAGTTGTGCTCACCCTTTTGCTTCACAATTCCTTTCAGGTAATAAGAGTGTAGCTGGGTCGAGCGAGGGTAACGGGGAAATAGAACGGTGGTCTTTAGCTATGGATGTTCTCCCGAAGCAGTATAGAAAAGTTCATTTAGTAGTTATATTTGGTGAATCCAATAGGGTAAGGTGTACCCAACGTTGGAAGGGTGGTTTGCCACTATCATACAAGATGTCTAACGACATACAACCTCGTGTCATCATAAGACAGGGATGTACTCATCCACTTGCTGAGTATATATACGAGCACTACCTATATAATCTTGGTGTTTGTTTAAAGTATAATTCTCAATTAGAGACAATAGAGATAATGATATGTCAAGAGAAGACTCACCATTGGGAAGAATATGATAGTAATCTTCTCGTTTTTCTTTGGGGTCTATTGGGTCAACCAAGGATAATTCTGTGGCCATATGATATCTATCATAACCTAGACGCGTGGCCTCCCATGTACGAAGGTTTCCTTGAGCACTTCCCAAAGATTCTAATTTCTAAAACAGTTTTTGACTGTACCTTTATGTAAGGTGTTATTGTGAGGTGATGTCCACGGTTGGAACATGAGTCACATTTGGTATATATTTGTATCCAAACTCACAACATATGTGTTGTTGTATTTTGCACGACAATTGTTGTAATAAAGTTGTAGTTGTTTTCTGTACCATGTATTTGACGACTCAGAATGGGTTGGGTGGAATGGACCTATTTTGGGGTTGTCACAACGTGGGCCCATTTTTGAGAAATAGAATGATAAAAATAGAATTTATTTTTTTTATATACCAACGGCTACAACTTGTAGCGACTTGATCATTTTTTTTTGTCATTTGTTGTCCCACTTTGTTAGTAATAGTGTTATTACTTGTCTTTTTATTACTAATACTAATATTAATTAAATGAGAATTAGAAAGGAAAAAAAGCAATTAATGTTACAGTATTATCTTTTTATCTCTCAATTTTTTTTATAACGAAAGACATTAAAAAAAAAAAACCAAGGCCACCACATCTTGTAGCAGTTGGTAACAATGTTATTACTTGTATTTTTATTACTAATACTAATATTAATTAAATGAGAATTAAAAAGGTAATTAATATTAGCAATAGTACTAAAAAGGCAATTAATATTAGTATTACTAATAAGAAAGCAAATAATATTAGTAATAGTAATAAAAAACAATTAATATTAGTAATATTAATAAAAAGGAAATTAATATTAATACTAAAAAGGCAATTACTAATATTAATACGAAAAATGCAATTAATATTAGTATTAGTAATAAAAAGACAATTAATATTAGTAATAGTAATAAAAAGTCAATTACTAATATTATTACCAAGAAGGCAATAATATTATTAAAAAGGCAATTAATATTAATAATAAAAAGGTATGTACTAACACTATTATCAACGGCTACAAGATGTAGCGGCTTGATATTTTTTTAATGACTTCTGTTGTAAAAAAATTGAGAGATATAAAGATAATATTGTAATATTTATGCTTTTTTAATTCTCATTAAATTTAAGCTTAAACATAAAAGAAACATACTATTAAAAATATTAAAATCTATTAATTATTAAACATAAAAATAAAAAACAAAACAAAATAAAAAATAAAATCAAAATCAAAACAGGAGTGAAGAATGATTAGTAGCGTGCTTTTCTTCCTCTTAAAATTTCCAAAATAAAAACCCTATTGCTAAGACTTCTCGATTGACTCTCTTTTCTCTGATCTCCCTTTTATCCCCAATTGGCCCAACTTTCACGATCTCAGTTATAGGGAATGATTCAGAGCTTTTAAATGATTCATTCATCAAAAATATCTGTACAAGCCCGAAGAGAATCTGGGATTTAATTCCTCCGGTGGCGATTCTGAACAGAATAGTGTAATTAATCGGGTTCGGAAGGGCCAGGAGAGTTTTGTGTCCGATTCCGTTAGTAATTGGGCTGGAAGAACCGCCGGTGGTGCCAAAAAATTTATGGGATCTGGCTTTGAACGGGTGGGTGGCGATGCGGGTGAACGCTTATGAGACGCGGTGAGCGAGGGCGGAGTGTGTGGAGGAATTGGTGGCCTCTGAGAAGGAAATGTGTGGTTTGGATGCAATTGTGTTTACTAGTACTGGGGAGGTGGAAAGGCTGTTGAAGGGGTGAGGTGGTTGGGTTTAGATTGGACCACGATGAGGAAGAGGTGTTCGAGGGGCGGCACATAAGCCGATCACGACTGCCGGAGCTGAGAGTTTGCTTGTAATACTTAACGTCCGGGACGAAGATTGGACGGAATGGCCTGAATTTTACTTTTTAAAAAGCACAATGGGCCAAATTGCATATTTTTAAAGTTAAGTGTCCAAATGCTTAGAAGTTGACGACCATAGTGGAATAAATATACTTTTTGCCCAAATAGTGTGAGAAAAGTCCTCATCTGAAACAATATTTTAACCCAAAAAGTTTAACCTTTTAGGTCTATGCTGTATTAAAGCATATATATATATATATCCTGGATATTTCTTCTTTTATCTGAGTTTTAAAATGGACAGAAAAAAAAAAATAAACAGAAAATTTAAGTTTTTTTATAATTCTTATTTTTTTGAAATTTGGCATGATTTGGACGGAAAAGAAATTGGAATAAGTAATATTTTTATAATTCTCATATTATCTTCTATTTTTAATATAATAAATTTTAAATTACAACTCATGTCCTCAATTTTAAATCTTCTATTCTTTTCAATTAAAAATTCAGAAACAAAACAAATTTTTTTTTCAAGTTTTCTATTGTTTTCAGTTCTAATTTAAGTGTAAATGTGAGACTCTTAACAATATTTTCTGTCTCACCGTCGGAGACAGATGAATGAGCTCTTGTGAAATGGAAAATTCATGCAAATCTTTTCCTTCTTTGTTCTTCCCTAGCATTCTCTTTTCTTCGCTTTTCATTTATTTTCTCTCTTTTAAAACTAGTAAAATAATTAATGAGAACATAATAATAATTTATGATTGATCAAAACCTCAACGAGTAATAATGTCACATGGCTTGTTACAAATATAAAACTATGGGGGGATTGATGATTTTATTGGTGGTGGAACTACCACCATAGTGAGGAGCAAGTCAAGGAGAACAAGATCATCTCCATCCTAAATAAATAAATTAAATTAGCCAACTCCAGGTTATATAATACCCTAATTGTTCTTGAATCAAGCCCTTGGACTCAGAGAAGGCGCAATCTCTTGAAAAACCTTGAGCCTCTTATCAATCTTTCTCTGAACTTTTTTCCCAGCATCAGCACCACCACCACTGCTGCTGCTGCTACTTATTATCATCATCTCACCAATCTTTCCAGATTCGCTGCTCGAACCCAAAACTGCAGCAAGAATAGCATCCTCAAAGTCCTTGCTATCCGGTAGCAAATCTCTCCACTTGTTCTCCCCGGTATCCTTTGGTGAATTCGGCTGGCTTCTAGTCTCCATCATCAAAGGCTTCCATGAATCTCCGATTTTGTTTCCTCTGTTCAAGTTAGCAGCATTCCCAGACCTTGTTCTCTTAAGCCTCTCTGTCAAATGGTTAGTACTAATTGGTTCCGTCACAAATTTTGATGAATAAAATGGGGGTGCAGCAATGTTAAGTGAATTCCCAAAAGGGATATCTAGTTTATCAATATTGAGTGAATTCCCAAAAGGGAGAACTGGTTTATCAATTTTCGGCCCCGGAAAACGAGTGGGGTTTGCTATGATGTTTGAATTAACATTCTCATCAGCAAAATCATCTTGGGGTCTAGCTAAAGAAATTGGAGCAGTATTAAGTTCTCTACAAGGCTGAGGCTGCCAAATTGCAGAAGAACCCAAGAATGCATCAAACAGTTTACGCTGTTCGATTCTATCAACTCCCTTGTTCATCATTTCGGATTCAAGGTCCCGGAGCATCTGTTGTGCTCTCTCGTAGGCCTTGAGATGGGAATCAACGCCTCTTGGGCCATCTGCTACTGCTGGCTTAACTCTCCTCAGTGTCTCCTTTGCCTCGGAAATTCTGCCTTGTTTCATCAAACAGATGCCCAAATTGCACATCTTGTTATTGTCTGCTGCAATCACTAGTGCCCTTCTATAAGCATCCTCAGCTTCAATGTAGTTGTTCTGCTGCATAAGTGCCCATCCCAAATTCCCCTGAAAACACGGGGGAAAATCATGATTAAGACTACAATTTTCCATTTTTTATTTATTTTTTGTTTCAAAAAGAAAGTGTCTTTATGATATTCTTACCAATAATCGAGTAGCTTCTTGTTCCACAGAAACCTGGAATTTCTTCCCTTGAGATCGTGCTGTCTTTGTGCGCTTCCCATTGAAAGCCATCCCTTGATGAATCAAGAACAATTTGCGTCTCAACAAGCCAATTTGGTCATCCAATCTCCCACATCTCTGTACAAATCAAAGTCCATCAGGATTTTAACTAAACACTAATAAAGAATTCAAAACGTAGAAAGTTTTAATCTTTCAAGTACCTTGTAAAGATCTAACAGGATGTTATCAAGAGACTCCTGAGATTGTTCTGAACACCGGCTTCGCAATGACTTGATGGCCTCAATGGCTTCCTCTGCTCTATTTTGTTGCTTCATTACAATAGCCATATCTTTCAGAGCACTATCCACTCTATCTCCTGCATTTATGGCTGCCCAGAATAGAGGTATCGCCTTTTCCGGATCCTTTTCCACCAACTGATAAAAAACCAAGAAACACCCATTAAAATTATAGGATCAATCAATAACATATTAACCACAAGTATCATAATTCCAAACAAGGAGATCAAACCAAATATAAAATCAAGAGTAACCATTTCATAAAAAAGAACGAGCACTAAATGCAAAGATATCTAGAAAAATTACAGATCAACATCGTAACCAGAAGAATACCCCATCAATTCAAACAAGGAAATTTACAAAAATTAAGTAAAATCAAGAGTACCCATTTCTTTATAAAGTAAAAAGATCACTAAATTAAACTAAACATACCCAGAAAAATTATATTTGTTAGAGCCCAAATCTAGACAACTGCGCAAATATTAATTCATACTCCCATCAATAGATGTAGATTTACAACACCATAATAATTCATATCCAGGAGTACCCAGTATTCAGAATCAAGGAATTACAAAAATAAATCCAAATTAAGTATATCCATTTTCTTAAAAAAAAGAAAAAATGAACACCAAAACCAAAGATAACCAGATAAATGATGACTGATTATCGCCAAATATCAAGAGAATTATGCAAATACTAAGAAATCCAAAGATGCTTACTTGAACATTTTTGGCTCTAACGTAAGGAGTGTCACCAACTGGGACTTTGTGAGTCACATGAAAAGATTCAGATCTAGTTCGGGAAACCCCAAGAGGTTTAGCTGGTGAACAAGGAGCAGATTTAGTTGATCTAAACCCAGGAGGAGCATTCCACATTTCTTGGGACATTCTTTTTCTTTTTCCTTCCTTTTTTTTCCTGTGAAAAGGCAGAGATGATGAAGAAATGCGGAATGGAAAGAAGATTACTCGGAGAAGAGTGAAAACTGAAGAAAAAGGAGAGAAAGATATAGTAGTAGAACGGAGGGAGTACTTTAGGTAAGTATTCAATAATTTATTTATTTTTGAATTAATCGACCGTTGCAGGTTACCGTTTTACGGACTAGCCGTTGCTTTTATCATTTCCACCCACAAAATTATTTCTATCATAAAATTAAAGGGTCAAAGGATAATACTAGTACTAGTAAAAGACAATTTCTACCATCTACCATATGATAAATATAAACGTGCATTGAATTTATATGCTTATTAGCCTATTCATAATATAAATTTGCCTAAAATTGATTCTTTTCTTTCATATACACCCAGTAACACCCTTTCACTTATATATATATATATATATATATATATATATATATATATATATATATATATACACACGGTCCGTCTCTAAAGCGAGCCTTAAAGAGCGAACCAAAGACGAACCGTCGTCTTTGGTGTCTATGGCGACGATTCGATCCGTCGCCATAGCCATGTTGTAGTCTTTGGCGAATCGTCGCCATAGACATCAAAGACGACGGTTCGTCTTTAGTTCGCTTTAGAGACTCTCCGTATATATATATATATATATATATATATATATATATATATATATATATGAATTGATAATTAACTTTTTGAAATGTGGCTCTACTATATATATTTATTTCCCCTCTAAATTCATTTCCACAGAGCCTTTTTATCCCAGCTAATTAAGTATGCTGAAAATGAATCTACATATACAAAGTATATTTGAGTTGGGAAATTACTTGTGCTCTACAGGTTCGAAATTTTCTATGCAAATAAAATAAAATAATGATGATTATTTGAGTAATAAGAATATTATTAATATTAATATTAATAAATCATATATTATTAAAATAGTTTGATTTTTCTTTTTGACAAAAACACAAATTACAGACTGATATTTCCACAACAGAAAATGATATTTCCCTATCGCTATGCATCTATAGCGACACTTTTAATGTGAAAATATAAAAATAATACAAGCATACAACAAGCCACAACCATAAACCTGTTAAATTAACCTGCTATACAAGCAAAAAACCCAAATACCAACAAACCACACCTTACACAACCTGATAAACAAGCAAAAGTCTAAAGAGAAACTCGAGGACCATTATCCGAGCTTTTCTTCAAATGTTTTTTATCCACGTACACATCCTCTGGAAAGTCCTGACCTTACAAATATCATACAACATAACATAGGAGCAGTCTTGGGGACCGAACTGCATGATCAAATTAGTAGCATTACTAAAAATGTTCACATGCATGATATGAGTAGATATTTTTAAGCCAAGATCAGAGGAACTACATGAATAGTTATTGAAAAACATGCATGCATCTCAATTCCCAGATAACGATACTCGAAACATCAATACTGTACTGTTGAGATATATACACAAGCATAGTCTGAACATGAATCAAATACTGAAACCCGATTATATTGATGATTGGGTCGAGCAGCCTTTTGACTCATGTCTGTTTGACGTAACTACATCTAAAGGATTGGCGATTACTCCACATCTCTTGGATCAATAGATAGATTCAATAAGCCTTTCAACCTCCTTTTTAGAACAGAAAGAGAATTAGACTACGTACAAGATTACGGGAAATCCATATGAAACCCATATAATGGAAACCAAACAATAATACGCCTGTTAAGATTGTTTTAAATTATATATTTAAGCTTCTAACTCACTTTAGATAGATTAATACCAAGACATTGCATTAAGCATCATTTATTTTTTCCACTAATAAAATGCTTCCTCAATGATGTAATGTAAAATTGAGATAGTTGACCATTTGCTTGGAACTTTTAGAAACTAGATGGAAAGGAACAAAATGAGAATAGGTTCAAATATATACATACACCTCACAAAAATCTCATATCATGTATAATTTTTAGATATTAAATTATCAGAAAAAAAAAAAGAATGTTGAGTTTACTGGATTGTGGAACATTGATAAGGTTTTAATAATTTTTTTAACTTTAATTTTCTTTTATTCCCTGTTTCGATTTCCAAACATAACCTTCGAAACTCAATACCAACAATGTTTATTCATAAATTTTGCATAATAGAAAAAAAATGCTGACAATTAGGTCATGCTCAATTGTTATGGGCCAACAATTGGAGCGATGAACGCGAGCGCTTTCTCTCTCATAACAAGATGAAAAAATATACACACTTGCACAACCGGGATAGGGATAATAAATATTTCTTCATAGTTGTGACTTCATTCTTGAACATGAAGAAATCAAGACATTAACCATTTACAAAGCATACTAGGAATACTTCAGTTGCTGCCTTTTGTATGTTCACATTTCGGAATTCTGTCTTACGAAGAATTTCACGAAATAAAAAAGCAAGGACTTGATATGCCTTCATACAAATTCCCTACAATTGCAAAAACAAAGTATTGATCGATTCTCAGTTGATATATCATATAGTTCTCATCAATTAAACAGTCCTTCACCGGTTATCTTTTTTAGGGTAATAGATTTAAATAAACAATCATCCAACTCCTTCCAACATGCAGGCGGACAGATGAATTTTGTATTAACTGACGAGGACAAATATTTGATTCACGGTTTAACTGCAAAATATGGCATACTTAAAAAGCTGTTTATATTACACATCTCTATATCATAGATGCTGACAACTTAAGAAAACACAATCCACTACCAACATTATATTGAATAATATGCTGTAAAAGAAAATATACTAATGGTTTTAAAAAAAAAAAAAACAAATAATATGAGAGTAATAGAACCAACATTATATTTCATGACAAATGTCAAGAAACCACACCTCAAGCCAATAGTGCCCGAAAACTCTCATTTTTATCTAGTCTCATGCCTGAGCTTGATGCAGTTCCTGCTTCAGGGGAACCAGCATTTTGTGATGATTCCTTCTTCAGAGAAGTTGGCATACCAGAAATCTCCTGAATTATGGCCAAAGCAAAAAAAAAAAACATTGTTACATATCTATTCACCGAAACAGATTATAGGGTTATTATGCTAGATCTGTAATCCCCATAACAAATTATAGTAAGGCCACCAATACAAACCATCAGTCACATCAGCAACCAGTTGAAGGTCCCCTACTATATAGAACTTCATTTATTTTTTTGGACAAGTCCCCTGGTATATGAACTATCCAGAAGGAAAATCCATATAAGTGGCACACAGTTTATACACCAGTGTTTTCCATGCCCTATCCTATATCTAAGATTACATAGTTCATTGGTAAAAACTGCAAAAATGGCAACACGGCACAGTTTTGTTTTTACCAAGCATAATTAGCTCCTTGCTACCACCTTTCATGTTCAAGGAATATCTCTTCAGATAGATTTGTTAAGAGAATAAATAGAGGTAAAAGAAAAACATATAATTGCCAGTCTTGTTAATTTAAAAAATAAAAAATATATCGAGCAAGAATATCTAGACTACCTTCATTAGATGCATCCTCAAGTCACAAGGCCGCACCTGATTTCCGATACATGTCATAACAAATGTCGAATAATTGAACAGAACATCTGCAGCAGCTTGCTTCTTTCCTTGAATCTGCAGTTTTATTTCAAGCTTTTACAATTAGAAGGATGATAAAGACCAAAGAATTTAGATGATTCTTCAAACAAAAACAAGTAACAACTGGAGGCAGACATGTCGGGTATCAGTTACCACTCAAAAGTTTAGAAGCAACGAGATCCAGAAATATTTAGTCTAGAGGTAACGGACTCCTTTCTTTCCAATGGCTTCTACAACATATGAAATTTTCTTTAGCTTATCAAGGTGCTAAGCATCCAGAGCACCAAATTTCTAACTTCTAAATGCAAAAGAGAAATTTTTAATAATCTATGCTAGGGACATGGGATTCACCAAAACTCATTACAACTTGCCAATCAGTAATCAATGAACAAATGTTTCAGCTCCCTGTGAACTATATAGCACCTTTGAAAACCCAATCCATGCTCAACCCTGGCTAAATATAGGTAAATAAAAACAAAGCTTATGTAACCATATATTGTATCAAGCTTATGTAACAATATTTGGTATCTATAGTCCAATATATTGTATCTGCAGTTTTAGAAAAACCAATTGATAGCCGTCTACATATCTTTAATAGCACCTGAGTAGAAATCAGCCAAGGAGGCAACAGTTAAGGAGAATTGGAATTGCGCTGATTCACAAAAGAACACTGAAAAATTTTGGATAGAAGCAATTCTTCATAACATAAGCATTTGGTCCAGATAATTAATATAAGAAGAATCAAACAAAAAATTCTGTCAAAAAAATTCTAGTCTATATGAATGTTTTTCTCACTAAAAGCACAATTTTTAAAGACTCCACATTTTTTTTGGTGATTTTAAAGCTAAAACTTTTAGGGCATTGATAGTTATCTTCCAAAAGAATTTCAAATCAGTGAACAGCTCAATAGAATAGCTTCAAATCACATTTGCATCCATCAGGCACAGAATTTGATAAAATAAAAAAAGGGCTTAGATAAGATAAGTGATTGTATTGAAACCAAGAGCTGCAGAATTTATCGGGATGCAAGATATGTTTTTTATATAAAATAAACAAACAATATTGTGTAAATCTGTTAACAACAACTGATCAAAAGAGACTTTTAAATCTTTAAGCATCGCTCAATCACCAAATTAATTTGTCACGAGTATTTATTCAGGAAAAAATGTATAGGGATTTATGAACATAAAAATAAATTTTAGAAAACGGTTTTAGAAAAAAAGCTTAATGAACGATCAAAAGTTTTGATTATATGTTATGTTGAAGGGAAATTGGAAGATACCTCGTAGTCTTCTCGTTTTGCTCCGTTTCTGCGCTCTTCCATGTTCATCCTCGATCAATACCTCCCTCTTTTTCTTAACATTTTTTTTTATGCGAATTATATATTATAGGATACTTGTAACAAGCAAAATCAGCCAAGTTTTTTTTTGTTATTTTTGACCCTCCACTTTTCAGCCATTCCAAAATTTACCCTCCATTTTCCCATTTCTTTCATTTTTACCTACTTCTATCATTTATTTATCCACCATTTGCTCATTTCTTTGACTTTGTTAGGCTTCAATATCAAAATAAAATTTGAACTTCTAATCTTTTTTCACGGTTGTCAATTTCTATTTTTTTTCTTCCATTAAACTCACTTTTTATAGTCACACTCAATTGAGCCCGCCGTGTCTATGACATGAAAAATTACATATTTTTCAAATCAATATTTAGCTTTTTAATTAGATAAAAGGGGAGAAAAATTTTAAAGAACAAAAATTTAACCAAGTAGATTGCGGACGAAGAGAAGATAAACTGAGGGGATCTGTTCGATCGGTCTGAGTCGATGATAAGAAGATTGCTACCAACCTTCATATGAAATAAACTTGTTCATATATTGTCCAACAGCATAAATCATTGAAATATTTCCAAATCTAAACCACACAAGAAGCCCCAACACTCAAATAAGTCGAGATTATTACATGTTCACATGGAATGCCATTAATGGGAACAAGGGAAAAAGAAAATCAGGCTTATGTCTCCCTGGAAGGTCCTTTCTTTGCAGCCTCTGCAGCCTCTTTCTCTGCTTCAATCTCGGCAACAACGGCATCAATTTCAGCTTCATCAAGCTGTCGAAGACCCTGATCCTTTGTCATGACAGCAACTTCTATGTTCTTTCCTCCACTCTCAACAACCTACATGTAAGATAAATACCACATTCAAGACCTGTTAAAGAACATAAGACAAACAAAATCATAACACATCATGACAATATGCTCAACAGCTAAAGTGGGATAGCCTGGAAATCCAACAGCAGCCTACGTAGCCCAAGTGAAAAAACGGAAACTTCAATGTTCTTTCATGGAGAGCCTAGTAACAAATCTCATCAACTTATTTATACTAGCGAAGCTAAAAAAAAGGAAACACGAACTATTTACACCAAATAGGAAAAACAAACATTTTAATTGAAACCAAAAGATGCTTGTTTCGTTTGTGAGGGGTTAATTGATGTTTTGGTTATTGTACTAGGAATCGATTTTCATTCTGAGATTACAAAGACATTACTTAACGTTCCGTCCAAAAAAATTTACAGAAGTGTTGAATAGACTAATTTTTAACAACTGTTATGTGGAGTACTTGAATATGGCAGTTGGTTAATTAATGTTTTGGTTACTGTACTAGGATCAATTTTCATTTTGGTTACTGAATCTTTTTTTGTTACAAAGATATTACTATACTAAAAAAAAATGTTACAAACTAGTCATTACTTAATTGACGTGTGAGTTAGTTATTGATGATGTGGCACATGATATCTAGTTCGTTTCTTTTTTACCAACGACAATACACATGACAAAATATGTCACATCATCAATAACTAACTCACACATTAGCTTCTTTTTTTTTGCTCATGTGATATGCACGGTTCAACATTTCCGTCGATTTTTTGAACAGAATGTTAAGTAGTGATTAGTTTGTAACATTTTTTTTTTAGTATAGGAATGACTTTGTAATAAAAATAATTCAGTAATCAAAACGAAAATCAACCCATAGTACAGTAACCAAAACATCAATTAACATTTCACGTAATAGGGTCCCACCTGCCACATTCATATTCAAGTACCTCACATGACAGTTGTTAAACGTTAGTCTATTTAACACTTCAATCATTTTTTTGGACGTAATGTAAGTAATGACTAGTTTGTAATGACTAGTAATGTCTTTGTAACAAAAAAATTTCAGTAACCAAAATGAAAATCGATCCCTAGTACAGTAATCAAAACATCAATTAACCCGTTTGCGATGTTACAAGAGTACCATAACAACGGTTATATTCGATCTCCATTTCTTTCATCATTCTCTTTTGTTTTTATCTACTGGATTTGGTGAATAGAGCTATTTAAAATTCAATTACCCTTGCAGTATTTAGTGTAATTGTTTCTTTAGACAAATTCTAGCTATATAGATAAAAGACGAAGGAAATCATCAATGTGTTTCACCATTTTTGTTGCCACTATGTCTTCGCCTCAATCACATCATAATTGTAGCCACTAGCAAATTGAAATCAAATTAGAAAGCAAACTAAATGTTAGATCTAATCACCACTCAGCTTTGGCTGTTGATATGAGAGACTGGACCCAAGTGAATGCCAGTCCCAGAAAAAAGAGGTTCTGTTTTCCCAATTATAGAATCTAAAACCCCATAACTTACTCAGGATATGACCGATTCCATAGTCTAATTATGCACAAACTGAAAAAGTTGTTTGTTAGCCAAATGTATGAAATAGAAAACTTTGAAGTATCTCTCGTGTAATGAGAAAAAGAAAATCAATCCAAATAAGGGAAGACTAAATGCATAAATCTAGCAGAGAAATTAGATTGGTATCTGCCTTTTCAATGATTAAGAATAACTTTAGTTATGTAACCAAGTATATTTAAAGGAAAGGAAATGTAACCCGAAGAAAAGGATTGGGAAGAACTTGGGGACGAAGGATAGAACGGAAATGTGAAGAAATAAATATAAAACAATGCAATTAATCATGAGACCATCAGACCTTAATAAGCCACGACTAGAAAATAACTGATCCATAGTGTTTCATAATACTATTTAATTGATGAGATCATGAGAAGTGAGAATCAAATACAACGAAGATATTACCTTTAGCCTTTAAGCATGGTGACACATGTCTACCAATCCTCACAATGTCTAGTCTAGCCCAACCAATGTCAGCTGTTGCCTTAAAGTTCATTGAACAATCAACTATTAATAAAGTGGTAATGGACTGAAGTGGACATGACTAGCAATCTCTTCAGGCAAGTTTATTATTTCTCACTACAATGCGGAACAAAAAAAGAAGCAGACATGTAGACAAACATATGCAGGCAATCTGCCTATGGTATATGGATCACTCCAAAATAAATAAATCGCCTTAACTAGGTGGTTAGTACGTCAAAGAGAACCAGGAAGTGATTCATGTTTAAAGATCCCAAACACAACTTTCTTCTTTGCTTTAAATGATAACAAATATTGATGTCACTCTCTGAATATACACCTTAGAGAGAATTAGGTAACAGTAAAAAATGTAACATTGTGGAGTAGCACCTAACAAGTAAACCGAAACTAATACTTTGGCAGATGACAGGCGTATAATCATTTAAAGGAAATTCCAACCCTACCCTAAACAAATATGTGGAAGTGGAGAGACTGCAAACAAAGAGTGTATACAGAACATTAGAAAAAATAGTGGAATAAAGGTAGCATATACTTACTTCAAGCAGCGCGCGGATAGCAAGCTTTATAGTTTCTTGGCCAGACGTTTCTTTATAATTCTTTTCCAAAAACTCCCTCATTGAATTGGAGTTTCTCCCAGTAGCATTAGCTTTCCAGGCAGAAAAAGTCCCAGAAGGATCAGTCTGATATAGTGCTGGCACGCCGGTATATGGGTCAAAACCCACAATCAAAGTTGAAAGGCCAAATGGCCTAACACCACCACTTTGTGTGTACTTCTGTTGAAGACCAGCAATGTAACGAGTTATATACTCAACAGTAACAGGATCTTCAACAGTTAGCTTATGGCTTTGACACTCAATGCGTGCCCTGTTTATAAGAACACGAGCATCAGCTTTAAGACCAGCACAGGCCAAAGCAACGTGATCATCCAGATTTACAATCTTCCTGACAGATCTGCAGAGGAGACGAAATATAATAGTCAGAAAACAGTACATTGTATGTAGGATATGTTAAAGAGCACACGAAATGGAGCTGCTATCATACCATGATACTAGACAAGTCTAGTCGAGATAAGGACTAGTATAAGTGATAATCAGCCTCAGAAAACTAAGCAAGTCTTAGGCTTACCTCTTTTAGGAATATGTAATTAGCATATGCTTTAGCATACAAGTAACACTATTCCTTTAAACTCTTACAGCATTCAAATGAACCCACCAAATTTTCTCAAGGGCTCACAGTGTGACAACCATTACTAATTAGGCATGATAAACAACAAAAACTATTAAAAACAAAGAGAAAGCTTAGCTTTCTAAACTAGACATGAATCCCAAGAGATAGTATCATGCAATACTTACAAACAACATCTATAAGTAATTTAAATTTTCATCCATGATCCATCCATATGACTCATATGACCCCATGAAAACATGCTTCCAAGTTAGTGATTACTAGTTGCAAGCAGTGTGAGCACCATTCCTAGTCAGGTCGTGTATGAATAAAAAAAAGTGATTTTTTTTTTGTTTGCAAGGCAATTCCAAAAGGGAATCCCAGTAACACCCTTTTGATTCATTACAAAAATAAAACTCTAACTTGTACGAATAAATTTTGCCTTCATTCCCAGGAACCCATAAACCCATAAACCTTTGCTTCCAATCTAGTAAATCTAAGCTTCAGTCTTTAGATATCCCGCACACACAATTTGAAAGTTATGCAAAACCCCTAAATCAAAAAGTATAACCTGGAGAAAGAAAAACAACAATACACATATTTAAACAAACAGAGGAGAAGGAAAGGGGACCTGGAGTCTTGAAGCTTGACAGTAGACTTCTTCTCAACGCCGAGAACGATGGTATCGGTGCCTCTAACGCCGACGGCGGCGTTACCTTTACGGACGGCTTCGAGCGCATATTCAACCTGGAAGAGATGGCCGTCTGGCGAAAAGACCGTGATAGCTCTGTCGTATCTCGCCATTTTACTCTTTATATGTCTGCCGGTGGATTCTTTTTCTTTGATCTGCTTTCTGTGTGTTGTGTTGCGAGAGGAGAGAGAAGACTAAAAAGGGAGTGAGAGGACGATCTCGTCTTAGGCAACAAGGCAACCCATACATACACGGCCACGGGCAGAGTTTAAAATTTATTTTAATTAATAATTACTTTTCAAAACGATGGAGAATTCTTTCATTTATTTAAATATAAAAAAAATTATATCATTAATATAATTCAATTGTAGTAACAAATATTCAAGAAAACTAGGCAATTGAGCATAACAAATGGGATTTACAAAATTATTTATTTATTATTATCCACTGCTGCTCAATCACTCTTAGTCATTTATTGTTGTTGAAGTTCACAGATTTGTTCAAAATAATTTCTATATCAAATTTCAGATATGATTATAGGAAAATAAGGTCATATTGAAACTAAAAAGTTCATATGCTAATAACAACATTGTAATCAGGCAAAAAAAAAAATTACCACCTTGTTTAGTATTTGATTCTTTAGTATTTAATATTTAGTATTTAGGAACCGCCCATGATGCCTTTCTAGACACACATAAATCATGCAAATAACTTAATTTCTAGACAAAATTTTTACAAATTTTCGATGTAGGATCGAGGGATTCCATAAGTATCACATCTGTAAAATTGCTTGAAACTCAATTGAAACGGAATCACGATTATTTTCTATGGAGTTAGAATGCCTCATGGATAGATTATTTGTACACCAGATGAAGAGAGGTATAATGTAACTTTGCAAACGAAAAACAATTAATCAAAATGAATTGGATATTTAAAGTTAGTCGAAGAATTTGCTTCTATGGATATTCTCCACAAAACTATCAAAAATGGAGGAAGATATAGTTTTTTAGAGTGTTATACAGTTTTTGCTTTATGCTAGTACTATAAATATTTACATCAGGACTCTGCACGACCAATTGAGCTTCCTAATTTACACTGCTTGAAGAAGTAAGAATTAAGTAGTTCTTCTTGTCAATGATAGAATGGTGGAAACCATCAACTTACGGTCAATCGGCTTCGTTAGATAGGCATCCATGCCAACTTTCAAGCATTTAGCTTCATCCGATGACATTGCGTGCGCTGTTAGTGCAACAATTGGGATGTGTAGACCCCTCCCCAACTCTGATCTTCTTATAGCTTTTGTTGCTTCATAACCATCCATCTTTGGCATCTGGTGGGAAAATTTAGAGGCTATATAATTCAATTTTAATTTAGAAACTCGAGGAGTAAAAAAACAGACGATACACTTGTTATAATGTTCTATATCAGCAAAAGAGTAAAACAACCAATATGTCCCCCCCCCCTTCAGTCTGAAAATGAGTCATATTTGACTTTGTTACCACGACATGCTTAACTTAAATTCTTTTAAAAGCTTGTTGTCAATAAGAAAATTTAGACTTGAAATTTAATATTAAAAAGAATATGTTGAAATAACTCTCATTTTTGAATTGAGGGAATATGCAAGTTCCTTTTTGTTAGCAAGCAAGATCAATAAGTTCTTCCAAATTACTAGCCTATCAAGCATTTATTCTCATTTTGCATTACCTAGAAAATCTTGCTGAAAATAAAACTCCAAAAAAAAAAAAGCACACAAATTTACCTGACAATCCATAAGGATCAAGTCGTATGTTGGGGAATCGCATCTCTTTGTTTGAATACTTGGGTTGCCATTTGCCCAGAGAGTTTCCCTTTGATACTCATCTGGACTAAGCATGAACTTTAGAGCATCTACTGCCTGCAACCCATCTCCCACGGCTACAACTGTGGCACCCAATTTTTCAAGCATTATGGTTGCAACTCTCTGGAGTAGCGGCGTATCTTCTGCCAGAAGTATGCGTAGACCTTCAAGAGAATTCTCTCCATCTGCTGCCCTCTTTGAATAAGTACCACTTGAATTGTTGTAAGAAGTTCCGGTCAGATTTTGTTCGTTTCTGCTCAACTCGTTTTCTTCTGACTGAACTTCAGTTAATTCAACAAAGCAATTATTAACTGCTTCATATTGTGGCAAACAGGGTGTACTAAAATGTTTTTGTTGCTTTTCACCCAATTGCAATGCATCGATAGAATTAGAACTTCTCGTTTCTGGCTTATCAGAGTCATTGGAGCTGTCAGTATCGGAGTGAATGTTTTTCATTTCAACACATTCATGCATCTCACCTTCAACAACTGTAGATCTCAAAGGACTAATTTTCCTTTGTAGTTCAAGATCTCTCTCTCTTATGGCAGATTCAATTATCTGGATCATTTTTGATTTGTACAGAGGTCGATTAACCATCAGTAGATGCCCTTTTCTACGAAGCTCCATCTTAATGTTGTTGGAGGTGTCATGGTTCAATATCCATGCAAACTTTGCTCTCCTACAATATCTATCCAAGAAATTAAGCTGTTCCTTCCATATATCTGTGCTCAAGTCAAGTAGCACTATATCAATAACTATGACGCAAATTGAGGCTCTCATGTCTTCTGTATTCGATTCTTCAGCTTTTGAACATTTACTTGGTGAATTTTGAGCATAAGTTCCACCTTGAAAGAGTTTCTGAAGAATTTGTGTTAGTTCATTCCACTCAGATGCTTCATAGGTATACGCCCCATGTCTTTCTAGCCAGTTTGACATAGTCAATCTACCCATTCTTCCGCTGAGTGCAAGCACTATCTGCATTCAAGTTTCACATATGTTTAGCATTTCTGTTTAAAAGCTTGCATTAATACATTGGTCATAATTATAAAAAAAATACCCGATGAACTGAAAATGAAAAGAATGTTCTGCACGGGGCTTAAATCTCATATTTTGACTCTGTTTTTTTAAGCAAAAGCGGAAATGGTGCTGTAAAACAGTCTGGTTTGTGAGATTGGCATATTTAAATTTTGTAAAGGCACTCTAAAAATTAGCACAAGCAAATCTAGACTTTCTGTGCACTACAGTTGCTTGTTGCAATAATTTGGCATATTCTCTTGTTTTTTTTCTTTGCAGTATAATTTGGCATGTAAGTGTCCACTATGAAAAGAATGCCCTAAAAATATGTAAAGCCTATTCTGGTACTTATGAAGAGGGTATATTAGCAAAAAGTCCGCAGGTTGAAGAATAGTTGCACTTACTGTCAGGTTATGTTCATCAAAGTTTAAACTGCAGTACTCTCTTGTTCCATCTACAGGGGCGCTGAGAAGCAAATATAGTTGCATGAGAGTGCCTGGTCCATTTTTCTTCACAACTCTAATTTCTCCACCCATCTGATTCACCTGTAAGCATCCCTTTTATCATAAGAGCATGTTGATACTTTGAATAAGATGCAAAGTTACTAGAGAATCTAAAATAAATGTTTGTTTTCATTTAAGAGTTTTGTAAGCCCATCTCCGCGGAGTGTAAAAGAAGCTCCTATGAGAATGAATGATGAGTTAGCTCACACATAACAAGCCTCAGAATGTGTGTATGTATTTTTATAGACATCTAACGGGAAATAGTTGATTGTATGTATGTAGCCTTTGCAAACAGGCTAATCTGATTTGAAAATTTAATTAACTGAGGCTAATGGATTGTGATCTTTGAATCCCACAGAGTCTGGCAAATCTGTGCCACATAGACAAGTTGGTATGTTGTTTTTCATGGCATCTGATACAAACTGTTTTTTTGTTACAGTGATTCAAATTTTGGCAACGCAAAATAGTTTACTTGAAATTTTGTAAGGAAAAAAGTTTTACTCACCAAGGTTCGTACAATGCATAAACCAAGTCCAGTTCCACCATGCCTGAAAATAATAAAAAGTTTCAGTGTAACTATCTGGAACCTTCAGCAAATGTTGCTGCATAAATCACAGAATGCTCATGTAAGGTAATCGAGTTCGTATAGACAGCTTACAATCGAGTTGTTGAGGGGTCCGCTTGCTCAAAGCTTTCGAATACAGTCTCCCATTTTCTTGGATCAATTCCTAGGAAAAAGAAGTAAAGAATAAGGAAATAAGAAAAAAGAACCAAAGATGATTTGAAGTACTTGGAAGAGTTGATAAGCTAAGGTTCATACCACAGCCAGTGTCCTCAACTTCGAAATAAAGAATCATTTTGTTGTCTTTCTTGCAGAATCTTTTGTCATGGCTCCATTGTCGCTTAAACTTTGTGTTGGGTGTAGATCTTTGATCGTTTTTACCAAGGGAAAACTTCCTGGTGTTACTAAAGGTATTTGGATTCTCACACCATCCTCGCAGAACAATGTACCCCGCTATATGCCATTAGAAAACTTAAGTGTTACAAGCTACATAAACTTTTAAAAGAAACTGCTCATATCACATAAATATCATTGCTTTACTTTTATTCTAACAAGGAAGTTTGGAATAGCACATAATTCGGAATGATTTCATATGAATAAACAGAAAACCGAAATTACGTTTCATGATACTTAAATTGCACATTATATGGTAATATAGTGATAACATTATGGATTTTGATCCTTGACAATAGTGATGAATTGTTAGCTCTACTCAAGCTGATTTAATATAGACTAAAAAATTAAATGGGGAAGTTGCACTTACATGTTGTAAACTTGATAGAATTGCTGATAAGGTTTGCAAAAATCTGCACAACTCTACCAGAGTCGCCTTGAACTAATTTTGGGATATCATCTGCACAAGGAAAATGAACATATAACTAGACCACAAAGTTGAGACTTCAAAAGTTGGCTTAGTTCTTTAGCATTAACTACATAGAATGAAGAATATATTATGGTCATACCAAAAAGATCTAGAACAGTCTCGACATTGTGGTTAATGCACTGGACAGAGAACATATCTACAAGCCCTTCAAGTTCTCGCCCCAAGTCAAACTCAGCTACTTCCAGCACCAGCTTTCCAGATTCGACCTGCATAATATTTTCATACAATTGTATAAAATTTAATATTCCTGCTAGAAACATGCTAGAACATCAGTTGCTTTGGCTATAAACTCAGTCTTAAGGTGCTTTGGCTTGTTGCAGCTAATTTTAGTAGTTTTACAATTTTAAATGATAGAACATCAGTTGAAGAAATACTACTCTAAAAAAGTACGTGATCAATTCAATTAGGTGTAATATGAACTTTAGGTTTAACACTGAAGGTAATTGATTGTTGCCTTATGGTTGGAATCATATCCACAACTGGTATCCTGTACTGGCATCTAAAGTTAATCTTGTTTTGCTATGTGTCTGTTAACAACTGATTTTGTATGTTATGGCACTGCTAATAATACATAAACGAAACACTTATTTCATAATATTTGGCACCTTACTGAGATCCAAAATGTTGTTAAGAAGCCTTAGTAAAGCAGTTGAACATCTACGGATCTGGGTAATCGTTGAATATTGCTCGTTTGTGAGACGATCATCACACATAAGAATGTCCAGCAATCCAATAACTGCAGCCATAGGTGTTCGCAGTTCATGACTGTTGCACCATAAAAAGAGCGATTAATTATTAATAGTTACATACACAAAAATGCTAAGATATTAAGTTTTTTGGTCAACTTATGGAAAAATTATAATATTGGTCTATGAAATTATTACAAGATCACGACACAGATTGTACTCATCACATGGCTACAGATAGAATATCAAAATAAAGGGACTTAGGATGCTAGTTTCAAAATTCTACTTTAAATTATTTTCTGCTTTTTTGGGTGGTACCACAGGCAGTGAATCAAAATGAACAGCATCAGATGAACACAGGAGAGCAGTTATAACTCTGTGCTATATTGTCGGTTGCTGTCGTAGCTGTCTATATAATTTGCAAGTACCCTATTTATCCGAACGTCTTCAACTTAATTTACAGTATAACAATGTAAATTGACGAAGAAATTATGTTCCTATCAGTTTTGGTTAAATTTGAGTAAAATTTCATTCCAAAATGTCAAATTGCAGAAACGGAGTAGATTACATCAACCTTATATAATGTATAAATACATAAATTTTGAAGCTGAATTTTTTGTTTTTGTTTTCCTCTTCTTGGTTTGAACATGGTGAGGGTACAAAATGGGTTTAATCCTTGCCTTACCAAAGCCCCTTCCCCCTCAGAGATGAAATTGATACTCACCTCATGTTTGCTAGAAACTGGCTTTTGTAATTGCTTGATGCCTCTGCCTTCCTTCTTGCATCTAAATGGCTTATGAGTTCCGCTCTTAGTTTCATCTCCTTGGACACTCCATTTGTCAATATGAAAATACAAACCCAACCAATGACTAGTATACACAGAGAAGCGGATATCAATATTAACAATGTTTTAATGGCTCTCTCATCCACCTTCCCCATTATGTATTTCCTTGGAATGATAATAACCCCCACCTGTAAACATGTAAATAGCGAAATCAGCTGTCTAGTTTACGTGGTACTACCTCCGCATAATATAATTATAAGCAATAGAAACATAATACTACCTCCTACATATCTATCAGAATTTCTTAAAACTGTGAAACATGGGATTTTAAGATAAGACTAGATGTATAATATAGAAACTTACCATGGGAAGTCTCTTTAAGTTTAGGAAGAATGAGTCAATGTAATAGAGCTGGTGTCCAAGCCTGGCATTCTCTATGTGAACCTCCTGATTTGTGGGAGTCTTGTTGCCATAGGTTTTCTGTAACAACTCAGCTCCTGAGCGTATCACCTGGTCCTCGGAATCAGCAGCCATCATAAGTTTTGGTCCCGTTGTTGAATTCATTAAGAGAGGAGTATTTGTGGAAGTAGAGAGCAACCAACCCTCTTGAGACGTCAAATAAATGTGTCCGGTGTGGAATTCAACAAGTTCTTTCATCAACTGACCGACACTATAAAGTGCTGTAGTAACACCCACAACAGCCACTATACTTTCCTTGGACGAGTCTAAAACTGGCAATGCTGCAGAAAGCAATGGTGAATCTGTATACTTGCTTACTGCTACATGCCACGAAGCTGCACCATCAGGAACTTGTGAAATCCCTGCAATATTGATCAGATCATCCGGTGGGATTGGACTTGATTTTCCTATCTTTTCACCAGTGAGAGGATCAAGTGGTTCTCGGAACCAACTTGCTGAGATATTATTGTGTACAGATTGATCATTCCACCCTTGACGAGATGAAAGCATGTTGATATCACGAGACCCACTGATGGAATAATTGACTAAATCCGAGTATATGTAGAATGTATTGTTACTTGTGTGATCTCTATGAAAAGCCTGGACAAATCCATTTCTGTAATTTATGGTTATGGAATTCAGAGCTCTGTGACTTGCAAAGAGTGCCCACGTTACGTCCTTCATTACTTGATATAGCTGGGAGTCAAAATCCTAAAAGTTAATGATTAGAAAAACATTTCACAAACAATTCATCAAATAAATAACATAAATCAAATATTTTGTGAATGAAAAGAATGGGTCCTTAAAGAGTAACCTCGACTTGCTGAGCTTGATTGACAGGCTTGCTGTACTTTTTGATCACATACTCTGACAGCTTAACCTGAGCCGTTGTTATTTCTACAGTAGAATTCAAGATGTTCCACATTCGCAATATTGGGCGTTGTAGAAGTTGGTAGCGAAGGCCATATGCTAAAGTTTCCAGTGATTTCTTTGTGTAGACCCTTGTAAAGTGCCAAGTCAGAAAGGTTAAAAGCCCTATCAGTATTGCTAACATGACCTGCAAAATGCCATTAACATGAAGCCAAGTTTTAGCCAATTGCTGAAATCATGCACATATGTAGAGGAAGATCCTTGTGTTTTTGCCAAGATAGATTTCAAGGCAGGCTATGTATTGACTTGGGAATTTCTGGTAACTTAAAAATCTTTTTCCAATCATTACATATAGGTCAGAATGAGAGGCCTATGAATTAATATTTACTAGTACATCGAAAACTAAGAGCTAATAAAATTGTAAGTCTTTGCTACTGCCAAAACACCAAGGGCCACTACTCTGATACCATTAACGACCCAGGGCAGTCCAAACCAGGACCAAAGCTCAATCCACCACTGAAGAGCACCATTTCATTTCATTTGATTTCCGTAGTCGAGCATTAATTTCACATCAAATTTAATTTGAAACAATACAAAATAGCAAGGGGGTCATTAGAATCGGACTATTCATCTGAGTGAAGAACAATTCACATACCATCATGGCAAGGCGGGCGACGAAAACGCTGTAGTATGAAGAGAGACAATGGGTGCTTGCGCACTGAAATTCTTCTTGTTCGACATCTCTATGGAAAGTTGTTCTGCTTCGAGGAGATTGTGTACTGTTATTATTTCCCCAAGAATTGGAAAACCCAGGAATTGTTTTCAAGACCCTTCTCAGAAAAGATCTCATTGGATTGGTTGGAGCTGCTGAAGATTCAGAGGGGGTTGTTCTGTTTGCTTTCTCAGCCATTTTATTCTTCTGTAGATTATGAAGTAGTAAGATGAGTTGGTAAAAAACATCAGCAAGAACCAAGTTAAAGAAACATACGTATTATTATGTATGTATGTATATATATATATATATATAGAGAGAGAGAGAGAGAGAGAGATGGAATGGAGAGTGATACACAGCAAATGTTCCCTGTGATAGTATTGGGACAAATACATATCTAACCGTTCATACCAATATCAAACCGTCCAAATTTTTATGAACAGCCAGATATATTTGTTTGAATAGTGGCATAACAACAAGTATTTTCCACTATTTAGAGGCACAGGCGTTGGCACAGAACATGTAATAGTTAATATAGAAAAGTGGTGGGGAGGTGTGGCGTTGATAGTCACTTATTCCTCATCCACATTTCCCTCCATTTTCAACTGTCTTTCCGACATTTGACCGTTATCCCTTACGGTAAATAAAGCAGCCAAAAGAAAATTACTAAACTCTCCTCCATCCACTTGGAGTCTTGGACGGAAGAGAATTGTATTGCAGGGTAAAGATGGGTAGTTTGAGTCCAGTGAGTATGATCAAATGTGATAATTTATGCAATGGGGCGGTGCGGTTAGCTAAATAATTTACTTAATCCATCCAAAATACGTATGTAATGTACCCAAATTGAGTGGAAAGGTAAGTTAAAGTTCCCATGATTGTTACATTAACAAGAACACGTGGCACGCTTGGATATCATTAAGTTTGTGTTTTTTGAGATTAAATGGGGAGGAACTTTCCGTCTCACTAATAATGTCTGTCTTTGGTATTAGGGTCTAAGTGCAGAGTGCCAACGGGGTTGTTTAGTGACTCCACCTGCATCATGATTCATAACCATCTTTTATGGTTTCATGTGGCTTACTTAACCCTAGCCCACTAATTCCCCATTTTTTTATTTATGAAAAAAATTATTATAACTTTGCAGAAATAAAAAAAAACAAGAGTGGCATTCCTGAGGGCGAGTGTGCCAAATCCTTCCTTCCACTAAACCCACTAAAACTAGTGGTTTATCATAAACCAGCATGAATTGATGCTGTCTCCAAAGATAGATAGAAAGCATATCATTTATGCCTTTATTCTCCTCACTTCCCACAGGTACCAGCACCACATTCTTTCTTTATCATATTCATTCATAAATACTTGTAATAGACAGACAGAGACATGATGACGATGATGATCATTTTCCCAAAGATATCAGCTGCTCAACTAAACTAGTAATCTCAAACATATAAATCCTCCCACCCATAATCTTCTGCTCTTTGTGACTGCTCCCATGCAGAGGATTCAGCTAGAAATTTCAAATATCTACCTGTTCTAATAGCATTTCCGATCTGTTCTGAACATCATCTAGTCTAGGTCAATCAAATGGTATGTAGTGCATGTGCTGACTAAGGGAATCCTTTCAAATGACCAAATAAATAAAAATAAAGGATTTTCTGTGTCCATTGCCATCACCATCACCATCACCAGAGAGCTTCTTTGGCTCCGCCATGGGATGGGATGTAAAGAGATGGCAATCAAGATTGGTTGGAAACAAGTGTTCCTAATCAACACCCAATTATCATAGGTAATAGGTTTGTAGTAGTGGACAGTCCAACTAAAAAACTGGGATAACATGGTCCCACAGCAATACCATTTCTAGCAGATAGTAGAATCTGCTGCACAAAGCATAATAATACTCTGCTACGCAGCTGACCCCTTTACCTTTTCTAGTTTTCTAAAAAATGTTTGCAAACATTAATGTGTAAAAAAAAGAAAAAAAGAAAAAGAGAAGAAGAGTCAAATAGGACTTCAACTTGATAGATCAACAACATAGGTGCATATTATTAAATTAATAAATGAGAAAATGATGTTAACCGGGCATTATGATTCATAGTTCAATCCAATGGGAGCCATGTATTTTTGATAAACTGACCACCTTTAAATGAATACCGTTTTCATTCTTTTCTGAAACCAGCCGAGTGTTGCATGACCTAAGAAAAATTAGAGTATTTAAACTTTAAAACCATCACAATCAAACTTTACACTATTCTCACAAGTTGTCCAACCATATTGACTCATGCTCGAAACAAAAAAAAAACTCCATGATTATAAAACACCAAAACAGCCACCCACCATGTATTCATCTATCAAAATCAAATTAAATATAGAACTTAAGCAATCAGGCAAATGAAACGGGACAATCAATAACTTACACTGTTAAATCATAAAATCTCAACTTTCATATCTTAATATGATTGAGGTGCCAAGCAATATAAAGTGAGCGACTTACTTGAAAAGCTCTTTGAGGACACCCAGATGCATGCATGCATGGAAAAACGCCAAGGCCTTGTCCAAATCCAACCCAACTGAGAAAGCATTGAAGTGACTTTGATGCCTGAATGAACAATTTTTAAAACAAAACCCAGTCATATTCAAGCATTCTTCCAAGCTCCATCAAGAGAATAATTAACTATCTCTGTATCTGCAGACTGCCCTTATCAATCACACGTGCACTCAGAATGATTTATCTGCTGCCGTTTATAGCTAGGTTACTTGCCTTACAAACCTACTCAGGAGTCAGGATGAGATGGAAGAACTAAAATTAGACTTCAACTGATTGCACGAGCAATTACAGAACAAATGGTAGCTGTGTTTTTAATGATAAACAAAATAATACATTCAAATATCTCCTGACGCTGCAATTTCAGATACAATCTGTCACCTAGCTCTATCATCAATACATTTGATAAAAAGAAAAAGTATCAGCTGCCAACAAACTCTTCGTTGTATGGCAGCAGTTTCTCCAGAAACGAATAAAGAACCTAATTTTCTTATGTAACATTTGAGGGGCAATAAATTACAATGTATGACTCAAATAACAGTTGTCAGATCTCTAAGTTGATCCAAGAACTAAACTAACAATGCCCAGCATCCTCACTTGGAACTCTTAGCCTTCATCCCAGCAGCGGCTGTTTTAGCAGCAGATTTGGCCAGAGTAGAAGGCTTTATGACGCTTTTTGGGTTGATTGCCTTTCTAATTTTAAAAACAGTCCATGCAGTTCCTATCACATGCCCTGCAGCTTCAAGCCCCTCATTTGTTGCCTTAGCTGCCTGTTGCCCATACCTGCACAAGGACAAATGCAATCCTCTAAGCTCATAGTTTCACATTATAGCCGCATAATCTGTATGTTGTACTAATGTATTGACCAATGGCAAGGGCATGGTTGGCTCAGACTGCTACGAACACTTTGGGAAAGAGAATGGAACGCCAACACCCAGGTGAAAGTCCTCAGTGGTTTATTGTCATCACTATATATAGGCAAGTCAATCTTCCAGGATAGGAAATGTCCTCTTGTGCGTAATCAATCTCAACCATAAAAATTGCTTAAAAACTTATACATACATTATGCAAGTACGTAGTCCACCAACCCATATGGACCAAGACCCCCCCCCCCCGGCCATCCACACACAAATAAAAATAAATACTGATTTAAAAAATTAAAAGGATCATGAAAAATATTATATGAATGCAGTCTTCTTCATTGTGTAGATGGAAGACGAGATGTTGAACCACATAGATATAAGATAATTGTCAGCTTGTCATGCTGTATGCTTTTTTCTTTGTCTTTTTTTGTTTCACTACTTCACGGCACAAGCTTAAATATCATACACGTATGACTTACTTTTGGGAGACAAGTTCAGTGGTAACAGTGGATGATGTAGACATTACATTCTTCCCAGCTACTTCAACGGCATCACAGACCTTGTCTATTCACATGAAGACTTTGTAGATTAGTTTTTATATATAAAAAGAGTGCTATAAAATGAATGAAAAGAAATCAGACGGAAGTCGAATTCAACATTTCATCTTTAGGTGTTCAATGTTGCATGATGGAATGGGCAATACAACTCACTTTCCAAATATATATTAACATTAGCAGTAAGAAATCCCCACTAGATGGATGGTTGAATGTTTCCTAAATTACAAAGACCAGTGTTTTCCGATCAACACAGTTTATGACTTTAATCACGACCTACATTATTCTCTCGGTTATGTCATATAATATTATCAATCTATGTGGAGTACTTATTTTGAAATATGCCAATCCAAAAGTACTTTTGGGGTTTTTGAAATTTTAAAGACACTAACAATTATGTTTCACAAGCTGATTTCTCTTTCTATTTTTTAGAGGAAAAAGATGTTGTTAATTTTCTTTGCCTTGTTCGAATTTGAATGACATTTAATTTTGAGTATTGATTCATTCACTATATCTGTCACTTCTTAATCAAAATTAGCATCCAAATATACAATAACATGCAAGAAATTAATTAAATAATTAAGGCAGTTGAGTTAGCAAGAGAACAAAAAGGTCCAGCATTAATTAAGATATGAAGAAAATAACAGCAAGTAGCTAGATTGAAACTCTTATTATACAATCATATTTCAAATTTGCATGTGCATTTAGTCTTAGGTGCATGTGTTGGTGTGTTGGCGAGAAAGAGAGTTTGTTCATTGACATACTAAATCCATCCAGGGAAGCAAGGACCATTTCCCCGGGCAACAGACCAAACAACTTCTTTCCCGCTTTAGAGTTTGTAACAGAACTAGTGAAGAATCCAGAAACCTTAATAACCCCAGAGAGGACTCCCACTGCTACTTTTTCTGTCATCTTTGTCACCCTCTTTACCCTACAAGAATCACCAACCACGGCATCATATATATATATATATATATATATATATATATATGCATATGTTTATGTAACTTCAAAACAACATAAACAGAACCAATCAACCAAATCTAAGTGCAATGAACCAGAATCAGAAACCATTTTCAACATTAATTCCATCTATAAATAATACTACGTACAGTCTCATGAATCTAATAATGCCAAAGTCATTTCCCTTAAAAAACCTTTACAAAAATTTAAATAAACAAGAGACTCAAAAACCATGACATGAGTCCACTGTAGAGCTAAAAACAACATTATCTTGAATAGAGTTTCATCCCTATGGTATTAAACTCTTATGAATGCAATAAATATCACCAGAAACAATTAAAATAAAGAATAAAGTTAAATAGCTACAGCAAAACACCACCACAATATTGAATAAATATAAGCACAAACACCTCTTAATCCTCTTCAAGGTCTCGGGACTGATCTCGGTACTCGAACCAGGGGTCACCCTCTTTTTCATAACCTCATTCCCACATTTCAACCTGTCCACAGTCACATCACCACACCACAAAATCCCTTTAATCAGCTGCCCTGACCCAGAAGCAATCAATTTTGCCGCAATCCCACTATAATCCTCCACATTGGGGGCCAAAGTAGTCCAATAAGCTTGACACTTGTGCCCCATTACTTTTTTTTTATTCTCGGATTTCAAATCCTCCGGCGATAACTCCTTCGCCACCTCCACCGATCCATCCAAGACCTCCATCTCCTTGTCATTTCCCCCCTTCTTCTTCACTTCATGTTCCGAAAAGCTACTGTATTTCTCCAAAACGTCATCCAATTTCTTCAATAAATTATCTTGCCCTTTCGACGCAATTGTCAACCCATAATTCAATAACATCTCACAATCATCGGCACTTTCCTTAGGGGCACGGAACGAGAAGAAGTAATGGGAATGGTCGAGCTTCACGGCGGCTTCATCTTTCGTCAAAGGCCACTGGATCTCGTCGGCGATTCTCGCGAGAACCGCCACGGCATTATCACCCTGCATAAGCCGGATTACTGAGAAATCGCCGCAAGCGAGCTCGACGCTGTATTGCTTGTCGATCAAATGGAGAATAGCGCCGGGGACGGTGATGATGATTTCTTCAATGGATTCGGGTGGGGCAGAAGGGGAACTAGGGCTAGGGATTTCTGGGAAGAGATTCTCCACGAGATTATCTTTCATGTCGACCGTAGGGTAAAGCGAAGATGATGGCGATGATTTCTTAATATTTAGGTTAGGAGTAGGATTTGGATCATCGATGATTTGGGGGTACATTGGGGTTCGAGTGGAATTGGGGTTTTGGGATGCCATTGTTGGAGGTTTTTTACAGCATTTTGATAGAGATAGACGACGATGATGATTTGGCAGTGCGCGAAAAATAACTGTCTGGGGACATTCCCGCTCAAGAACCGGTTAGGTTTGGTATCCGTACGATCTTTCGACAAATACCTTTTTTTTTTCTGTTCTTTTGTTGTCGGAGCAGATTCACTCGGATCCGGTTATAATAAAATTTATTTTTTTTATAAATTGGTCAATTGACCGATAAAATAATGACACACATAAAGTCTGACTTACGTATCAGCATTCTATTGGCCAATTAACTACTTATCTAAAAATAAACTTCATACTAACTACTTCGATTCACTCGTTTGTGTAAGTTTAAATTTTAACCACCTCATTATCTTTTGAGTTTTTAAAGAGTAGATGACAGACAATAAAGTATGGAAAATGAATTAAGAAGGCACGACACTACTTTTTATTTTTATTTTGCCATTAATTCTTGTTATTTTATTCTATGTTTTTATATGAACAAGTCATTTTTAGTTTCTTATTTTTAAATATCATAATCACTAGCTTCATCCTCCTCATTTTAAAATTTTAATTCAAAAAAATTAGGCCTAGTGACTTTTTTACTTTATGATTGAAAGAAACAGGTAAGAATTATTCTAAGGTATTCTTTAAAATTTACTGTAACCTTTTCAAGAATTTGGGTAGTTATTCTAAGGCAGTATTCTTTATGATTTTATTTACTGTAGCCTTTATGGTTTTATTTGGGTAGTAGTACCAAGAATTGTTGGGTATTCTTGTATGGGATAGAGGAGGAGAGAATGGACTCTTGGAGGAAGTTGACTAATTTGATTTGATTTTCATAATTTGACTTTTTAGGTTAAATTGATTATTTTTAAATTTTAAAATTACATTATTTTTTAAAAATATATATTTTAAAATTATGATTACAACAAGTTATATCCAACTTACTTCTAATTCTAAAATTGTCAATGAGTTCAAATTTTTAAATAAATGTGTTTGAATATTAACTTTAAGAATGATGAATTTAAAAAGTCAAACTAAACTTACTTTTATAATTAATAATAGGGCCTACGCGCGCAAGATATCATTTTTTACAAGTTAAAATTGATATTTTTATAAAATTAATTTCAAATAAATATGAGACCCACTTAATATTTATGTAAGAGGATTCTTGTAAAGCTATTAATTTTGTTAGTGGGAACTATCAACTTCATTGGGATTTTGTGTGTATTTAATTTTTTGTTTGAACGATGAGATAGAATAGAGTATCAGGGTCGGGTCGGGTCGGGGGTGTAAATGTGAAGATTTTAAACTTAATCTGAGATTAGTTTGATAAAGTCATGTACTCGGAGATATATACGTGTGATCGTGTGAGATAAATAATTTAATTATCTTTATAGTTTTACTCAATCCAAATTATTCTGTTTAAATTTTATTTAACTTCCGTCTGCTTTTCAATAAATAAATAGAAGACTAGAAGTTTCATTGAAGAAGAAACCCTTATTAATTTAATTAGAAGAGGTTCACCGGTGTCTAGGAATTTTTTTACATTTATCAACAAGTTTTATCAAAAATTTGAGATAAAACATTGATAGTAAAACATGGTAATATACTCCCTCCCTCCGTTTCAAATTAGAGATATAATTTGACTTTTTAAAAATATATTAAATTTCAAATTGATATGAACTTATTTAATTTTTATTGATACATTGTATTACGAGTTATACTAACTTTAAATTTTAATGTGTTAGAGGAAAGGAAAGGAACGGAACGGAGGAGAGAGTAATAAAATTTTGGACAGTGTTAGAAAGTCAAGTTATTTATCCAAATATAACCTTAATATATTAATAAACGCAGTATGTTGAATAAATTCAAGAGTAGTAGTTATACACACACAAACATAGTACAAGGTAAATCATATATTTATACAGATAGAGACAGAATAATAATAATAATAAATAGAGAAAGTTGAGGTTCACTTCACTTTTGTTGAAATTATATGAACATTACATTCTTATTTGTTATGTTGAAATTAAGAGGCAAGGGAAGGGTGTATGCTCCAGAGTTCCCATGCAGAGGCAAACTATGTAATGCTGCTCAACTTGGCCCTTACCTTAAGATTTTTATACAGAGGAGAGAGAGGACCAACCTTATAGACAGACAGACATCACTGCTCTTGCAGTGTACCCAATCCCCATACATAATTAACAACAACAACAACTATACTCCCTCCGTTCCTATATGCAGATCAATTTAGACTTTTTTTTATTATTCCTAATTATTTATCGTTTGTGATTATCTAAGAGAATTGATAACTGTTTTTCTCAAATTATCCCTTATTACTCCACCTAATTTTTTGATTCATATTTATCATTATCCTATAATACTACTCTACTCTTAAGTCTTTCTCTCTTTCTCCCAATAAAACTTTCATTATGAGATAAGTAAGGTGAAAGGTATTATAGACAATAGATAGTATATTTAATATTTTTTAATCATTTCCTTAATTCTTGTGCACACGTCTAAATCGACTTATATTAAGGAACGGAGGGAGTTCATTGAGAAAGATGATTATGACTTGTGAAAAACAAAATTCATTCTCAATTGTGCCCCTCCCTTCAAATCATAACTCAAACTTGTTATCAGTAAGCAAAACATAACTAGTAGCATTCCAGCAGAGAAATTCCTCGACTATGACTTTTTCCCCCCTTCTAATAGTTCAATTGCTTTCCATCAAATTTAAAAATAAAATAAATAAATAAATACAACCAGTCTTTATAATGCTTCACATCATTTTCCGTCAGTCAATCCAAGGAAGGAAGAGACGCGCTTCTCCTGCAAAAATAAATAAATCTGCATGTTCAGAAATCTATGCTAATTATATATACACACAAACTTGGCTTGTAATATTTTAAATAAAATAAATAAATAAATACAAGATTTGTTCTCCTGCTCAAAGTCTTCACTATAACTTCCACCTCAATGATGATACAATTCTTGGCTAAAGGCATAATACAAAACATTGATACAGGAAACGCCTACTACAGATATCATTCAAGCACGCTTAAGAGCTCAGAGTCTTGTATTAGGGCTTTCACCTTTCACCAATTTTATCATTCCATACTCCTATATAAAAATTTAATCATCTAAAAATTTTCATTTATCTACTAATACCTCCTAGCACCTTAGATGTTCACAAGTAGATGTGTCCATGTCCGGCTATGTCATACACTTCTTTTATGTGTCCGACACTTGTCTCGACATGTTCAATAAACAAGAGAGAAAATACTTTTAACATGTTAAAAAAGTACTCCCTCCCCGTGGACGACGGAAGTACAATTTTCACACAAATTAAGAACGTAGTGAAAAAATTAGGAGAGTATATATTTTTTCCCAATCTACCCTTGTCCTCGAGTAGTGTGATGAGTTGATATTTGCATAGGTTAATATATTTAATTGGATTTTGGGTAGAGAGAGAATTAATTATGTGAGTGGCTGACTATTGAGGTAAGTAAAATATGATAATAAATCAAGGGTAATTTTGTCTAAGTAGAAATTTATGTAGCATTTTTGTCATCCTTTTGAGTACAAGATTTTTTATTTATTTTTTTGAGTACAGAGAAGTATGAAATTCATGCTTGGGTAAAAGAATAAGTAAAGGAATAAACTTAATAACTAAAAGAATATACATATAAAAAATAATTATATAGGATAAGTAAAATGAACCGGTATTACCGATTCAATACGGTAAGTACCGAATGCATTTAATTACATCCCGCTATCGATACCGAACAACCGGTATTTACCGAATTTTTTTACCGGTACCGAACCGGCTCGGATCGGTAATTTACCGAATTATTTACTCACTCCTAAGAGTAATTATCCAAAACAAGTGTATATCACATGCATAGCATAGACGTATCCATGTAATTACACTTGACAGTTCCACGAATACATATAATCCATGCTTTTATATAACATGATAAGTTTGAAATATTATCGTTCAGAAATTGATTCAATCTTTCAAAATACCTGATAATTAGAAAGATTAAGATAATACACAATTTTTTAAAAAAATTACAAACCAAGTGAGCAATGCTATACAATTCACAGGTTTCAACTATTTCTCAGTGGACCAAAAATATCAAGTAGATATATATGGCACCCATAGCTTCATTCTATTTCATTTTTTTAGGTAAAACCATAACTTCATATTTTAAATTGTATGCTTCAGATTTCGTATAAGGAATAGTATATTAAAGGCCAAATTCCTTTTATGATGTCGATGCAAAGTATATATAACATGAAAAAATTATTGTACAAGGAAATTTCTTCATGAACAGTTTTCATATTGATATCGAACGAGATATGAAAATTCAAGGATTATTAATAATTATTTTATGTTATAATTTATGGATAAAGTAATTGTATTTAAAGTATATCTTTTACGTAACATCCCACATCGATGGCAATAAAAAGAGTATAGGTCCTTATAAAGCCAAACTCACTACTCATGTGTACCTAACATTCATGATTTTTAGATCGCGCCTGTGGTGGGCTGTAAGATCCATGGTACACATTGCGACAAGTGGAATTTTGATTTCGGATGTTACATTTTAGTTGCGGTATGTATTGTTCTACATCTTTTATTTGTATTAGATAATTATTAAATTTTCCTTATTAACATAGGTTGTCTTAGAAGTAGAGTTTTATGCTTCTATAAAAACTTATGTATTCCCCCTTCTCATATTGGTCATGCTAAATAAGTATGAGTTACTATACTATAATGGAAAAGATTCAACTTACATGCATTTTGGAAAACTTGATAATCCTTCCTCCCAAATTCCTTTCTCGTATGTTTCGTCTATCAAAATAAGAATCCATTTCTAAAAGCTAAGCTACTAAATGTTATCTAAGAGTTGCATGTGATTTGGTGCTATCCCACGAAATAAGTTTGTGTAAACATGGAAGGCTTAATATACCAGATTGCTTAAGCTTTTAGGACAGGTTGGGACCCACATGTGCACTAAGCCCGTCATTGTGGATTCCTGTCTCCTCAACAAGTAGGATCAGGTTTAGGCTGACAAATCTGGAAAATTATCAAATTAATATGTGCATACACCAGTTAGCTACAGCAGATGTTCAGGCCTGATTGAAGAATGGTTGCTCTAAGTAAGGGTGTAAACGAACCGAGTCGACCCGAGTATTGAGTTGCTCAGATTTAGTTCACAAAATTTATCGAGTATAAAATAAGATTTGATTGAGGCTCATTTAGCTACCGAGTCGAGCACGATTCCGAATCGAGCCCTAGCAGTTTGATCTTTTTTAACGAATATGATCCGAGTATCAATAGTAAATTATAATTTGAGGAGGTTTGAGTAATTTATCGAACTTTAAAATGTGCTCATATTTGACTCATTTATATTTCGAGTCGAGCTCGAATCGATCTTTTAGTCGAGCGAGTACGAATCGAGTCCGAAATGTTTGCTCATTTTACAGCCTTAGCTCTTAGTGCCGCAGCAAACAGCTTGATAGCCTCTCAATTGAGGTGGGAAAGAGTTGATTCTTGTTGGAGCAATGGAAGTACGAGTTATTGAGAGTAAATGTTCGCGATCAAGGGTAGATGATGTAGGAACTCATTGGTGAAGAGGGAGGGGGTGGTATTTGTCAAGGATTTGAGATAGTGCAATCTCACATCGATAAGTTAGAATGAACTTGAACGCTAAAAACTGAGTGGGCCCGATAACTAATGGCTTAACCTTTTAGTTAAGTTCGACGTGTATTTAAGCCTTCATTGTGGATTTTTCTCCCCAACATCGATACTCCAAAAATAATCTCAGCTGACCATTTTTACTCAGCAACCACATGTGATGATTATAATCAACAAATAAGTATATGTTTCTCAGAGGCTTGACTTCTAAATAAGAATCTTTTCTTTGAACTGACAGATAAACTGTAAATAAATATAAAGACTAGAAGAAGTTGCAAATTTATAAAGATTATAGCTAGCTGCATCGCTAAAAGAGTCACGTTAACTTACTTACCTTGTACTTCTGTGAAACACATTTTCATTCTTCATCACTATCATACACAACTGCCAAGCGACGATGTGCTGTAGGTTTTCTTTTAGGGGAGTCTTCATCTGACTCTATCTCCTTGCGCTTGAGATTTCTTTGGGATTCCTTAGCCTTTTGCTTTGGCTCCTACATTAATTTCCCAAAAAAACAAGAGAAAATAACTTGTTAATTACTGACAACTGTCAAAATAGGAAAAATCTGAATATGCGAACCACCGTATAATTTCTGATTATAGAAAAACAATTAATGATAACAAAGTATATACTTGTTCAAAAAGAATATTATAATAAATTCTATGCTCTACAGATGCCCAAAAAAGAAGATCGTAAGACATTTAACACAAATGGATTATTGTATGATGCGTAACACTTGTGGTATCTATGTTGGACACATTTTAGGCACCACTGACAATTCAGGAACACTGTCAAACACGTGTACAACAAATCCATAATTCATTAAATAGACTTCTTAAATCTTAATAATAGTCCAACTCTCTTGAATACTAACCAAGACACAGTTGGCAAGCCTTAGCTGTATTGCGTCACTATGATTCTCTTTTAGCATGGAAAAACTAGGGGAGGAAACAAAAATACCAAACTAAACCTACCGTCACAAAAGTAATAAAAAGAATGGAAAAGGTATTAATAAGTACACGTGTAAATGTAATGCATGAAGATTAATATAATATATTCAATCTGATGTCGTATTATTGACATATCATTGTTCTACTTCTAGTACTATTTAATAGGCGAGAGGAAGAGTGTTTTTTACAAACATATCCTATCATGTGTAAGAAACTATCAAAACTATTACACTCTTATGCAACAAGGCACAGACTATGTGGGTTCTATAAGTAAAAGTAATCCAGCAACACCCATGTTGAAGTAGCGAGATATTAGGGAAAAGGTGCATGCATGCTTTTGGTCCTTACATACTTCCCACCATTAAAAAAGTGGTTTCATTGTTGCCTCTCGATTTGATCTTGCACATTGCACAAACAAGTCTACCTGCTTTTGGAACTAATCTTGTTAATATTTCCAAGTTGGGTCTTATATGCCTATTGCTTGTGTCCATGTTTTAAAAGTTGTAATCATAGTACCCTACAATCCTACAGGGGGCTTGGACTTTTAATTAACAAGTGCAAGCATGTGTTTGCACTTCTCACAAGTAACTTCAAGAAATGAAGTTGTTCTGGCGAATATGTTTAAGAAAAGATATGTTGATGGTGATTCAAAATTACTCCCTTTGTCCCACTTCAGTTGCTTTCTTTACTTTTTATACGCATAGTTCGAAAGTTGGGCGAATGTGTAATTTTTTAATGAAGTTCCAACAGTATATTTCCTAAAGGACCCCTACCAAAGAGTAAACAAGAAAAAGGAAGGTAGGTAACCTCCATAGAAAACAACTAGAGAAAACTAACTTTTGGGACATCCCAAAAAAGAAGAGGAAGCAACTAAAGCGAAATGTAAGGAATATTGTTTTTCAAAACAAAATTTAACTTCTCGGATATAGTTTTATAGAATATGTAATACGTTACCATGAGCTGGAACAAGAATTTGATGAATGAGAAAAATTAAGAAACTGTGTAAGGCCACATAATTGAAGAACAGTATAATATATAGATAGAGAGACATCTAGAGTACAAGAGGAATCCAGTTGCAATATCCCACTTGAGGTCAAGCTTTACCTATTACCCAATAGAATACAATTTGTATTAGAGGTTTAGCATGTAGAGAAACAAAGGGTGCGAGATAGAAAGAGAATCCAGACCTATACCGCGTGTCCAATGTAACTTCACCCAATTAAAGGTAACACATTTTATAAATCATTTTTTTCCCAAGAATAGGGGTGATTTGATGGAAATATAGGACATAAAATAGCAACAACATCATCAATTCAATGTTATCACTTAAAAGACGACTCTGACTTCGCTCATAAAACTCTCAGAAAGCTAGTCCAGCAAGGACATATAGGAATTAGGAAATGAGCTTCTTCCAGAAGATTGCCAAAATTAATTCACCAAGCATCTTTTACTTCTTTAGATGGACTTCTAAAACCCATGAGCCCATCAAAAGCCTCCACCAAACTTTACGACGATGATCTTCATAATTATTCAAATAACTCCATTTTTGGTACATAATTTATTGAAACTGATAGCCTGTAGAAAAGGCTGATCGAATTCAATCCACAAAATATTTAAGATTTTCAAGATTTTTCATACCAATTATCAACCAACTGAACAAGTAAATGACTTATAAAATAGGAGTATCAAATATATGAAATACAAAACTGAAATCCGCCACCTATCTGCTAACAATGAATGGAAATGGCCACTTGAGCAAGAGAACTGGAACCTTTTTTTTGAAGTCCGCAAATTAATTCAAATGTTCATCAGTTTATTCATACCTCAACCTCTTCATCTGATGCTTCATCAGCAGCTACCTCCTCTTCATAGCGTTCATCCTCATCTTCTTCATCGTCCAGTTCTGTCTCCTCAGCCATCCTACGTGGAGGTGACCCTTCCTCCTCCTCCCCATCACTTTCATACTCAGACTCCTCTTTCTCACTTTCAGAAAAATCAACTGGGCGTCGAGATGATTTTGCAGCTGGCAATGATGACTTGCGAGGTATATCTTTGTGCCCCTGAGAGTAAATATACAAATAGGAATTTGATTTAAACAGAAAATTATTTTGTTGTATTAAAAATGTGATTTATGCTTATAGTTCAAATAGCATGCCTTCTTTGCATTAATAATCCGCTTCTCTGCTCGAGCTTCCATTTCCATGTCTTCATCAAAGCGTCTTCGAGGAGCAGAACGTCTAGATTCATAATAATCGGGTTCATCATCCTAATAAATTATGGACAATGAAGAAAGGTTAGAATTTAGAATAACAAGCAGAAAAGTACCTATAATTGCAGGACAATATATGAGTTCTATATGTCAGACTGAAAGAGAAGACAATGGACTCGATTAGAAGAAGTACCGTTCTGAGTGTGAATGTGTGTCAGTTTTACTTATAGAGGGACAGACAGTCATATAATTAGTCTGCCAAGTTTTTAAGACAAAATCTACTTTAAATGTTAATTAATAATGTCTGACAGGGAGACAAAATCAGGATATCACTGAGAAAGATATATGGCATTTTTAAAACAAAGTCCGGAAAGAAAATAGAAAATTAAAGCCTGCCTCATCAAGTGCATCCTCCAAGAAACCAGGGGAAAGTTGGCGCTCCCTGCGTACAGTTTGGGTATACTTTCTATTAACCTTTTCCTTCTTCCTATTAAGAAGCTCATTAGCTCTAATTGTTTGGCTTTCAGCCTGCAAAATGGAAAACATAATAAATTGAATATCGAAAAAGTGAAGTTCCAAACAAAACCACACTAATAAATGATTACCCTCTCTTTTTGCTCCTTTTCCCTCTCAGGGTCAATGTCAGTGACACAGTTCTTGACCTTGTAAACCTTTTTATGCCGTGAATCAACAAGGGCGGTCAATAATCTATGAGAGTTAGATGATAAGGATGAAGGCATAAACCTCATCTTCTGTAAAATTCTTCCTTGCGATTGGAGAATCCCCTGCATAGTGGGGTAGAGCAATTATCAACTAAGTTCATTGCATGTTCTAGCAGCAAACAAAGATAGAAGCAGATACATGAAATAAGATATTTAGCTACATCATAATCGTAGATTGGACTTTACATGATCATTCATCCCCTATTTCCTTTTTCTTTTTCTTTTTTTCTTTTTTTTTATAAGTAATGATTCAATTAAAACGCCAAAAAAGGGGTACACCTGAAGAATAAACAGGTGAGCCTTCCAAGAAAAAAACATCCCATATGCCTTGATACAGTTTCAAGGGCCAATGAGACGAGAAAAGAAGAAGAAAAGCGGCCCATAAAACCAGATTACAGTTTCAAAGTCAACTCCAAGTCCCAATGTTATCAATATTAAGAATGCAGTCCCCTTGAGCTCAATTGAAGATAACAAATTGAAGATAACAAATTGAAGAAATTTACAAGAACTTCAATATGCATCACTTAAATTAAATATTTTCCAACATCCAATCGAAGGGAACATCAGCTAGGATCAATATTGTGATCCTTAATAGCATATGCAGTCTATGTAGAACCCAAGTGGTGTTGAAAATGTTATAGTAAAGAAGATATGTCAGAATAGTTGAGTACAAAAAATCCAAGAATAAACATGCTGCTATGCAGATGAAATGCAATTTTCTCTTCCATATTTAACCAAAAGTTGCTAGTCATCACTTTCCTGAAACTTGAAATGAATGAGATAACCCTCAGTTCTATTGACTAGAAAGAGATCAATCTTATATCAGCATTTCAGTGAAAGAGAGCGACAGAGATAGAGCAGCCCTTCATGTATTAATAGGTATTTTATTCAAGATTCTCTTAATTATATAGCAAGCATGAATGAAAAAAAAAGTGAAAAAAGAAGAAGATTTTATTAGAAATAAAAGAAAAAATACAATGCAATGGAAGGACAAAGCAGACAATTTTTTTTTTTTTGGGGGGGGGATAAAAAGCAGGTATCTAATATATAAAGCCGGAGGCCGGCTTTTGGGGTTAACAAATTTCTGAAGCCTTTTTGGCTTCCGAAAGTGCCCTTCAACTTTTAAGGAAATTCCAATTTTGTCCTTTTTAATATTATTTTTTCTATCTTTCTATTTAGTCCTTCAAATTTTATAAAATTTCTATTTTACCCACATAATTTACACACACAACGCACCGGGTACCAGTATAAATAAAGCTCAGCCTCTAAATATAGGATACTCCATAATTATGAATCAAACTAATGTAGGATCTCACCTTCTCATGTCTAAGAAAAAGGTGTGCTTGATCATGCTGCGCATCTTGCACGGATATGTCAAGAACTTCATTCCCAATCAATAATTGTAAGCTGCCGTCAGACCATCTCACAAAACGAGCATTGCTTTCACGCTGCACAACAAGAAGATACTTTACGTTTGAAAGAAGTGCAAAATTGTTGCCTACAACACACTTATCAAAAAAAAATTGTTGTCTAGAACATAAAAAATGTGTTCTTTGGTGGAACTTTGCTAGAAATTACTAAAAATAATAAACTTAACTGAAATTATATTTTCATTATTTTGCAAGTACTTGCAAAATTTTCAACGATAACAACATGTTCCGCAATAGTATTGTGCATTCCACATAACGTTGTATGTATTGTTTCACAAGTTTATTATATGTGCAAAAGGAATGAATAGGTAAAATATGCATCCACATGTTCACTTACAGAAATTGTGCCATCAGGTTTCCTCACGGTCCTCCAGCGCACAATATTGTTGTCCAAGCGAATACGTTTCTTGGATCCAGATTCATCCGTCACAAATACATCCTCTTCAACATATGTCTTGGGATCAAATGGTTTAGGGTCAATACCCATTATATTAGAGACTTTAATCATGTTCATCTGCAAGAATATAGGACAGAATTGAAATCTCCATGAGAAGTTACCAGTGAAATCCATATTTAAGTAACACAAGCCTAATACGACCACTTTTTACTTGTTAAAACAAAAAACTAAAATGCAACCGTAATCTAAGTAAACTACTGCATACCTCTCAAAAATCCTTTCTTTTTTTTCTTTTCTTTTTTTTTTGGAGGGGCGCGGGGGGGCAGGGGGCGGGGTAAATAAGATCACGACTATACTACAAAAAACTTTTAGGTATTGATTTTTTGGGGGACAATCAACTTCTAGATACTACTCTCTCCGATTCATAATAAGTGTCATTTTTAGTGAATTTGGTGTTGTTTTAAGAAGTGTCCAAATATATTTGCACATTGTATTTTACGTTTATATTTTCATATTCTCAAAATATTTCAATCTTAAATTTTCAACTATAACAGTGAACCAAGGTCAGTAATGAAAATGTGTGGAATTAAAGCTTTACATAGAAACAAAGAGGGAGAAAACCTTCTCAGGAAGGGCTGGAGGAGGACGCAGAGGAATCTCTAGCTCCAAAGGTGGGCCAACTGGCTTCTCCTTGTGTTTAGGCTCTATATTCTCCTCTTCAGATTCGTACCGACCCTCTTCATCAGCTAGCATATCCTCTGGTCTGAGATCTTTCTCATAACTTCCTTCCTCGTCTATAGGGGATCTCTATATCAATTTAACAATATGTTTATATACTTCATTACTGTAGTACAACATGGGCAGCACCATAAATAAAATTCAAAAAAAAAATACGAACATTAGAATCATGCTCAACGTGATTCTCAACTGCATATTCGGCTGGTTCTTCATCATCAGAGTCCCCAAATACATCACGAATCTCAGGCGCCAAGTGTGAAATATGAGCCTCATCATCTTCCTCGCCCGGTGATCTATGGCTAAAGTCAAGATTTCAAAATTGGTCAGCATACTAGAAATTATATAAGCGTGCATCAGAACAAAAAAACAAGTTAACCGCTGTTTCCATTTGTTTCAATGATAATAAAGAGAGATGGAGTGGAATGTGGATGTCAAAACAGACAGCCCATCCAAGACAAGATATCATCCAGAAAACCGGCCCTTTGGCCCTTCCTGTGGAGTTAATGTTACAAATTCAATCAGGTAATGCAATCTCGATTCTCCTGATTTAACTAAATAGAATTCCAGGATCCCTATGACTCCGAAACTGTACAATCTGCTGGATGAGCATTTATTCCAAAGAAAAATGTGGAATTCGCCAAATTTTTTACTACCTCTATTAGTATAAGATATAATGTAGCATATAACATTGTAAACTATCCCCATGAAATCACTTAACAAAAAAAATCTCTGTGGAATTTAAGTTTTATTTGTCTTTCTATGGGGCATTTGGATTGAAATGAATGCTAGAATCTTCAATGATATCCATCTCTCTATCCCTTCTATGGGAAGAAGTATCATTTCTGGCATAGTTGTGGATTTCAGCCATGAGAGCTTTTAGAGCTGTTGCTATTTCATATGCTAATAGAGATTGGTGGGATGTGCTCCACTAGCTTTTTTCTTATTTTCCCTATTGTAATTCTTTGGAGGACACGTCATCCTCCCTCCCTCTACTCTCTTTCTATCTAACAAAACTTCTCATCTAAACAAAGAAATATGTTCAGGACTCGAGATCGGGTAACCAGAAAATAAAGTTCAGTGTAACATCAAGGAACTGAAAGCACCAAAACAGTTTGTTTCTTCACACAACAAGTCATGGAATGCCTATATTTTTCTTTGTTCTTTTTTCAGGTAAATTTTGGTTTTAGTTACAACAGTAAAGAAAGGGTGGGGGGAGGGGCGTTGGTACAATCTTTTGGTTGAAATTGTGATCTATCTGCAATATAATTTTTGACATAAATTTATACGTGTTTATTTTGGAATGTAATTCTCTACGCACTCATTAACATGAGAATGTCTTAACTCATGTGGCATGCCAATGAACAGTGATAAACAAGAGTTGAAATGAAGAATCAGTACAGTTGCACATGCATGGAAGGTGAGAACCCTCGTAAACCTAATTGAACTACTGTATAAGCAACAGAAGTTACAGAGCATAGAGATTTGCAATAAATGCTTTCGATTGGGATGGGGAAAAAGAAATATACAGAGAAGTTGGCATGATACCTCGGACTTCTAGCCTGATCAACTTCCTCGTCTTCATTGTCAACATAGCGGTTCTCTTCAGATCTTTCTGATCCACTTTCAATAACATCCCTTCTCCTACTTGTTACAACTCTATGACCATAGTCTTCTTTCTCATCGCTCTCTGAATCTTTTCCTTCACTTTCTTCCCTTTGATCACCAACTTCCACCTCTTGGGAACTTTGGTCCCTTTCACCCTCGCTCTCTCCATGAACGGGATCTGCATCATGTAATTCACCATCACTCTCCATTTCTACCTCCACTTCCCCTTGACCTTCTACTTCAGCCTCACCTTCAACCTCCGGCTCCATCCCTCCATCCCCATCATCCTGGTCAGGTATAGTTACAACAATTACAATGTCAGAATTAAACAGTTCAACGGCGCATTGTAGAGAGATGAGGAAAGGATACATTACTTCCAAAACACTATACTACTATAGACCTTAAAGCATCATTTCATCCACCAATAAGTACGGTAAACGTAAACTACACATATTTACCATTAACCTTCATAAAACAGAAAATATGACAAAGTACAGATTTTACATAAGCTCTTGTCAGACATTATGGCACAACATACTGACATAATCTGAGGGACAATAGAACAAGAAGAAGCTCTCCATGATGATCCTTGTAAACCAATATATAAATAATTAGGGAATTGATATTTCCACATGGGAAATTAATTTTCAGTAAGATTCCCCCCTGAATAATAAATGGGACCCACATTCATTTTAGTGAGACCTGTGGAAAATTCCTTCCATCTAATTGTATGACACCCACAAATGAGAAAAAAATTATGACTGCTTAATTCCAACCCTGTTGCACATAATAACTATACCAGCTCCAGTCAAACCCTGATCTATGGTTTGCTCCTTTTTTCAGTCTATGGCTAAAACCAACCAAAGAATGATAGAGAAATTCCACAAGCCTCAGAAAACAAAAAGACTTGAAGCATTTAACAAAATTAAGCTCCTTTATCCATCTCCAGCCCAGCCCCCAAAAAAAACACTGCCACCAAAAAAAAGGCCTCAAACGAAAATTTAATAAATAAAAGGTATAGAATTTACTTAAGCTCGCCTCATTAATATATTCGAAAAATAACCAGTGCAATGGTATAATTTTCAATTAAATCTAGCAAATTGATGCTCTGTTCTCAAATTTCACCCAATAAAACTTATAAATAAACCAATTGTATATAAAAACCAGCAATTGAATGAATTATAATAAATTAAGAACAAATGATTGTATAAAACCTAAGAATTGAATAAGAAAAAGTAAAATTAAAGAAGGAAGGAATTCGGTAAAGAACATCGTACAGAGGCATAATCGGGCTGTCGATTAGATTCGTGCTCTGATTCAACTTCTTCCTCTTCTTCCTCTGACTGGTCGCCGAATAGATTTTGCATCATCTGATGCCTCTTTTCTTCCCCCACCATTCTCTCTCTCTCTCTCTCTCTCTCTCTTGTTTGTGTATGTGCGAGTTTGAACTTCCTCGCTGCAGCTGCTGCTCCTCTTTGTTGTTTATAACGCTCCCAAAAATATACCGCACAGGCACAGCACACATTAGCCATGTGTCATTTTTATTGTGTTAGATGCCTTGAAATTTTAGTATTTCTTTTTCCTCCTACTCATCCCTCTGTATTATCATTTCATTATTATCTTACATTACTTAATTTTGGACTATGATACATTTAATTTAATTTATAACTACAAATAAATAATAATAATAGATTATTTTTCATTATTCAACATTGTTTATGTAATATGATTAACTTAAAATCACTTTTATATATATATATATATATATATATATATATACATACCTAAATAAAAATTTAATTGTGAAATCAATAATTCTTATTCGAACGTGTTGAACCTACCGAGATGTCAATTACACATCAAAAATTAGTAAGAATTTCTTCACACCTTGATAAAAAAAACTTTTTAATTTTATTAATTAAATTAAATACAAATGTCTTTGTTGAAAATGACCTAACTAACTAGCAATCTTTCTAAAAATGTAAACTCTAAATTAACTGATAGGTATGATTTTAGCAGTCAAATACTCGATTGTTGTGAAATTCGACCAATCAATATTCTGATTGATGAAACAAGTATAAATGATAAAATCATGATATGAACCGATTGTCATCAAATATATATAGATATATATGGGTGACAAATGTAACCGAGGACATTCGAATCAAGGTTTTTTTTTTTTCTAAATATCAAGATCAATTTCTTATAAAACAAAAATTATTTTTTAAACATTATTATTCGGTTGGACCTATAATGGACCAAATGACTTATATCCAAATTTCATTTTTAGCTTAAAATTATGTCTAAACTTAGCTTGACTAAGCTAGTGTTTAATGAGAATGAGTAATTAAGATTTGAATGATTAATACATCTTAATAAATTAGATCATCTGAATGAAATATAATTTGAATCTAAAAAATTGTTTGATAACTAAAAAGTATAAAACATTTGAACGACACTAATTTACCATTTTAACCCTCTGAGTTGTTTAAAAATTTTATTTGAATGATCTTAATATTTGAAATTGAAGGAGTACAATATTTATCGAGGCTATTTTTGTCCATAAATTTTAAATAAACTATTATGAGACAACTTTTAACAGTTAATATTTAACTTTATGTCTTAACGATTAAGAGGCAACAAAAATTTACCCGACAAAATTTGCCTCTGGTGAATTAAGAGACATTCAAACACCACTTAACGCCCAATTTTATTTTAAGTAGCCTTAATCGCAATTTTATAGTAATTTATACTTAAAATAAGTAGTTCTTGTAATATCAAATTTTTTTTGTTGCTAAATTCAAACCGTTTTTTTAAACAATTTAAAAACAAAAACCAATAATTGAAATCAATAATCATATTATTTAAACAATCTCAAATGCACTCTTAATCAACTCTACTAAAAACTCAATTAAAAAGAATCATACTTTGTATTTTTCAAAAGGGTGATATTAGGTGTCTCAACCTTTTTATTTTAAAAAGTGTCTTAAATAATATGTCATCATAATATTGAATAAATCTCATGTCTATGTCATAAATTATCATTAAACATTAGTCTTTGCAAGAGGAAAAGATGTCATTGTGGCCAAATAAACTAAAATGCAAACTTAACCCTCCAATTTGTATCTATTTTATAAAATGCGCATTCCAACTTTTATTTCTGCAAAACTCTCCCACTAAAATGTATTAATTGAGCAAAATTCACCCTTTATGTATTTTTTTGTTAAAAACCCTCATATACTCAAATTGTTTCACTTTAATTCATCACTTGAGAATTTTGCAATTAGAATACTCATTTTATTTCGCTCAAACGGCTTCCAATTAGCAAAAAAAATCTCATAATATCAATAGATATTGTTAGTACAATGCATACATTTTGATTTGATGACGGTGTAATGTATATTTGTAACCAATAATTTTTGTAAAGTTCTTATAATGAAAATGATGTAGATGAACTTAGTTTAGAAGATCAAACTTGTTAGGTTGATCTATTTCGTCGAGTAAATTTAATGTATAAACTTTAAGTAATTAGATGATTGTAAATGTGACGTCCCCAAATTCGGGTTACCTGACCCCCGGGTTTGGTGTTCACGATCCAACATATAAATAACATCTAACTACCCATTCATTTATGAATATAAACATACATCTCATTAACTTATATTGTTAATACATTACCCTAGATTCTCTAACCTTAACATTACAAACATACCCTTAGATATACAAAAAGGGTTTACAAATACAACATAATAATAATGTCATTACACTATTCCAGCAATAAGCCTTTGCCCTTGTTCTTCTTAGCCCCTCCGGCTTCTTCGTTCCTAGCTGAAATATTTTATTTAGCAAGGGTGAGCAACAAATTTGCCCCACAAGTTAAGACATACAACGAATGTATAAGAATCAAGATTAACATACTATCTAATTCGATAGAATAACACCAAAGTTCAGGGAACTTTGAAATAGCTGAACAATTCGTTAATCACTAACAAGTTTTCTCGCAACTTATGCAACACAATAATTCGATAATGAAAGAGTACAACGCTTTCAAGGTTTCTACAATATTCAATTGAATAACAAGATGAAAATATTTTCCAGAGTTTATGCTGAGTGATCCAAATGGATCACTCATAACCAGGTGTATGCTGAGTTTATCTCGAGTAATTATCAAAGATTTACTTTGATATACCCAGGTATATCAGATAACCATAAAGATTAAATCATGCCCCTCAGCAAGTACTTAGAGCGGTCAACTCCTCATACCATATAGTATGCATAATACTTAAAACGCGCGCAATGGCCGAATATACGACCAAAAGGTTCCTTTTTATATAAAAAAGTTGTTATTCTCAGTTTTATAATTAGAATTTGAATTATAACAACGAAATACGATTATTTTAATTTCTAATCGCTTCTTTTCTCTTCTCGAACCTATCAGGTTTGCTTTATCGATCTAGCCGAAATAATTGGCATCGACCTGCCAATAATAATTGAGTTCTCTTCTCGAACCTATCAGGTTTCAACAAAAGTTCGTCTAGCCAGAACAATTGGTTAAGACATATCTCAATACGATTCAACAATAGACAATAATTATATGTACTATTTAAAATCAATAATAACTCCTACGGATGTGAATATCCAACAACAGTTATTTCTCAAGTATATTATCATAATCACTAATTCAATTTGAATTAGGAAACATGCACTAACTGCGAATAAATCAACAAAAATTCTCAGATGTGGTATAATCAACAATAATTAACCACCATAATATTTGAAAAGATATAACTCAAGGTTGAGTTAAAGAAACTTGTTTGGTTCGTTGACTACTGCTACGCAATTTAAGTTAACTTCTTTTGTAAGACCTATCATTAATAAGATTGGTCTTTCAATCAGCATATCATACTTTGTATCATAATACAACTACTTTATCAATCAATTATCTAACACTTAATCACATAATTAAATATTAGATAACAACCTATCAATAATAAGATCATTTTATTTATTAGAATAACATGTTGTAGCACATAATACTGCTTATTGCAGTTAATACATAACCTAATCACATTGTTACACATATTCAACAGTCAGTGAATCACAAACAAATATTAATACAGTCAAAATATCTAAGTCCAGGTCAAATTCTGAAACATGTCGGTGTACCGACAGTTTTGTCAGATAATTATCGAGTCTAAGACTCTATCCCGAAGTTTAATATCTGTAAGTATCAATCATATAACTTATAATAATTTTTAAACATTTATTATAATTTATCATGAATTTTCAAACACCGGAATTATTATTAAATGATTTAAATATTAAACAATTCTATTATCATTAACATTTAATTAATATTAAACTATTAATGAAACCATTGCCAAAATATTAAAGTTATTTATAATAACTCAAAATATTTTTAAAAAATTTATCTTACCTTTAAATAATTTCTTAAACATTTAAAATTATTTTTAAATAATTACCAATAATATTTAAATATTAATGTACTATTCCTCAAAATATTAAAAGCCATTAAGTATAACTTAAAATATTTTTAATTCATTTATATCTTTTTTAAATTGTTTTTAAATTAATAAAACTATTTTTAAACCATTTATTTAATATAATTATTAAATAAATTTAATATCATTAATTCTAAATTAATATTAAATTATTAATGAAATTATCCTTTAAATTTTAAAAGTTATCTTGTATAACTTAAATTATCTTTAAACACTTTATTTTCATTTAAAATGATTTTTATTATATTAAAATTATTTTTAAACTAATTATTTATAACAAAAGTTCTCTTCATGAATAAGAAAGAATAACACCCCTTACCGTTTTAAAGAAGAGCTGAAATAAGGAAGTAGTTAAGTAGCAGAATACTCTTCTTCTCTCTCTCTCTATGGTTTCTCTCTCTAGAGTTCAGTGAATTTGTAAGAAACAATGAAGGAATGAGCTGCTATTTATAGAAAAATAGAATGCATAGTAACTAATCCATGAACGGTCCAGATTGATTACTTTAATCTGACGGTCCATATTTAAAGAAAAATCTTTTAAATAAAATATAATATATTATATTTATAGAATAACTTTAATAAAGTATTCTGTTTTATATAAAAAGATGTTTCTGTTTTATTACGTTAATAATACGAATAAAACAAAACGTCATTATCGCTAAATAATTCATATTATTAACTGACAATAATTGAATCAAACTGAGTGACTTCTCACATAAGTATTAATAATCAATACCGTGTGCTACTTTGCAACCACACGTATTACTGTACTTTTACTACCGAGTAGTTCAACAGTATCAATGGTAAAACTTCCGCCGTTATTTTTAATAAAATATTTTTGTCGTTTTCTCAATCCGACAATAATTCCGTTATGGGGTCCACCAATGATTGTGCCGTTGTACGAATATTCCCTGTTAAAACGAATATTCCCGACCAATCGAATATTATATAACAACTTGCGTACTTTGTAAAATTTATAAATATTACCTACAACTATAACATTATATCAAATTAACTCCATAATATTCAAAAATGATATTTATAAAAAATTCATCTTTATTTATAAAAGTTGGGGTCTTACATTTGGGTTTGCCTAGAAATGAAGAATAGTTCGACTGTTCATATTTGGGCTTCCACAACTTGAAACCATGTTGATGTTTATGTGATTTATGACTTCCAGGTTGTAGCCAGCATGCAAGAGAGTAGATCTATCACATAAAACCCATCTAACAATATTACAGAAACAAGATCTGTGCCGATTAACCATTATCAGAAATCATGTTCTTGATTTTCTAGAAATTCCAGAAAACCAAATTCGTGATCATCAGAGCTAGTTTGACCATCCATAGTGTTCAATATATTGATGATTTCAGGGATCTAAAAGTCTTAATCTGATGTCCATATACAATTCTACAACATTGTTACAACAACAAAAACAAAACAATTAACAACAGAAAAATCTTGGCCCGTGAACTTACTGTCAGAGTTTTCTGGGCAAGTTCATGGCTGCCTAGATTTCAACCAGTCAATACCGATCAACGTGGTTTGACCACGAATAACTTGCAATCTGGATTCGATCTAAGTCTGATTCTTGAGCCAGATCAAATAGCACATAATAGACTACATATCTATAATATAAAACAACCAAAAACATAAACCAATCTACAGCCTCTGACATTCATTGTCAGGACACAAAATAAAATTTTTCCAAATTTTATATAACTTCAAATTCGAGCCTCTAGATGTTATGGATCTAACATCTAGCAACCCAGATCATCATTATACACTATATATAACATTTTTAACACAAAAAAATTAACATCTAACAACAGATCAAAGGTCAGATTTCTAGTTAGGGTTTATACCTCACTTTAAAAATTTTTTGATTCTAGCTTCTGATTTGGTTAAAGGTGATCGTGGGGCTTGGTTTGTGACTGATATTAGGAAAGGATTTCGTGAGTTTTGAGTTGAGAGAGTCTAGTTGGGTGTTGGAGAACAAAATGACTAACAAATGCAATTCTCTCTCTCCCAATCTATATATACAAGTCTTAGATGCATGTATTGGATGATCTAGAGGCCGATTGCTGGTAATATTTAAGTCACATGGCTACTTTAGGGTTGGCCAACAACTCCTCCTAGACCAAATTCTACAAGTTACCTTAAATAATGCAAGAGGAGTAATTTGGTCATTGGCCATGTGATTTTAATGGCACCTTGGTGATTTGGCAAACCCTTAGGTTTTAACCCTAAGGTTTAGCACAAAAATGGATTTCTAGGCTTTGCATTTAGGGTTTAAAAATATTAAAAATTTAGTTTCTAAAAGTAAAATTAGGGTTTCCCTAATTAGATTAGGTTTCTAATTATATTAACTTGAAAATTAAATTAAGAATTTACTAATTATAATTAACCTCGCTAATTTAGCAATTAGGGCACCAATTAGCAAATTAGGGTTTTAAATTGAAAATTAGAGTTTCTAAATTTTAATTAGGGTTTACCTAAACAAATCTTTAATAATTAATATTAATCACATAACCCAATTACAAAATAATCGTGTACTCTAATTTGGGTTTCAAATTAGGGTTTAGCACAATAAAACTAGGGTTTATAAAAATATCACTAGGGTTTGGTCATAATACACCATAATTGACCAACCATTATCAACACATATATACAGTACATATTATAGCACTGAAAAATCAAAATATAATTAATATTATATTATTATTCTCATGCCTTGATCAAAATACAAAATTAGGGTTTGGATTTCATATCTGATTTATCTTACATAAATGACATTATTAATTAAGTTAGAAAAACAATTAACATAACTAATCTGAAATAATTCCATATAATAGGATAAAATAATTATTATAATTATTCTATAATCATTACATATGTTATTTAAATAATATATAATTATATTTTTATGGAAAATATTTAATAAAAACATTTCTACTATAAAATTAATTATTATAAGAATATAATTTATAATAATCAATAATTCTAACATAAAATTATTTGTCAATATATAATGTAATAAATAAATTTTTATTTATCACATAATTACATACGATTTATCTTGTACAAATCCTCATCTTTAAAATAATTAAAAAATTATACGCAAAATTTCTGATTTTATTATATCAAAAATATCAGGTTGTTACACTCTCATTAATCATCATTTAGATATGTGGAATATTAGTGAATAATGTGGCTCCTTAAACAATTGAACACCTAGCTAGTTGGTGGAAGATCTTTTACAAATGTGTGGTGTAAAATGATGACATGCATGTCTCCTTTCTCCTCCTCATATGTCTGGCCACTTGGCGTTATTATCTACCAAGTTTTGTTTTGTTCTTATTGTAATATCTAATATACTAAGTGTCCAAAATACCCCTCCCTAATTGGCTAAGTTTGGGCCATCTTATTTGATCTCTTGGGTTTTTTAAATTTAATCATTTGGGCCATATAAAATTTACACAGTCCAACACTTTTATTTTTTATCCTTCCATAATTATTTAATTAGAGTTTTTATTTCCTCAATTATAACTTAATTCCTTACTTACATACACTTAATTTCTTAACCCAATTAGACTTGCTATAATTAGGTTATAAAATTAATTAGTTGAGATGTATAAAAGAAATCTCTTAAAATTAGTATATATTTTATATACTAATATTCTCCTGTATCATAACCATTAAGTTATTCAATTTTTCATTCCTAATATATAATTAGGTTACCTTAACTTCTCTTATTTGTTTATAATAAACAAATAAAAATAAACACATATTATTTATATGCATTTACCCACATATAACAATACACAAAACCATATAAGTCTTTCACAAAAAATTTTAAATCCATACCTTATTTTTAGTCTAGATCTTATTATTCAACCTTTATTTAATCAATTAATATTTTATTAATCGTATAAATTCTCGGATTATCACAGTAAAGTTTACTAGAGATCGTAAAGCATACTAATTGAGTTTGTAGAGTCTGCCAAAAATTGTAGAGCACTCTACTCAAAGATCGTAAAATGCAGTGAAGATCGCAGCGTCTGTTGAAAATCAAAAATTATTTAGAGGATCGTAGAGTCTTCTGATCGTAAAGCGACAACTTTCAGTGTTTTAAGTATGTAGAATCATGAAGTCATTCCTCAAGATTCTACAAGTGCAAACAATAACTAAATAATTAAAGCAAGATTGAAGATCTATCATTTGAAAAGACAAAGACTTAGAGAAACATCGCAAAGTACACTAAAGTTTCGTAGAGTTCACCTAGCCATATACTCTACGACCATTATAAAACATTACGATTAGGAAAATCGTAAAGTACAACAGTTATGACGATGGGTTAATAATGTCAATATTCTTAAAGTGAAGATCCCAAGGAAGTTCGCTGAATATTTTAAGGTTAAAGAGAATGTCAGATCAAATTGTGTCTAACAACTAGTTTGGTGAAGTAACAACACCAACGTGAATGTCACTGTAGCAGTTCTGATATAACATATCACAACCGAAAGCAAGTTGACACATCCTCTGTAAAAGTCAACAATCAGATATCTTATAGGATTAGAGCATTAGATGAGCAACAACAACTTTTCAACGGGAAAATCTCGAAGAAGGTCTAAAAAAGGTAAACAAATTAAATCTAACTATAACGATCAAGATTAAGAAAAGTTTAATTGTTGTCAAACTCACAAGAACTTTACTCTGCGATCTATAACGACTTGTTATGATGCTAAGTCTTTCATTATTGAACTTTAAGCTATTTAGTAGCACCCCAAATCACACTTTCTCTCTGTGATTGTTTAGGTTTTACTGGCTATATGTTGTGAAACCCCAGATTTTATGAATAAATATTTAATTTTTCTCGAAATAATTTTTTTTTATTATTGTGTGGATTTGATATAATAGTTATGGGTAGTATTTATAAATTTTACAAAGTATGCAAGTTGTCATATTATATTCGATTGGTCGGAGAATATTCTTTTTGTCGAGAAATATCCGTACGACGGTACAATTATTGGTGGACCCCACAACGGAATTATTGTCGGATTGAGAAAATGACAAAAATACTTTATGAATATAACGGCGGAAGTTTTACCGTTGATACTGTTGAACTACTCGGTAGTAAAAGTACAGTAATACGTGTGGTTGCATAGTAGCACACGGTATTAATTATTAATGCTTATGTGAGAAGTCACTCAGTTTGATTCCATTATTGTCAGTTAATAATATGAATTATTTAGCGATAATGACGTTTTGTTTTATTAGTATTATTAACGTAATAAAACAGAAACATCTTTTTATATAAAACAGAATACTTTATTAAAGTTATTCTATAAATAGAATATATTATATTTTATTTAAAAGATTTTTCTTTAAATATGGACCGTCAGATTAAAGTAATCAATCTGGACCGTTCATGGATTAGTTACTATGCATTCCATTTTTCTATAAATAGAAGCTCATTCCTTCATTATTTTCTTACGAATTCACTGAACTCTAGAGAGAGAAACTATAGAGAGAGACTATATAGAGATAGAAGAAAAGTTTTCTGCTACTTCACTACTCTTATATCCAGTTCTTTTACGGTAAGGGGTGTTATTCTTTCTTATTCATGAAGAGAACTGTTGTTACTCCATTTATTATTATTCTGTTGGAATAACCTGTATACGCGGTCTACCCTATACTTGGTGACATTCTTCTATTATTCTGCTGGAACATCCTGTCTGTGTGTTTTACACCGGACCTGGTTCCGTTTTTATTATTATTCTGTTGGAACATCCTGTCTGCGTGTTTTACACCGGACCTGGTTCCGTTTTTATTATTATTCTGTTGGAACATCCTGTCTGTGTGTTTTACACCGGACCTGGTTCCGTTTTTATTATTATTCTGTCGGAATATCCTGTCTGTGCGTTTACGCCGGACCTGGTTCCATTATTTATTATTCTGTCGAAATATCCTGTCTGTGCGTTTACGCCGGACCTGGTTCCATTATTTATTACTCTGTTGGAATAACCTGTCTGTGCGGTCTATCGCATGCATGGTGATTTCTTTTGTTATTCTATTCTTTATTATACTCAGTTGGTTAAGTTTTGACTTCTATACTCCATGAAATTTATGGAATATCCTTGACATTTGCGCTTCATCTAGTATCTATTCATGAAAATATTCTCCTGATCATTCTTGAATTTTACTCCACAAAGTAGTATCATGTTGACAATTTGGACGTTGTTAATTCTTGGATAAATTAATTCTTGAACTTGTTTTATTGAATTCTTATATCATTGTCATCATCCTCATGTTTATATTCTGTTGAAAGTCATCTGTGGCCTGTAGTGCATAGATGGACTTGGTATGATTATGACCAGGGATTATTCGGTGTAATCATGACCGTAATGTTACGAATGATGTGGTAAAAGTCCTCATTGGCCCGTAGTGCATTGATGGACAGTTGTTGGCATGATCATGACCATTAATGAATACACGAATATCCTTGGCCGTAGTGCAGGGGTGATTCGATGATGTGGATTATTTTATTAAGCTGAGTCCCAGCGATCATAATGTTGAAAAACCTTTTAAATCATAAAAGATAGTAGAGTTTATTTTCTACTTGACTCTTTTAATGGATTGCTTGTTCCGCTGCAGTTAAACTTGATGTCTATTATATTTTATCAGTTTAACATTGTTGAAGGCTAATGATAATTTATTCTGCATTATCTTAGTCATAATATTTCTTACTGGGCTAGTTGAGCTCACCCTTTCTTTCACTGTTCTCTTCAGGAAATGAGAACGTAGCTGGGGCAAGTCGGGAAACGGAGTGATGGTTCGAATGATAGTATTAGTTAGTAGTCATCACTATTCTATGTAATAGTGTGTTAATAAATGTAATGAGGACTCCTTTTGAGTATGAATACTCTCTAGAAGATAATATTTGTATTCAAACTCACAGTTTATGTTTTGTCGTATTGTACACGACAGTTGTATTAGTAAGTTGTATTTGTATTCTGTACTTTACATCTGACGACCTAAGATGGGTGATGTATACCTAATTTTGGGGGGCGTCACAGTTGGTATCAGAGCTTAGGGATATGATCCCTGGCTAGGATGTGAGAATAGAACTAGGAGGGGAGAGACGGGGAATTCCTTCGCTAGTATGACCTACCTAAGTTTATTTGGTATTTAATTGGTCGGTCAAAGTATATGGATAATATGTTATATGTTAATTAACCCTTGTTTTGTTGCAGTATTTGCAAATGGCATCCGAAAATGTTGAGATAAACAATGAAGCACATGAGACCATTGAATCACCAACGATCAATGTTCAGGGTAATGTGCAACCAGAGGACAATAATCCTCATGAAAATAATAACACCGATGAAATGGTGAATGATGGGATGGTCAGAGACTTTATGCAATTCATGCAACAACAAAATAACTCTCGGACGGTCACCGCTAAGCAGTTCAAGGAGCAATTCATGCAACAACGGGCGAGAGTGGCTCCTATCCAAAATGAAGGAGGAAACAATGACAACCCACGGTTGGTCACCGCTAAGCAATTCAAGGAGCTAGGACCACCGGAGTTTTTGGGAAAGCCAGAACCACTTAAGGCGGAGACGTGGTTAAAGCAGATCACCAAGATATTTGATGTCTTGGGATGCTCCGAGGAGCAAAAAGTTCCCTTTGCCACTTTTATGTTGCGTGAAGAGGCAGATTACTGGTGGGAATCTATAAAACGTACCCAGCCTGACGCACTCAAGATGTCTTGGGAGAAGTTCCAAGAACTGTTCAATGACAAGTACTTTCCCGAAAGTATTCGTCACATGAAGGAGGTGGAATTTATCAAGTTGGAACAAAATAACATGACCGTGTTGCAGTACGAAGCCAATTTTGTCGAGTTGTCCCGATTTGCATCCCACTTGGTGGATAATGAAGAGAGAATGACGCGGATGTTTTTAAGAGGTTTGAAACCTGAGATACGTCAACATCTTATTTCTCATAAACTGTGTTTGTATTCAGATGTTGTGAATAGGGCTCAGTTAGTGGAGCGCGATAACGAGTCAACGCAACTAAAAGAGGGCAGTCGGCAAAATGATAATACCAGTGAGAGCAGTCATCGAAGCGATGACAACAAGCGTGAAGGGAATCAACTGGCCAGAAATGGTAACCACTTCGGTGGTAATCAAGGCCAAAATAACAAGAATGGTCATTTCAAGAAGAGGAGATTCAACAATGATGGAAAGACGTCAGCACCAGCACCCGTTGTTAAGGAAGGAGAATGACCACCTATCATATGTTTCAAATGCGGAGGGGAGGGGCACATCAGTCCAAACTGCGCGATGCCATCCAAAGCATGCTATAATTGTGGAAGAGAAGGTCACTTAGCCCGATTTTGTCGTTCACCGAAGACAAGTTCAGATAGGATGGAGGCACCAAAGACCGTCCCAGAAAAGCCAAAGCCAGTAGTTTAAGAGAGAGTTTTTTTTTTCGTGACGAGGAACCTGAATAAAATTATCACGTGTATGTTAGTCATAAACTCTTGCGAAGTCTATACCGTGTTAAATACCGGTTCTACTCACTCTTTTATTTCACCTAGTTGTGTTAAATGTTTGAAGTTAACTCCGGAGAACTTAGACTTTGATATGTCTGTTTAAACTCAGTTGGGAGAAACCTTCGTTACCTCTACTATTAATAAATCTTGTTCAAATCAAAACTTTCACGTTACCTGTCGATCTTATCTCTTTGAAAATACTTGCCTTTGATGTGATTTTTTTTAAACGATTGGTTCACTACTCATCATGCTTCTCGTAAGGTTGTTAGCTTTCATACTCCTGACCAACCTGTTATGCAAATTCAAAGTAACCAAACCACTAAAGTCAATCATTGTCATATCAAGCCATAAGTAAAAATCCCCGTTCCTTTCGCTGTTGACTTCCTGGTGTGGAATGCACCGAAGCTACACTTTCCGTAGGAGACGTTGTAAATGACGATGGCAAGTTGATAGGTATCAATGTGACGTGTTATCCAAGTCTTGGATGAGGGTCACAGTTTTGAACGATATTTCTATTGTTAATAAATTTCTTGACGTATTCTTGAAGACTTCTTAGCCTACCCCAGAGCGTAAAATTAAATTTTGTATTGACCCCAGTACAAAACCCATTTCTTAAACCCTCAAATATTTCTTCAACTAAAACGAACGTATTATGCGCCAAAGACGTTGGCTCGAGCTGTTGAAGATTACGATCGTACCATTCAATAACATCGTGGAAAAGTGAACGTGGTAGCTGACGCGTTGTGTAGAAGATCGTATACGGTTACAAGTGCGAATATTCGAACCCACGTGAAGATAACGAATATACGATTAAAATCGACTTTAATCGATAAAGTTAAAGCCGCTCAAGCTACATACTAAGAGCTGATAAATGTGAAGAAGAAGGTTCAAGAGGGCGTTATTCTAGAAGCAAGAATCGACGAAGAGAGGAAATCTCAACTCTCGATTTAATTGGCCCATTTGAAATCCTCGATGAAGTAGGAACTGTGGCCTATAGACTCGTTTTACCGCCAAGTATGTTGCGTGTTCAGAACATTTTTTTTTTCGTATCGATGTTACGTAAATATGTGGACGACCCGAACCGCATTATTAATTTAGAACCGGACGAAATAGCGAAAGATTTAACGTATGAGGAGATACGTGTTAACATCTTGGATAAGAAGGATCATATTCGATGCTTAAAGGTTATACCTCAAGAGTTAGAAATTGAAGTGAAGTCAAGGTATCCTCACATATTCGGCATACCAAGTACGTACGTAAATTTCGATGTTCGGCATACCAAGTACGTACGTAAATTTCGAGGGCGAAATTCCATAAGGAGGGGAGATTGTGAAACCCCAGATTTTATGAATAAATATTTAATTTTTCTCGAAATAATTTTTTTTTATTATTGTGTGGATTTGATATAATAGTTATGGATAGTATTTATAAATTTTACAAAGTATGCAAGTTGTCATATTATATTCGATTGGTCGGAGAATATTCTTTTTGTCGGGGAATATCCGTACGACGGTACAATTATTGGTGGACCCCACAACGGAATTATTGTCGGATTGAGAAAACGACAAAAATACTTTATGAATATAACGGCGGAAGTTTTACCGTTGATACTGTTGAACTACTCGGTAGTAAAAGTACAGTAATACGTGTGGTTGCATAGTAGCACACGGTATTAATTATTAATGCTTATGTGAGAAGTCACTCAGTTTGATTCCATTATTGTCAGTTAATAATATGAATTATTTAGCGATAATGACGTTTTGTTTTATTAGTATTATTAACGTAATAAAACAGAAACATCTTTTTATATAAAACAGAATACTTTATTAAAGTTATTCTATAAATAGAATATATTATATTTTCTTTAAAAGATTATTCTAGAATTTTCCACCAAAAATGATTTATAACCTGATTTCTGAATCAGCAACCTCTTAAAATTCATAACAAATCATACGTTCAATTTTAACGGTTCAAAATTTGTGGGCATATACTCAACTTATATATGTATAACATATCCAAAAATTACCACGATCCAACGGTCGGATTAAAAATTATAACCCCCGCAAAATATCTCAAAAAACCCTGATTTTTAATACCTCCATTCCGACAAAAATACGGATAAAAATCTCAACATTAACTCCTTCATTTTTAACCACAAAAATATATCCCTCATTTATATCCACATAAAATAAATATTTTCTTATCATATGAATCAATAATTAATTATTCACAAATAATATTACAGAATCACATTTATGACAACCAGGCCGTTCCCAGGAAAGAGGGGGCTTTCCAATAAGAATTTCTCCTTACTGGCGCGCAATTAGATAACTAAACCTCTCCTTAGACAGAACTTTCTAGACATTGCCAATAATGTTATCTAATAATATTATTCAAATAATATGAATTATTGATCTGATAAAGGAAAATACTGTGCATCAACAATTATTGAAACAACAATAATATAAAATATCAACGTAACAATTATTGAATCAGTAAAATAAAATATTGAACAGTAACTACTGTAACAATTATTGAGTAGTGCCTTCTTACGTAAGAATCAATAATTTCAAAAATACTGTGCAATACCGTGTGCTACTGTGCAATAACGCGTATTACTGTATTTTAACCACCGGGTATTTCAACAGTATTAACGATAACAACTACGCCGTTATTTGTAAAAACTCAAATTTGTCGTTTTTCTTCACCCGACAGTTATTCGTTATGGGGCCCACAAATAGCTGCGCCGTCGTACGAATATTCTCCGACAGAAAGAATATTCCATGACCAAACGAATATTCCCCGACAACAATGATTATTTTATAACTACTTGTGTATCTTGAAAAAAAATCATATATCACCCTTAACTTTAACATTTATCAATTTAACCATTTACTGAATAGTAATTATAAGAAAAATTGAATACTTTTATTTCATAAAATTCGGGGTCTTACAATCTCCCCTCCTTATGAAATTTCGTCCCCGAAATTTACGTACCTGGTATTTCAAAGAGTTGAGAATACCTTCCTTTCATTTCAAATTCCATCTTCTCTGTCATCATAATTTCTCCATTGCTCATCTCCTGTATTTCAAATAACATTCTAGAATACAGCTTCAAAACAAGTGTTAATTTAACAAATTAACATATCACATAATATCCCGATATTATGACTGACCAACAAATAAGCTTAGGTAGGACACACTAGCGAAGGATTTACTCATCTCTCCCCTCCTAGTTGTATTCCCCGATCTCCGTCAGAGATCATATCCCTAAGCTCTGATACCAAATGTAACTCTGGACACCAACCTATGTCAGCACCTTACATTGATACCTATCAGTTTGCCACCGCAGAACGCCGTCCCCTACGGAGAGTCTGGCTTCGGTGCATCCCCATCAACAGGAAGTCACCAGCGAGAGGCTCGGGGCTCTTTACTTATAGCTCTGATACCAAATGTAACGACCCCAAAATAGGTTCATTCCACCCAACCCATTCTGAGTCGTCAAATACATGGTACAGAAAATAACTACAACTTTATTACAACAATTGTCGTGCAAAATACAACAACACATATGCTGTGAGTTTGGATACAAATATATACCAAATGTGACTCATGTTCCAACCGTGGACATCACCTCACAATAACACCTTACATAAAGGTATAGTCAAAAACTGTTTTAGAAATTAGAATCTTTGGGAAGTGCTCAAGGAAACCTTCGTACATGGGAGGCCACGCGTCTAGGTTATGATAGATATCATATGGCCACAGAATTATCCTTGGTTGACCCAATAGACCCCAAAGAAAAACGAGAAGATTACTATCATATTCTTCCCAATGGTGAGTCTTCTCTTGACTTATCATTATCTCCACTGTCTCTAATTGAGAATTATACTTTAAACAAACACCAAGATTATATAGGTAGTGCCCATAGATATACTCAGCAAGTGGATGAGCACAACCCTGTCCTATGATGACACGAGGTTGTATGTCATTAGACATCTTATATGATAGTGACAAAACACCCTTTCAACGTTGGGTTCGCATCACCCTATTTTCTTCACCAAATATAACTACTAAATGATGACCACCGTTCTATTTCCTTGTTATCCCCGCTCGACCCAGCTACACTCTTATTACCTGAAAGGAATTGTGAAGCAAAAGGGTGAGCACAACTAGCTCAGTAAAGAATATCATGACTAAAGATAATTCAATTATCAATAGCCTTCATCAACAATAAATCAGAGATTTAGAACATATGGTAAATGATAAAAATTTCAACCATAGTTGCAGCGGAACGAGCAATCCATTAGAAGAGTCAAATAGACTATAAAGTCTATTATCTTCTCCATGTTAAAAATCCATCAACAATATTTTATCCATGTAACATCACTCAACAGTTCCTTTCCACAATCATATGAATAACTCATAATCATAATTGTGACTATAAATTTTTCTTCGCACCCAGGACGAAGAATATTTTCATCACCTGTCTTTACCTGAAACATCAAAGATCATGGTTATACCAAATCACAGTTCCTGTTTATAATCATACTAACAAATCCATCTTTGCACTACGGGCCAAAGATATTCATCAACAAACCATCTTTGCACTACGGGCCAAAGATATTCAACAACAGTTCATCTTTGCACTACAGGCCAAAGATATTCATCAACAGGCCATCTTTGCACTACATGCCAAAGATATTCATCAACAATTCATATTTGCACTACAGGCCAAATATATTCATATCTCAAAGAAATATATAATCATTTCAGAATTTATATAAACAATAATTATAACCATGTTGATCAATTCACCTTTGCACTTAAGCTTAAGATATTCAATTATAAATTCAATGGTCATGATCATACCAGTCACAATTCAACTTTGCACTACAGGCCAAAGAGAACCCTAGTCATGATCATACCAATAATCTACCCATCTTTACACTCCAGTGAAAGAGAATTTCAACATCAGGGTTATAAAAATGTTATATATGATGATAAAAATAATATGATCAACATATAGTTTTAATCTCAAGAGTAATATTCGTAACTCATGAATAGTAAATCGTGAATAGTAACTCATGAATAGTAACCCCGACACAAAAGATAGAAATTCCACAATAAAATTCATACCAATATTTCGGTATAATGATATTGAAAGAATAATATTTCTTAAGCTTATAAACAATTTATTTAAATTGTTTACACTTTACTAATTAATGCATTTAATCATCATAAAATGCCAACTCTTAAGATTTTATCATCAATAACCAAAACCCTCATCAAAAATCTGCATATACCTCATATAGGATTCTCAAGCCATAAAATCCTATTTTCCAATTTTCTTTCTTCACAAAACATATTTAATTCATTTACTCATAACTAGACCATTTTCATGAAAAATACCAAATCAGTTCCAAAAATATTTCTTTTCTGGGATTTAGCATAATATAGTCCCATAGTGAACATATATTTTTCTCAGAATTTTTAAAAGTCATTTACTATTTTTCATATGGCCAAAATAGCCGAATATTTAGACATTTATCAAAAATTGTACTTTTGTCTAAAAATTCTGAAATTTACAGAGTATACTTCTATCATATACATGTACTCCCAATAAAAATTTCATCAATTTTGGAGTTAACCACAAGGAATTATAAGCGGTTACTTTTAAAATAGTCTTTTCCCATAAAATTCATAACTCTCAATCTATACATCCAAAAATCACCATTTTTGGACACAATCAATAAAACTCATCAAAATATCATTTCAAATTTTTCCAGAATTTTTGAAGATCAGAAAAATTACGAAACTGAAAATCATAACAACCCTTAAAATCCCTTAATATCCTTTACTATCCCTTACCTCAAAAGAGCAGTACTTCTGACTGGAATGTAAAGCTGAAGAAAACTTGCACTGAATAGCAACTCTCAAAGTATCTAAATACTCACAAAATATGCTTCATAATATAGAGAGAGAAAGAGAGAAAGCTTATGTTTCTGGTGTGATTTTCAATTCTAACTTAGCCCTCTATTTATAGGAAAATTTTGGTAGGTTTGACCTGCAACCTGATGGCTTTACCTGCTACTATTCCCACCCACCACATTTGAAATATAATTCAGCACATTTCTTCACCAACCACAAGTGGGGCCCACCAATTCTAGAATTTTCCACCAAAAATGATTATAACCTGATTTCTGAATCAGTCATCTCTTAAAATTCATAACAAATCATACGTTCATTTTTAACGGTTCAAAATTTGTGGGCATATACTCAACTTATATATGTATAACATATCCAAAAATTACCACGATCCAACGGTCGGATTAAAAATTATAACCCCCGCAAAATATCTCAAAAACCCTGATTTTTAATACCTCCATTCCGACAAAAATACGGATAAAAATCTCAACATTAACTCCTTCATTTTTAACCACAAAAATATATCCCTCATTTATATCCACATAAAATAAATATTTTCTTATCATATGAATCAATAATTAATTATTCACAAATAATATTACAGAATCACATTTATGACAACCAGGCCGTTCCCAGGAAAGAGGGGGCTTTCCAATAAGAATTTCTCCTTACTGGCGCGCAATTAGATGACCAAACCTCTCCTTAGACAGAACTTTCTAGACATTGCCAATAATGTTATCTAATAATATTATTCAAATAATATGAATTATTGATCTGATAAAGGAAAATACTGTGCAGCAACAATTATTGAAACAACAATAATATAAAATATCAACGTAACAATTATTGAATCAATAAAATAAAATATTGAACAGTAATTACTGTAACAATTATTGAGTAGTGCCTTCTTACGTAAGAATCAATAATTTCAAAAATACTGTGCAATACCGTGTGCTACTGTGCAATAACGCGTATTACTGTATTTTAACCACCGGGTATTTCAACAGTGTTAACGGTAACAACTACGCCGTTATTTGTAAAAACTCAAATTTGTCGTTTTTCTTCACCCGACAGTTATTCGTTATGGGGCCCACAAATAGCTGCGCCGTCGTACGAATATTCCCCGACAGAAAGAATATTCCACGACCAAACGAATATTCCCCGACAACAATGATTATTTTATAACCACTTGTGTATTTTGAAAAAAAATCATATATCACCCTTAACTTTAACATTTATCAATTTAACCATTTACTGAATAGTAATTATAAGAAAAATTGAATACTTTTATTTCATAAAATTCGGGGTCTTACAATCTCCCCTCCTTATGAAATTTCGTCCCCGAAATTTACGTACCTGGTATTTCAAAGAGTTGAGAATACCTTCCTTTCATTTCAAATTCCATCTTCTCTGTCATCATAATTTCTCCATTGCTCATCTCCTGTATTTCAAATATCATTCTAGAATACAGCTTCAAAACAAGTGTTAATTTAACAAATTAACATATCACATAATATCCCGATATTATGACTGACCAACAAATAAGCTTAGGTAGGACACACTAGCGAAGGATTTACTCATCTCTCCCCTCCTAGTTGTATTCCCCGATCTCCGCCAGAGATCATATCCCTAAGCTCTGATACCAAATGTAACTCTGGACACCAACCTATGTCAGCACCTTACATTGATACCTATCAGTTTGCCACCGCAGAACGCCGTCCCCTACGGAGAGTCTGGCTTCGGTGCATCCCCCATCAACAGGAAGTCACCAGCGAGAGGCTCGGGGCTCTTTACTTATAGCTCTGATACCAAATGTAACGACCCCAAAATAGGTTCATTCCACCCAACCCATTCTGAGTCGTCAAATACATGGTACAGAAAATAACTACAACTTTATTACAACAATTGTCGTGCAAAATACAACAACACATATGCTGTGAGTTTGGATACAAATATATACCAAATGTGACTCATGTTCCAACCGTGGACATCACCTCACAATAACACCTTACATAAAGGTATAGTCAAAAACTGTTTTAGAAATTAGAATCTTTGGGAAGTGCTCAAGGAAACCTTCGTACATGGGAGGCCACGCGTCTAGGTTATGATAGATATCATATGGCCACAGAATTATCCTTGGTTGACCCAATAGACCCCAAAGAAAAACGAGAAGATTACTATCATATTCTTCCCAATGGTGAGTCTTCTCTTGACTTATCATTATCTCCACTGTCTCTAATTGAGAATTATACTTCAAACAAACACCAAGATTATATAGGTAGTGCCCATAGATATACTCAGCAAGTGGATGAGCACAACCCTGTCTTATGATGACACGAGGTTGTATGTCATTAGACATCTTGTATGATAGTGACAAAACACCCTTCCAACGTTGGGTTCGCCTCACCCTATTTTCTTCACCAAATATAACTACTAAATGATGACCACCGTTCTATTTCCTTGTTACCCCCGCTCGACCCAGCTACACTCTTATTACCTGAAAGGAATTGTGAAGCAAAAGGGTGAGCACAACTAGCTCAGTAAAGAATATCATGACTAAAGATAATTCAATTATCAATAGCCTTCATCAACAATAAATCAGAGATTTAGAACATATGGTAAATGATAAAAATTTCAACCATAGTTGCAGCGGAACGAGCAATCCATTAGAAGAGTCAAATAGACTATAAAGTCTATTATCTTCTCCATGTTAAAAATCCATCAACAATATTTTATCCATGTAACATCACTCAACAGTTCCTTTCCACAATCATATGAATAACTCATAATCATAATTGTGACTATAAATTTTTCTTCGCACCCAGGACGAAGAATATTTTCATCACCTGTCTTTACCTGAAACATCAAAGATCATGGTTATACCAAATCACAGTTCCTGTTTATAATCATACTAACAAATCCATCTTTGCACTACGGGCCAAAGATATTCATCAACAAACCATCTTTGCACTACGGGCCAAAGATATTCAACAACAGTTCATCTTTGCACTACAGGCCAAAGATATTCATCAACAGGCCATCTTTGCACTACATGCCAAAGATATTCATCAACAATTCATATTTGCACTACAGGCCAAATATATTCATATCTCAAAGAAATATATAATCATTTCAGAATTTATATAAACAATAATTATAACCATGTTGATCAATTCACCTTTGCACTTAAGCTTAAGATATTCAATTATAAATTCAATGGTCATGATCATACCAGTCACAATTCAACTTTGCACTACAGGCCAAAGAGAACCCTAGTCATGATCATACCAATAATCTACCCATCTTTACACTCCAGTGAAAGAGAATTTCAACATCAGGGTTATAAAAATGTTATATATGATGATAAAAATAATATGATCAACATATAGTTTTAATCTCAAGAGTAATATTCGTAACTCATGAATAGTAAATCGTGAATAGTAACTCATGAATAGTAACCCCGACACAAAAGATAGAAATTCCACAATAAAATTCATACCAATATTTCGGTATAATGATATTGAAAGAATAATATTTCTTAAGCTTATAAACAATTTATTTAAATTGTTTACACTTTACTAATTAATGCATTTAATCATCATAAAATGCCAACTCTTAAGATTTCATCATCAATAACCAAAACCCTCATCAAAAATCTGCATATACCTCATATAGGATTCTCAAGCCATAAAATCCTATTTTCCAATTTTCTTTCTTCACAAAACATATTTAATTCATTTACTCATAACTAGACCATTTTCATGAAAAATACCAAATCAGTTCCAAAAATATTTCTTTTCTGGGATTTAGCATAATATAGTCCCATAGTGAACATATATTTTTCTCAGAATTTTTAAAAGTCATTTACTATTTTTCATATGGCCAAAATAGCCGAATATTTAGACATTTATCAAAAATTGTACTTTTGTCTAAAAATTCTGAAATTTACAGAGTATACTTCTATCATATACATGTACTCCCAATAAAAATTTCATCAATTTTGGAGTTAACCACAAGGAATTATAAGCGGTTACTTTTAAAATAGTCTTTTCTCATAAAATTCATAACTCTCAATCTATACATCCAAAAATCACCATTTTTGGACACAATCAATAAAACTCATCAAAATATCATTTCAAATTTTTTCAGAATTTTTGAAGATCAGAAAAATTACGAAACTGAAAATCATAACAACCCTTAAAATCCCTTAATATCCTTACTATCCCTTACCTCAAAAGAGCAGTACTTCTGACTGGAATGTAAAGCCGAAGAAAACTTGCACTGAATAGCAACTCTCAAAGTATCTAAATACTCACAAAATATGCTTCATAATATAGAGAGAGAAAGAGAGAAAGCTTATGTTTCTGGTGTGATTTTCAATTCTAACTTAGCCCTCTATTTATAGGAAAATTTTGGTAGGTTTGACCTGCAACCTGATGGCTTTACCTGCTACTATTCCCACCCACCACATTTGAAATATAATTCAGCACATTTCTTCACCAACCACAAGTGGGGCCCACCAATTCTAGAATTTTCCACCAAAAATGATTTATAACCTGATTTCTGAACCAGTCATCCTCTTAAAATTCATAACAAATCATACGTTCATTTTTAACGGTTCAAAATTTGTGGGCATATACTCAACTTATATATGTATAACATATCCAAAAATTACCACGATCCAACGGTCGGATTAAAAATTATAACCCCCGCAAAATATCTCAAAAACCCTGATTTTTAATACCTCCATTCCGACAAAAATACGGATAAAAATCTCAACATTAACTCCTTCATTTTTAACCACAAAAATATATCCCTCATTTATATCCACATAAAATAAATATTTTCTTATCATATGAATCAATAATTAATTATTCACAAATAATATTACAGAATCACATTTATGACAACCAGGCCGTTCCCAGGAAAGAGGGGGCTTTCCAATAAGAATTTCTCCTTACTGGCGCGCAATTAGATGACCAAACCTCTCCTTAGACAGAACTTTCTAGACATTGCCAATAATGTTATCTAATAATATTATTCAAATAATATGAATTATTGATCTGATAAAGGAAAATACTGTGCAGCAACAATTATTGAAACAACAATAATATAAAATATCAACGCAACAATTATTGAATCAATAAAATAAAATATTGAACAGTAATTACTGTAACAATTATTGAGTAGTGCCTTCTTACGTAAGAATCAATAATTTCAAAAATACTGTGCAATACCGTGTGCTACTGTGCAATAACGCGTATTACTGTATTTTAACCACCGGGTATTTCAACAGTGTTAACGATAACAACTACGCCGTTATTTGTAAAAACTCAAATTTGTCGTTTTCCTTCACCCGACAGTTATTCGTTATGGGGCCCACAAATAGCTGCGCCGTCGTACGAATATTCTCCGACAGAAAGAATATTCCATGACCAAACGAATATTCCCCGACAACAATGATTATTTTATAACTACTTGTGTATTTTGAAAAAAAATCATATATCACCCTTAACTTTAACATTTATCAATTTAACCATTTACTGAATAGTAATTATAAGAAAAATTGAATACTTTTATTTCATAAAATTCGGGGTCTTACATTACATATGACGACCCAAGATGGGTGATGTATACCTAATTTTGGGGGGCGTCACAATCAACATATTCAATATCATAGGACTATGCATATCATCCTAATCGTACCCAACTGCACTTGGTGTCAAGTTTATTGACACAATAACATCCCATTAAGGGTGTTTCTAACTTAGTATTAGATGTCGTACAAAAATAATTTGGTTTGACACAACAGTTCATGCTTTAATAGCTTTTTCAAATCACACGAATAAATAATTCATTTCTTAATTTATGGTGAATCAAGGAGCAATAACTTCACAATAATTGATACGAACGAAATATTTAAACATATAAGGTTAGAAAAAACTTGCTCAATGAAAAATATGGGTTTAGAGAACTTGTTTGTGCGAAGAACGTTTAGCTAACAAGTATATTGAAGGCGTTAAATAACCTAAATATGTTAGCACGTATTTATAACGGCCATTAGAATTTATAATAACATGTATCTAATTGAACTAATCAAGTATTGTTAAGGTTCGGTGTTGATTCAGTATCTCGATAACTTACTTTGATAATACAACGTGTTGGTTTATCAATAAGACTTTATTTGAAAGATTAAATATTCTCTTATATAATTAAATTATTATTCATAATATTTTTAGAAGCTTAGTATTATTTTTAAATGATTTAATTATCATTTATAATAATTTTAAAATTTTTGTTTAATATTTAAATGATTTAATTATCATTTATACCTTAATATTAATTTTATTATTATTTATAAAAATTTTGAAAATATAATATTTTAAATGATTTCATTATCATTTATTTAATTTTAGAAAAATTACTAAAATTATTTAAATAATTTATTTAGTATAATTATTAAATAGTTTTATTATCATTAATATTTAAATAAAATAAATTATTAATGAAATTTATGTCAAAATAGTAAAATTTATTTATTATAACTTAAAATGAATTTTAGAACTTAATTATTAATTATTAATAAATATTTACTATTTATTTATATTCAAAACCGTCGCTAAATGCCTACCAAGACATACATCATCGCTAAAAAGGGTTTTGGAAGGGAAAGTATAGTCTAAGGGCCCTATAGTGACAGACAATGTCGCTATAGGTGTTCTTCAACCCTTGAAAAATAGCCCAGTCAACCCTTAGATGCCTATTTTGACTATCTTTAATTCCTGATTGGTTTTGTTTATGGGCATGTAAGTGTATCCATCTTGTAATATTTGTGAGACCCCAGATTTTATGAATAAATATTTAATTTTTCTCGAAATAATTTTTTTTTATATTATGGTGTGGATTTGATATAATAGTTATGGGTAGTATTTATAAATTTTGCAAAGTATGCAAGTTGTTATAAAATATTCGTTTGGTCGGAGAATATTCTTTTTGTCGAGGAATATTCGTACGACGGCACAATCATTGGTGGACCCCACAACAGAATTATTGTCGGATTGAGAAAACGACAAAGATAGTTTATTAAAAATAACGGCGGAAGTTTTACCATTGTTACTGTTGAACTACTCGGTAGTAAAAGTACAGTAATACGCGTGGTTGCATAGTAGCACACGGTATTGATTATTGATGCTTACGTGAGAAGTCACTCAGCTATACTCAATTATTGCTACAGTAATTGCTGCATCATATCTCTTAAATTATTGTCATAGTATCATCTGTATAATATGTTATATTATTAAATCAATAATTGAGACGTTGTGGTAAGTTTGGTTATTTTATGGGGAGCCATATGTCATCATCTAAGAGTCTCTTCGTCAATAGTAATTACCTTCGTCAATATTATTTACCTTGATCAATAGTATTTATCTTGGTCAATAGTAATTACCTTCGTCAATATTATTTACCTTGGTCAATAGTATTTACCTTGGTCAATAGTAATTACCTTCGTCAATATTATTTACCTTGATCAATAGTATTTACCTTGGTCAATAGTAATTACCTTCGTCAATAGTATTTACCTTGGTCAATAGTAATTACTTTCGTCAATAGTAGTTGTCCCTTCAATATTACCAAGAGTCATTTGACCCTTCGTTAAGACCAAGAGTCATTTGACCCTTCGTTAAGACCAAGAGCCACCCTCAGTTTTTCTATAAATAGAGGCCTAGGGCTTCATTATTTTTCACGAATTCATTCAAGCTATAGAGAGCGAAAGTATAGAGAGAATAAGAGAGAGAGAGAATAAAAGTATTCTGCTACATCACTTTTCCAATATCCAGTTCTTTTAAGGTAGGGAATATTATTTCTTTTATATTCATGAAGAGAACTTCTGTTATTCCATTTGTTATTATTCTGTTGGAATAACCAGTATACGCGGTCTACCCTATACTTGGTGACATTCTTCTATTATTCTGTTGGAACATCCTGTCTGTGTGTTTTACACCGGACCTGGTTCCGTTTATTATTCTGTTGGAACATCCTGTCTGTGTGTTTTACACCGGACCTGGTTCCGTTTTATTATTATTCTGTTGGAATATCCTGTCTGTGTGTTTTACACCGGACCTGGTTCCATTATTTATTATTCTGTCGGAATATCCTGTCTGTGCGTTTACGCCGGACCTGGTTCCATTATTTATTATTCTATTGGAATAACCTGTCTGTGCGGTCTATCGCATGCATGGTGATTTTTTTTGTTATTCCATTCTTTATTGTACTCAGTTGGTTAAGTTTTGACTTCTATACTCCATGAAATTTGTGGAATATCCTTGATAGTTGCGTTTCATCCAGTATCTTTTCAAGAAAATATTCTTCTAAGCATTCTTGAATTTTACTCCACAATGCAGTATCATGTTGACAATTTGGACGTTGTTAATTCCTGGATAAATTAATTCTTGAACTTGTTTTATTGAATTCTTATATCATTGTCATCATCCTCATGTTTATAAAATGTTGAAAGTCATCTGTGGCATGTATTGCATAGATGGACTTGGTATGATTATGACCAGGGATTATTCGGTATAATCATGACCGTAATGTTACAAATGATGTGGTAAAAGTCCTCATTGGCCCGTAGTGCATTGATGGACAGTTGTTGGCATGATCATGACCATTAATGAATATACGAATATCCTTGGCCGTAGTGCAGGGGTGATTCGATGATGTGGATTATTTTATTAAGCTGAGTCTCAGCGATCACAGTGTTGGAAAATCTTTTAAATCATAAAAGATAGTAGAGTTTATTTTCTACTTGACTGTTTTAATGGATTGCTTGTTCCGCTACAGTTAAACTTGATGTCTATTATATTTTATCAGTTTAACATTGTTGAAGGCTAATGATAATTTATTCTGCATTATCTTAGTCATAATATTTCTTACTGGGCTAGTTGAGCTCACCCTTTCTTTCACTGTTCTCTTCAGGAAATGAGAACGTAGCTGGGACAAGTCGGGGTACGGAGTGATGGTCCGAAGAATAGTATTAGTTAGTAGTCCTCACTATTCTATATAATGGTGTGTTAATAAATGTAATGAGGACTCCTTTTGAGTATGAATACTCTCTAGAAGATAATATTTGTATTCAAACTCACAGTTTATGTTTTGTCGTATTGTACACGACAGATATATTAATCAGTTGTATTTGTATTCTGTACTAAGTATCTGACGACTCAAGATGGGTGACGTATACCTAATTTTGGGGGCGTCACAGTTGGTATCAGAGCTTAGGGATATGATCCCTGGCTAAGATGTGAGAATAGAACTAGGAGGGGAGCGACGGGGAATTCCTTCGCTAGTATGACCTACCTAAGTTTATTTGGTATTTAATTGGTCGGTCAAAGTATATGGATAATATGTTATATGTTAATTAACCCTTGTTTTGTGGCAGTATTTGAAAATGGCAGCTGAAAATGTCAACAATGGAGTGAGTGAGACCGTGACACCTCTAATAACCAACCAAGATAATGTAATATCAGCCGAAGAAGAAATTAGAGATATCTACGTGGTAAGTGAAGAACTAATAGTTGCACCCGAGCTAGTGGCAGAGGTATCAGCTGAGAGTGAGGAAGAAGAGGAAGAAGAGGAACCTGAGAAGAATTGGTTAGAAGAAATCTATGATCAAAACTTAGAATTACAAAATCGTGTTCATGAGTTAGAAGAGCAGGCTGAAGAACGGCAGGCAGTCGTTGAGCAAAGAGATGTAACGATTCAAAATTGTGTTACCCGATATGTGATGCTCGAACAAAATCACGCTTTGGCAGAGTGTAAGATATTAAAGTTGGAATCTGAGAATTCAAATATCAAGGATCAGCTGAAAGAAGAAACAACTGAACGAATGAGAATGCAGGATGCGTGGGTAAAAGCCGCACGACGTGTTGATATTATAGAAAGAGATGTCCGATCAAAAAAGGCTAAAATAGATGATATACATTTCTCTTTTTGGACAGCAATTGGGAGAACCCAACATCGAGTTTTGAATTACCCTGTACAGAGCGGTCAATCTGAACTCGATATGGATCGAAGATTGATGATTCAGATCATGAAGCAGGAGTACGATGAAGCAGTTGAGGGTGGAATATGCCCTATATTAAAGTCAATTCCAACGATAAAGATGACATCAAATGCTACCCCAGACAAGTCAAAGCCGGGTAGTTCAAGGGAGAGCGGTTGTCATGACTTCCCAACAAGTGAGGAACCCAAATGAAGTTATCGCGGGTAAGCTAATCATAAACCCTTGCGAAGTTTGTACCTTATTCGATACCGGTTCTACTCACTCTTTTATTTCACCTAGTTATGTTCAATGTTTGAAGTTAACTCCGGAGAACTTAGACTTTGATATGTCTGTTTAAAGTCAATTGGGAGAAATCTTCATTACCTCCACTATTTATAAATCTTGTTCAAATCAACACTTTCACGTTACCTGTCGATCTTATCTCTTTGAAAATACTTGCATTTGATGTGATTTTTGGAAACGATTGGTTAACTGCTCATCATGCTTTTCGTAAGGTTGTTAGCTTTCATATTCCTAACCAACCTATTATGCGAATTCAAGTAACCAAATCACTAAAGTCAATCATTGTCGTATCAAGCCATAAGTAAAAATTTCCGTTCCTTTCGTTGTTGACTTCCTGGTGTGGAATGCACCGAAGCTAGACTTTCCGTAGGAGACGTTGTAAATGACGATGGCAAGTTGATAGGTATCAATGTGACGTGTTATCCAAGTCTTGGATGAGGGTCACAGTTTTGAACGATATTTCTATTGTTAATAAATTTCTTGACGTATTCTTGAAGACTTCTTAGCCTACCCCAGAGCGTAAAATTGAATTTTGTATTGACCCCAGTACAAAATCCATTTCTTAAACCCTCAAATATTTCTTCAACTAAAACGAACGTATTATGCGCCAAAGACATTGGCTCGAGCTGTTGAATATTACGATCGTACCATTCAATAATATCGTGGAAAAGCGAACGTGGTAGCTGACGCGTTGTGTAGAAGATCGTATACGGTTACAAGTGCGAATATACGAACCCACGTGAAGATAACGAATATACGATTAAAATCGACTTTAATCGATAAAGTTAAAGCCGCTCAAGCTACATACTCAGAGCTGATAAATGTGAAGAAGAAGGTTCAAGAGGGCGTTATTCTAGAAGCAAGAATCGACGAAGAGAGGAAATCTCAACTCTCGATTTAATTGGCCCATTTGAAATCCTCGATGAAGTAGGAACTGTGGCCTAAAGACTCGTTTTACCGCCAAGTATGTTGCGTGTTCAGAACATTTTTTTTTACATATCGATATTACGTAAATATGTGGACGACCCGAACCACATTATTAATTTAGAACCGAACGAGATAGCGAAATATTTAACGTATGAGGAGATACGTGTTAACATCTTGGATAAGAAGGATCATATTCGATGCTTAAAGGTTATACCTCAAGAGTTAGAATTTGAAGTGAAGTCAAGGTATCCTCACATGTTTGGCATACTAAGTACGTACGTAAATTTCGAGGGCGAAATTCCATAAGGAGGGGAGATTGTGAGATCCCAGATTTTATGAATAAATATTTAATTTTTCTCGAAATAATTTTTTTTTATATTATGGTGTGGATTTGATATAATAGTTATGGGTAGTATTTATAAATTTTGCAAAGTATGCAAGTTGTTATAAAATATTCGTTTGGTCGGAGAATATTCTTTTTGTCGAGGAATATTCGTACGACGGCACAATCATTGGTGGACCCCACAACAGAATTATTGTCGGATTGAGAAAACGACAAAGATAGTTTATTAAAAATAACGGCGGAAGTTTTACCATTGTTACTGTTGAACTACTCGGTAGTAAAAGTACAGTAATACGCGTGGTTGCATAGTAGCACACGGTATTGATTATTGATGCTTACGTGAGAAGTCACTCAGCTATACTCAATTATTGCTACAGTAATTGCTGCATCATATCTCTTAAATTATTGTCATAGTATCATCTGTATAATATGTTATATTATTAAATCAATAATTGAGACGTTGTGGTAAGTTTGGTTATTTTATGGGGAGCCATATGTCATCATCTAAGAGTCTCTTCGTCAATAGTAATTACCTTCGTCAATATTATTTACCTTGATCAATAGTATTTATCTTGGTCAATAGTAATTACCTTCGTCAATATTATTTACCTTGGTCAATAGTATTTACCTTGGTCAATAGTAATTACCTTCGTCAATATTATTTACCTTGATCAATAGTATTTACCTTGGTCAATAGTAATTACCTTCGTCAATAGTATTTACCTTGGTCAATAGTAATTACTTTCGTCAATAGTAGTTGTCCCTTCAATATTACCAAGAGTCATTTGACCCTTCGTTAAGACCAAGAGTCATTTGACCCTTCGTTAAGACCAAGAGCCACCCTCAGTTTTTCTATAAATAGAGGCCTAGGGCTTCATTATTTTTCACGAATTCATTCAAGCTATAGAGAGCGAAAGTATAGAGAGAATAAGAGAGAGAGAGAATAAAAGTATTCTGCTACATCACTTTTCCAATATCCAGTTCTTTTAAGGTAGGGAATATTATTTCTTTTATATTCATGAAGAGAACTTCTGTTATTCCATTTGTTATTATTCTGTTGGAATAACCAGTATACGCGGTCTACCCTATACTTGGTGACATTCTTCTATTATTCTGTTGGAACATCCTGTCTGTGTGTTTTACACCGGACCTGGTTCCGTTTATTATTCTGTTGGAACATCATGTCTGTGTGTTTTACACCGGACCTGGTTCCGTTTTATTATTATTCTGTTGGAATATCCTGTCTGTGTGTTTTACACCGGACCTGGTTCCATTATTTATTATTCTGTCGGAATATCCTGTCTGTGCGTTTACGCCGGACCTGGTTCCATTATTTATTATTCTATTGGAATAACCTGTCTGTGCGGTCTATCGCATGCATGGTGATTTTTTTTGTTATTCCATTCTTTATTGTACTCAGTTGGTTAAGTTTTAACTTCTATACTCCATGAAATTTGTGGAATATCCTTGATAGTTGCGTTTCATCCAGTATCTTTTCAAGAAAATATTCTTCTAAGCATTCTTGAATTTTACTCCACAATGCAGTATCATGTTGACAATTTGGACGTTGTTAATTCCTGGATAAATTAATTCTTGAACTTGTTTTATTGAATTCTTATATCATTGTCATCATCCTCATGTTTATAAAATGTTGAAAGTCATCTGTGGCATGTATTGCATAGATGGACTTGGTATGATTATGACCAGGGATTATTCGGTATAATCATGACCGTAATGTTACAAATAATGTGGTAAAAGTCCTCATTGGCCCGTAGTGCATTGATGGACAGTTGTTGGCATGATCATGACCATTAATGAATATACGAATATCCTTGGCCGTAGTGCAGGGGTGATTCGATGATGTGGATTATTTTATTAAGCTGAGTCTCAGCGATCACAGTGTTGGAAAATCTTTTAAATCATAAAAGATAGTAGAGTTTATTTTCTACTTGACTGTTTTAATGGATTGCTTGTTCCGCTACAGTTAAACTTGATGTCTATTATATTTTATCAGTTTAACATTGTTGAAGGCTAATGATAATTTATTCTGCATTATCTTAGTCATAATATTTCTTACTGGGCTAGTTGAGCTCACCCTTTCTTTCACTGTTCTCTTCAGGAAATGAGAACGTAGCTGGGACAAGTCGGGGTACGGAGTGATGGTCCGAAGAATAGTATTAGTTAGTAGTCCTCACTATTCTATATAATGGTGTGTTAATAAATGTAATGAGGACTCCTTTTGAGTATGAATACTCTCTAGAAGATAATATTTGTATTCAAACTCACAGTTTATGTTTTGTCGTATTGTACACGACAGATATATTAATCAGTTGTATTTGTATTCTGTACTAAGTATCTGACGACTCAAGATGGGTGACGTATACATAATTTTGGGGGCGTCACAATATTGATGTAATACTACAAGTTTATACTTATTTTGTTACCTAACTTCATCATAACAGGGAGATATAAGTGGTCAAAATTCCCACCCAAACTGTTCTTCAACTTCTTGGTTTTGCAGAATTGATCAGTTAACGTCGGTCAAAGCTTTTCAATTGTTAATAACTTCTAGTCTATGTGCTTATTAGGTGATGTAATGACTGAAGGTTGCAATAGACATGTCAAGGTTCAAAAATGTGACACTGGATTCTCCTAACAACATCATAAGTGAGAGATCTAAGCTAGTAAAACTATTGCCAGACGCCTGTCAGACACTCGTATGATTTTCTGGGTTTTCCAAAAACCATTTCGTGAACGGATAACGAGGTTTGACCCTTAATAAGTACTTGTATTCCAATGATCTAATGAAGGATCTAATGTCATGGTTTTCTAGTATACATGTCAATCTATAAAAGTGTAACACTATCATACTCTAACAATACATCAAATGGAAGATTTAGGCTGGTCAAACGGCTGTCAGACTGTTCTTTATGCGTTTCTGGAATTTCTAGAAAACAGTTTTTGTGTTCGGTCAACTACCTTTGATCGTGAATAACTTGCAGTACAGTGATTCGATTAACATGATTTCAGTTCTAGGTTGTTAAACTCATGGCATACTACAACTATAATACATCTAATAGTCCAAACAATTAACATGATAAGATCTATAGGCTCTAACATTCGGTTGTCAGACCATTTTTTTACAATTTTGGACAATTTGCTATTTTTTTCATTTTTATGCATTTAGATGTTATGAAACCATGTTTTATTAACCTAGATCACTTAATAACATGTTATTACATATTGCTAAACATTAAAACAAAATTGTAACAAGGCATCAAAGATCTATAAGTGTGAATAGTATTTTTACCTTCTTGAGCAAATTTTGATTCTTTTTCTTTGATTCTGATCTTACTACTGCTCAGGCTTGTTATGGCTTGAATTATAAGTGTTTAGGTTACAAATTTCGTGGGTTTCATCAATGGGAGGGCTGCTATTTATAGAGATTTTCTAGGTTTGGGTTTTTAGGTCTTTTCCACCTATTTTGCCTCCCAAATATCTTGACAACTGAACTTGTGCTACTTGGATATGATCTTAGTCTCATGCTTGTGTTGGAGTGTGTTGGGCTCAAGTTAACACACTTATTCAAGTGTTTCAATTGGTTAGTTTGCTTAATCTTGATTTAATTATACTAATTGGTATTAGAGTTTTGTAATTTGTGTTTAGGATAACTTAATTAAGTTATTAATACCTTAATTAAATTAAGAATTCGTAATTAAGGTTTTGGATCTTTTAATTAGGGTTAGGGTTTCCTAATTAGGGTTTATTACACTAATCTAAGTAAAATACTTGGAAGCACGACAAAGTTTTTTGTCAGTGTAAGTACGACAAAACAATTTGTCAAACACGAATATACCAATAAGTTCATTGGTGAAAATTTTATTTTTTAAACACGACGTGTCAAGCACGACATTTTTTTAGAAAGATTTTATTTGACCTAATTTTTTATTTGAGTATGAAATCCCTTAATACGCAATTAGAATAAAGAAATTTCATTAATAATCACATAATTTACATACACGAATCTTATTACGGTTCAGAATATCTCATCTTTTATATTATGCCCTTACTCTTCTGCTATGTTTTTTAATTTGTTTGTGACTTAATTCTAAATATTTTCTAAAATTAGAACTGTAAATTCTTTCAAATCTTTAAGGGGTTTTTTAAATTATCATTTCTGATGTGCAAAGTTATAAAACAACCTGCTTAATTTATAAGTTGCTTTTTCTAAACTTTACAGTTAAGGCAGAACGTGGTGAACCCTCAGGAAAAGATAAAGGAAAAGGCAAGGCTACAACGTAGCTTTGTTCTTCCATAAGAAGAATTTATCTACTATGATGTTTTAAATTTATTTAAAGTTATGTAATAAGACTCAGTTACAATTTATGTACTATGTATGTTTAAGTTACATAGTGTATTAGTAACAGTTACGATACCCGGGCAAGAATAATTATATTGAATCAATGTAAATTATTCTATTTTTTCGTTGTGTGAGATTTTTTAGTATGTTATTAAAGTTAGATCGTGAAGCACCGAATTCGAGATATAAGTATCTGAATTTGGGGGCGTTACAATATCTATACGACTTTCATGCCTGGAAATGATCAGACCCTATTTATTGCTTTTTACATGTATCACCACCAAAACAACTTTCCAAAAATAAATATCAAAGAGATTTTATAATTAAATTACAAAGCAATACGAGGCTAGATCAATTTAGATAATAAAATGCAAGTATCAAATGACCTTGATTCCTATTTGACGATGGATTTGAAAACCTTGTTTACTAAAACATTATTTCAAAATACTTTGTTTAAAACTGGATTTTTCAATAAGTTAAATCCTTCGTGCATAGGTTCAAAGAGGTACGACACTACTTTCAAAAGCAAAAATCGTTCATATACGCAAATCAAACTCAAAACAACTAATATAATCAAAAGCGCGCGCACACACACACACACACACACTTTATGCTTAGGAAAATTAACAAGATGATGTAACCGTGTTTTTCACGGAAGTCGGAGAGTGCCTAACACCTCCCCCTGCTTAATCAAGCCTCTGAATTCCTCGAATGTCGGGTTTCAAAACCAATCTTATCTTATAGAGTCATATTTTGGGTTGTATTTTGAAAACCTTTCAAACCCGGATGTGTTGGTACATCCATTGTAAATACATACCAACTAGCGACTTTGTCATTCGGCCCAAACATTAAAATCAATCTTTTTAAGTCGTCGACAACTATGTCGGTCTCTTCTTAAAATCACCCTTTAAAATAAAACAATCAAGCAAAATTCAAAAGGGTAAATAATAAAGGAAAATCGTTAATCAAATGAAGGAATAAGCGAACTAAAATGACGATAATAGCCTATTTGCACATTCACACTTCATCATTTTTCCATCTCGATGTCGACACACATCATAGCCGAAAGCAAGCTAACAAATCATATGTAAAAGTCAACAATCAAAGATCTTCTAGGAATAAAGCATTAAATGAGCAACGACAACTTTTCAACGGAAAAATCTCGAGGAAGGTGTATAAAAGGCAAACAAATTCAATACAACAGTAATGACCAAAATTAAGAAAAGTTGAATTACAGTCAAACTCAAAAGAGCTCTACTCTGCGATCTATAACGACTTGTTTTACTGCTAAAGTCTTTCATTACTGAACTTCAAGATACTGAGCAGCACATCAAATCACACTTTCTCTTAGTGATTGTTTAGGTCTTAGTGACTACCTGTAACCAAATCTTAGTGTCTTAAAGAGATCTTAGTAATCTAATGTATCTAAGGTTGTGTTTAATAAAATTAGTTGTTAAGATCTGAACAGTTTAGACATCTAAATAATATAGAGTATCTGAATAGAATTGTATCTGAATGAAAAATGTTGTTTGATAATTATTTTTTTTAAATGTCTGAATAACATATTTTTACTATTTTAACCTTTCTTCTTTCTCTTTCTCCTTCTCCTTCTCTTTCTATCTTCTTCTTCTTCTCCTCCCCCCCCCAATCTGGGCTATCCCCTCCCTCCTCCCTCGCCCCTGGCTCCCCCGCCCCACCTTCTCATCCCCCCTCCCTCGCCCCTCGCCCCTCGCCTCACGCACCCCTTCCTCCCTCCTCCCTCCTCCCCTGCCCCGCCCACCTCTTCCATCCTCCCCTTCCCCCGCTCCACCCACCTCCTCCATTCTCCCCCAGCCCCACCCACCTCCTCCCTCCTCCACTGCCCTCCCCCCGCCCCACCCACCTCATCCTTCCCCCGCCTCCCCCTCCCCTCCCCTTCCCATTCACATTCACATCCTCCCCCCGCATATCTGATTTAGTGGTATGGTGATATTGAAGATTTGATCTGGTAGTGGTGGTATGGTAATATTGAATAGGGTATTTATGTCTAAAAAATAACAAAATCATTAAGAGGCATGTCTGAATAATTTAGATTTGATTTTCTATCACAACCATTTAGAAAACATTTAGAGGTAACAAAAAAAATAACATTTATCCTTTTAGCGAATAAGAGGTGGTCTATTAAGACCTCTTAAGAGGTAAACAAACAGCACCTAAGCCTTTGTAACTTGAAGGAATCTTTGTGATTTATTGAGTGTAACTGTTATATGTGAACATTTATTCGTAATCACCCATCTTTATTGGATTATACCTACTCAAAGAGAAGAGTGAACTAGGAAATCTTTGTACTCTAAATCACTTAAAATTAATGTTTCCTTTATATTTTGCACTTACTTTTTTGCCAAGTTTTTAAATTTGTTTGTGACTTAATTTAATTTGTTTGCTAAATTCAGAATTGAGAATTATTTCTAATATTTGAAGGGGGGTTTTAAATTATTATTCTGCTGTGCAAAATTATAAATTAACTTGCTTAATTTATAAGTTGGTAATAATTATTTAAAATAAAAATTTAAAGAATATATTCAACCCCTTTTAGATTTATTAGTGTGTTTGGGATATAACATATATATTTAGGGCAAAGGGTTCAAAAAGCCCCTGATGTTTACTCGGATGTCCCACTTGCACCCTAAACTAATTTTTTTTTCAAAAGTACCATTAACGTTATATTTTTTGGGTCGCCCGTGCCCTTGCCGTTAGCAGAAGACAAACGGAGTTAAAATGTGATGACGTGGTAGGCTTAAATATAAAACATATTATAAATAAAACAATATATATCATTTAATCAAAACAAAAAATACTAAAATTCAAAATAAAAAAAGCATAACATATTTACATCATTTAATCAAAATAAAAAAATTCAAATTATTTTGTTAACTAATCAAAACAACCAATTAAATAAAATAAGTTGTATAACATATTTACATCATTTAATTAAAATACTAAAATTCAAAACATAACATATTTACATCAAATACTAATTAAAAAAATACTAAAATATTAATTAAAAAAATACTAAAATACTAAAAAAACAAATTAAAAAAATACTAAAATACAAAAATTCAAATTATTTTGTTAATTAATCAAAACAACAAAAATTCAAATTACATCATTAAAATACTAAAATCATAATACTAAATACTAATTGATATAAAATTTTTAAATTACTAAAATCATAATACTAAATAATCTTTTTAAACTATATAAAAATTTGATGATGTCATAATCTATACATAACAGTATATGTTATAAATAATATAAATAATTTGATGATGTAATAATCTATACATAATAGTATATGTTATAATTTGATGATGTAATAATTTTTTTTAAAAATGTATTCAAAAATTTAAATTACATCATAATACTTTTAAATGGATATGATTTTAAAAATTAATATTAAAAATTACTAAAATAATCATAATACTCCAGTTTTAAATTTTAAAAATATTATTTAGTATTATAATTTTAGTAATTTAAAAATTTTATATCAATTAGTATTTAGTATTATAATTTTAGTATTTTAATGATGCAATTTGAATTTTTGTTTGTTTTGATTAATTAACAAAATAATTTGAATTTTAGTATTTTAGTATTTTTTTAATTTGATTTTTTTTAGTATTTTAGTATTTTTTTTAAATTAATATTTTAGTATTTTTTTTAATTAGTATTTAATGTAAATAAGTTATGTTTTGAATTTTAGTATTTTGATTAAATGATGTAAATATGTTATACAACTTATTTTATTTAATTAGTTGTTTTGATTAGTTAACAAAATAATTTGAATTTTATTATTTTGATTAAATGATGTAAATATATTATACTTTTTTTATTTTGAATTTTAGTATTTTTTATTTTGATTAAATGATATATATTGTTTTATTTAGAATATATTTTATATTTAAGCCTGTCACGTCATCACATTTTAACTCCGTTTGTCTTCTGTTAACGGTAGGGGCATGGGCGACCCAAAAAATATAACGTAAAGGTACTTTTGAAAAAAAAATTAGTTTAGGGTGCAAGTGGGACATCGGGGTAAACATCAGGGGCTTTTTTGACCCTTTACCCTATATATTTAAAACCTTAGATCGCCTAACTCATGTATCTTACTCTTTACCTTTACTAGTGAGGAAATTTGATCATCACATGTTTATAATAATATATTTAATCCATTTTATTGTTGTGATTTATCATAATGATACATGTAAAAAATCTACAATAAGATTGATATTTTATTATGGGTCATGTGTGCGAGACATTTATCAAAATAAAATAATAATTATTTGAGATATAACAAAATGAATATAGTGAGATATATGCATTAAGCAATCTAGTGTTTCAAATCTGATGGTATTGTTAGACTTTTTTTTGATAATCGGAAGTTGTTTGAGTGACATAAAAGGAATATTCTAAAGTTAAGTGATGAATTCGATGGACTAATTTGACTATGTGAAGTTTTTAATAAAAAATATATAAAGGGTGAGTTTTGCATCATCTTGGAGGAAAAGTTTATCAAAAATAAAAGTTAGATGACGAGTTTTACAAAAATAGTACAAATTAGAATGTTTGTGTGACGCCCCCAAAATTATGTATACATCACCCATCTTGGGTCGTCAGATACATAGTATAGAATACAAATACAACTTACTAATACAACTGTCGTGTACAATACGACAAAACATAAACTGTGAGTTTGAATACAAATATTATCTTCTAGAGAGTATTCATACTCAAAAGGAGTCCTCATTACATTTATTAACACACTATTACATAGAATAGTGAGGACTACTAACTAATACTATCATTCGGACCATCACTCCGTTTTCCGACTTATCCCAGCTACGTTCTCATTTCCTGAAGAGAACAGTGAAAGAAAGGGTGAGCTCAACTAGCCCAGTAAGAAATATTATGACTAAGATAATGCAGAATAAATTATCATTAGCCTTCAACAATGTTAAACTAATAAAATATAATAGACATCAAGTTTAACTGCAGCGGAACAAGCAATCCATTAAAAGAGTCAAGTAGAAAATAAACTCTACTATCTTTTATGATTTAAAAGGTTTTTCAACATTGTGATCGCTGGGACTCAGCTTAATAAAATAGTCCATTTTTATTATTATTCTGTTCGATGATGTGGATTATTTTATTAAGCTGAGTCCCAGCGATCACAGTGTTGAAAAACTTTTTAAATCATAAAAGATGGTAGAGTTTATTTTCTACTTGACTCTTTTAATGGATTGCTTGTTCCGCTACAGTTAAACTTGATGTCTATTATATTTTATCAGTTTAACATTGTTGAAGGCTAATGATAATTTATTCTGCATTATCTTAGTCATAATATTTCTTACTGGCCTAGTTGAGCTCACCCTTTCTTTCACTGTTCTCTTCAGGAAATGAGAACGTAGCTAGGGCAAGTCGGAGAACGGAGTGATGGTCCGAATGATAGTATTAGTTAGTAGTCCTCACTATTCTATGTAATAGTGTGTTAATAAATGTAATGAGGACTCCTTTTGAGTATGAACACTCTCTAGAAGATAATATTTGTATTCAAACTCACAGTTTATGTTTTGTCGTATTGTACACGACAGTTGTATTAGTAAGTTGTATTTGTATTCTGTACTATGTATCTGACGACCCAAGATGGGTGATGTATATCTAATTTTGGGGGCGTCACAGTTGGTATCAGAGCTTAGGGATATGATCCCTGGCTAAGTTGTGAGAATAGAACTAGGAGGGGAGAGACGGGGAATTCCTTCGCTAGTATGACTTACCTAAGTTTATTTGCATGGTATTTAATTGGTCGGTCATAATATAAGGATAATATATGACATCAATTAACTTTTATTTTGTGGCAGTATCTAAAAATGGCATCTGAGAATGTTGAGAATAGCAATGGAGCACAGGCGACTGTTGATTCACCACATATCAATAATCAGGATAATATGCATCAGGAAGGTGACAATCCTCATGCAAACAACAACACTGACCAGATGATGAATGATGGAATGTTCAGAAACTTTATACAGTTCATGAAACAGCAAGCGAGAGCGGCTCCTGTCCAAAATATAGGTGGAAACACTGAAAACTCTCGGACGGTGACCACTAAACAGTTCAAGGAGCTGGGACCACCAGAGTTTAAGGGAGAGCCAAAACCACTTATAGCGGAAACATGGATAAAGCAGATTACCAAGATATTTGATGTCTTGGAATGCTCCAAGGAGCAAAAGGTTCCCTTTGCCGCCTTTATGTTGCGAGGAGAGGCAAATTACTGGTGGGAATCGATTAAGCGTACTCAACCTGCCGCACTGAAGATGTCTTGGGAGAAGTTCCAAGAGCTGTTCAATGACAAATACTTTTCCGAAAGTGTTCGTCACATGAAGGAGGTGGAGTTCATCAAATTGGAGCAGAATAATATGATCATGTCGCAGTATGAGGCTAAATTTGCTGAGTTGTCCCGGTTTGCGTCCCACTTGGTGGATAATGAAGAGCGAATGACGCGAATATTTTTGCGAGGTTTGAAATCTGAGATACGTCAACATCTTATTTCGCATAAACTGTGTTTGTATTCGGATGTTGTGAATAGGGTTCAGTTAGTGGAGCGTGATAACGAGTCAACGCAACCAAAAGAGAGCAGTCGACAAAATGATAATACCAGTGAGAGCAGTCATCGAAGCTGTAAGACCCCAACTTTTATAAATAAAGAAGAATTTTCTATAAATATCATTTTTGAATATTATGGAGTTAATTTGATATAATGTTATAGTTGTGGGTAATATTTATAAATTTTGCAAAGTACGCAAGTTGTTATATAATATTCGATTGGTCGGGGAATATTCGTTTTAACAGGGAATATTCGTACAAGGACACAATCATTGGTAGACCCCACAACAGAATTATTGTCGGATTGAGAAAACGACAAAAATATTTTATTAAAAATAACGGCGGAAGTTTTACCATTGTTACTGTTGAACTACTCGGTAGTAAAAGTACAGTAATACGTGTGGTTGCATAGTAGCACACAGTATTGATTATTAATGCTTATGTGAGAAGTCACTCAGTTTGATTCAATTATTGTCAGTTAATAATATGAATTATTTAGCGATAATGACGTTTTGTTTTATTCGTATTATTAACGTAATAAAACAGAAACATCTTTTTATATAAAACAGAATACTTTATTAAAGTTATTCTATAAATAGAATATATTATATTTTATTTAAAAGATTTTTCTTTAAATATGGACCATCAGATTAAAGTAATCAATCTGGACCGTTCATGGATTAGTTACTATGCATTCTATTTTTCTATAAATAGCAGCTCATTCCTTCATTATTTCTTACGAATTCACTGAACTCTAGAGAGAGAAACTATAAAGAGAGAGAAGAAGAGTATTCTGCTACTTAACTACTTCCTTATTTCAGCTCGTCTTTAAAACGGTAAGGGGTGTTATTCTTTCTTATTCATGAAGAGAACTGTTGTTATTCCATTTCTTATTATTCTGTTGGAATAACCTGTACACGCGGATCTACCCTATACTTGGTGACATTCTTCTATTATTCTGTTGGAACATCCTGTCTGTGTGTTTTACACCGGACCTGGTTCCGTTTTTATTATTATTCTGTCGGAATATCCTGTCTGTGTGTTTTACACCGGACCTGGTTCCATTATTTATTATTCTGTCGGAATATCCTGTCTGTGTGTTTTACACCGGACCTGGTTCCATTATTTATTATTCTGTCGGAATATCCTGTCTGTGCGTTTACGTCGGACCTGGTTCCATTATTTATTATTCTGTTGGAATAACCTGTTTGTGCGGTCTATCGCATGCATGGTGATTTCTTTTGTTATTCCATTCTTTATTGTACCCAATTGGTTAAGTTTTGACTTCTATACTCCATGAAATTTGTGGAATATCCTTGATAATTGCGTTTCATCCAGTATCTTTTCATGAAAATATTCTTCTAAGTATTCTTGAATTTTACTCCACAAAGCAGTATCATGTTGACAATTTGGACGTTGTTAATTCTTGGATAAATTAATTCTTGAACTTGTTTTATTGAATTCTTATATCATTGTCATCATCCTCATGTTTATAAAATGTTGGAAGTCATCTGTGGCCTGTAGTGCATAGATGGACTTGGTATGATTATGACCAGGGATTATTCGGTATAATCATGACCGTAATGTTACAAATGATGTGGTAAAAGTCCTCATTGGCCTGTAGTGCATTGATGGACAGTTGTTGGCATGATCATGACCATTAATGAATATACGAATATCCTTGGCCGTAGTGCAGGGGTGATTCGATGATGTGAATTATTTTATTAAGCTGAGTCTCAGCGATCACAGTGTTGGAAAATCTTTTAAATCATAAAAGATAGTAGAATTTATTTTCTACTTGACTCTTTTAATGGATTGCTTGTTCCGCTGCAGTTAAACTTGATGTCTATTATATTTTATCAGTTTAACATTGTTGAAGGCTAATGATAATTTATTCTGCATTATCTTAGTCATGATATTTCTTACTGGGCTAGTTGAGCTCACCCTTTCTTTCACTGTTCTCTTCAGGAAATGAGAACGTAGCTGGGGCAAGTCGGGAAACGGAGTGATGGTCCGAATGATAGTATTAGTTAGTAGTCCTCACTATTCTATGTAATGGTGTGTTAATAAATGTAATGAGGACTCCTTTTGAGTATGAATACTCTCTAGAAGATAATATTTGTATTCAAACTCACAGTTTATGTTTTGTCGTATTGTACACGACAGTTGTATTAGTAAGTTGTATTTGTATTTTGTACTATGTATCTGACGACCCAAGATGGGTGATGTATACCTAATTTTGGGGGCGTCACAGTTGGTATCAGAGCTTAGGGATATGATCTCTGGCTAAGATGTGAGAATAGAACTAGGAGGGGAGAGACGGGGAATTCCTTCGCTAGTATGACCTACCTAAGTTTATTTGCATGGTATTTAATTGGTCGGTCATAATATAAGGATAATATATGACATATCAATTAACTTTTATTTTGTGGCAGTATCTGAAAATGGCATCTGAGAATGTTGAGAATAGCAATGGAGCACAGACGATTATTGATTCACCACATATCAATAATCAGGATAATGTTCATCAGGAAGGTGACAATCCTCATGCAAACAACAACACTGACCAGATGATGAATGATGGAATGTTCAGAGGTTTTATGCAATTCATGCAACAACAGGTGAAAGCGGCTCCTGTCCACAACGTAGGTGGAAATACTGGAAACTCTCAGGCGGTCACCGCTAAACAGTTTAAGGAGCTGGGACCACCGGAGTTTAAGGGAGAACCCAAACCACTTGTAGCTGAAACATGGATAAAGCAGATCACCAAGATATTTGATGTCTTGGGTTGCTCCGAGGAGCACAAGGTTCCCTTTGCCGCCTTTATATTGCGAGGTGAGGCAGATTACTGGTGGGAATCGATAAAGCGTACTCAACCTGCCGTACTGAAGATGTCTTGGGAGAAGTTCCAAGAGCTGTTTAACGACAAATACTTTTCCGAGAGTATTCGTCACATGAAGGAGGTGGAGTTCATCAAATTGGAGCAGAATAATATGACCGTGTCGCAGTACGAGGCAAAATTTGCGGAGTTATCCCGGTTTGCGTCCCACCTGGTGGATAATGAAGAAAGAATTACGCGAATATTTTTAAGAGGTTTGAAGCCGGAGATACGTCAACATCTTGTTTCTCATAAATTGTGTTTGTATTCAGATGTTGTAAATATGGCTCAGTTGGTGGAGCGCGATAACGAGACAACGCAACCAAAAGAGAGCAGCCGGCAAAATGATAATACTAGTGAAAGCAGTCATCGAAGCGGTGACAACAAGCGTGGAGGGAATCAACAGGCCAGAAATGGTAACCACTTCGGTGGTAATCAGGGCCAAAATAATAAGAATGGGCATTTCAAGAAGAGGAGATTCAACAATGATGGAAAGACGTCAGCACCAGCACCTGTCGTTAAGGAAGGAGAACGACCACCTATCATATGTTTCAAATGCGGAGGGGAGGGGCACATCAGTCCAAACTGCGCGATGCCGTCCAAAGCATGTTATAATTGTGGAAGAGAAGGTCATTTAGCCCGATTTTATCGTTTACCGAAGACAAATTCAGCTAGGATGGAGGCACCAAAGGCCGTCCCAGAAAAGTCAAAACCGGTTGTGCAAGGGAGAGCGTTTGTTGTGAACTCCCAGAAAGCAAGGAACCCGAATGAGGTCATAACGGGTAAGCTTATCATAAACTCTAACAAAGTCTATACTTTATTTGATACCGGTTCTACCCATTCTTTTATTTCTCCTAATTGCGCTCATCGATTAAATTTGATTCCGGAGAAATTAGACTTTGACTTAGCAGTTGAAACTCCATTGGGAGAAACCTTCATTACATCCACGGTTTATAAGTCTTGTTTGGTTCAAGTTGGTACCCACACATTACCTGTCGATCTTATTTCATTAAAAATACTTGCATTTGACGTGATTCTATGGATTGATTGGTTAACTACTCATCATGTAAAAATTGATTGTTTTCGTAAGGTTGTTAGCTTTCATATTCCTAATCGACCTATTATGCGAATTCAAGCAACCAAACCATTAAAATCAATCGTTGTTATCTTAAGCCATAAAGCTATTCGTTTATTGAAAAACGGATGTCAAGCTTTCTTAGCTCATGTCACAGATCTAAACAAAAATACGTCAGCTTTGAATGATATTTCTGTTGTTAATAAATTTCCTGATGTATTTCCCGAAGAACTTCCTGGCCTACCCCCAGAGCGTGAAATTGAATTTTGTATCGACCTTGAACCCGGTACAAAACCCATTTCCAAAGCCCCATATCAAATGGCTCCTATTGAACTTCAGGAGTTAAAGACCCAACTGCAGGAATTGTTAGACATTGGTTTTATTCGTCCTAGTACTTCTCCTTGGGGTGCTCCTGTTCTGTTCGTGAAGAAGAAAGATGGGAGTATGCGACTTTGTATTGATTATCGGGAGTTGAATCATGTCACCATCAAAAATAGGTACCCATTGCCACGTATTGATGACCTGTTTGACCAGTTGCAAGGAGCATAATTCTTTTCAAAGATCGATCTTCGTTCTGGATATCATCAGCTGAAGGTTAGAACTGAGGATATTCCAAAGACGGCTTTCAGAACTCGGTATGGGCATTATGAATTCTTAGTTATGTCTTTTGGATTGACTAATGCTCCTGCTGCCTTCATGGATATGATGAACAGGGTATTTAAGGAATATTTGGATCACTTTGTGGTCGTCTTTATCGATGACATCCTTGTTTATTCCAAAAGCCGTGAAGATCATGAGCAACACTTGAGGCTGGTACTCCAAAAGCTTCGTGAATACAAACTTTATGCCAAGTTGAAGAAATGCGAGTTCTGGCTGGAAGAGGTAGCATTCCTTGGGCACGTAGTATCAAGTCGTGGAATATCTGTTGACCCGGCAAAGATTGAAGCTATTCAAAGCTGGGAGCAACCTAAATCAGTAACCGAAGTACGTAGCTTTCTCGGTCTAGCTGGTTATTATCGAAGATTCGTGGAAGGATTTTCTCGAATCGCTACTCCATTAACTCAGCTGACTCGGAAAGATACAAAGTTCGGTTGGAGCGAAGAATGTGAGCAGAGTTTTCAAGAACTCAAGAGGAGACTCATTTCAGCACCTGTTCTAACAATACCATCTGGCTCGGAGGGATTTGTCATCTACAGTGATGCTTCGAGCAAAGGGTTGGGATGCGTTCTCATGCAACATGGAAAAGTCATAGCCTATGCATCAAGACAACTCAAGGAATATGAGAGGAATTATCCTACTCATGATCTAGAGTTAGCAGCTGTTGTCTTTGCACTTAAAATTTGGAGGCATTACTTGTATGGGGAGAAGGTGGAGATCTTTACGGATCATAAAAGCCTCAAATATTTCTTCACTCAAAAGGAACTCAACATGCGACAACGACGTTGGCTTGAACTGTTGAAAGATTATGATCATACCATTCAATATCATCCTGGAAAAGCGAACGTGGTAGCTGACGCATTGAGTAGAAGATCATATGCAAGTACGAGTGCGATATTGTCAACACAAAGACCCATTTTGTGTGATTTGCAAAGGATGGAGATAGAGTTAAAGACTCAAAGGACCCATGTGATGATGACGAATATACGAGTAGAACCGACTTTAATCAATAAAGTTAAAGCTACTCAAGCTACAGACCTGGAGCTGATGCGTATGAGGAAGAAAGTGCAAGAAGGTGCTATGTCGGAAGCAAGAATCGATGAAGAAGGAATACTTCGAGTCAACTCCAGACTTTGTGTTCCTAACAACCCTGATTTAAAGAATGAAATCATGATGGAGGCGCACAACACACCGTTTGCAATCCATCCTGGAAGTACCAAAATGTATCATGATCTTCGTCATACATTTTGGTGGAGCAATATGAAGAGAGAGATAGCGTTGTTTATCTCAAGGTGTCTAACTTGTCAACGAGTCAAAGCGGAGCATCAAGTACCAAAAGGTCCATTGCAACCACTTGAAATTCCAGAATGGAAGTGGGAGCACATTACCATGGATTTCGTTACCGGTCTTCCAAGGGTTTCTCAAGGTATTGATGCGATTTGGGTCATTGTTGATAGATTGACCAAGTCTGCTCATTTCTTACCGATACGAGAAACTTATACACTTGAACGTCTTGCTCGTATGTACATAAACGAGATTGTAAGACTGCATGGTATGCCAGTATCCATAGTTTCTGACCGAGACCCAAGATTCACTTCACGATTTTGGGTTAGTTTACCAAAAGCTATGGGCACGGAGTTACGATTTAGTTCAGCATATCATCCTCAGACGGACGGACAATCAGAGAGGACTATTCAAACTCTTGAAGATCTATTAAGACTCTGTGTCTTTGACTTCAAGGGAAGTTGGGACAAGTTCTTACCATTGGTGGAGTTTTCCTACAACAACAGTTATCAAGCAAGTATTGGCATGGCTCCATTCGAAGCATTGTATGGAAGAAAATGTCGTTCTCCAGTATGCTGGGATGAGGTGGGTGAAGCAACGTTGTTGGGACCGGAGTTGGTACGTATGACTACAGAAAAGATTCAAACGATCCGACTGTAACGACCCCAAAATAGGTCCATTCCATCCAACCTATTCTGAGTCGCCAAATACATGGTACAGAAAACAACTACAACTTTATTACAACAATTGTCGTGCAAAATACAACAACACATATGCTGTGAGTTTGGATACAAATATATACCAAATGTGACTCATGTTCCAACCGTGGACATCACCTCACAATAACACCTTACATAAAGGTATAGTCAAAAACTGTTTTATAAATTAGAATCTTTGGGAAGTGCTCAAGGAAACCTTCGTACATGGGAGGCCACGCATCTAGGTTATGATAGATATCATATGGCCACAGAATTATCCTTGGTTGACCCAATAGATCCCAAAGAAAAATGAGAAGATTACTATCATATTCTTCCCAATGGTGAGTCTTCTCTTGACTTATCATTATCTCCACTGTCTCTAATTGAGAATTATACTTCAAACAAACACCAAGATTATATAGGTAGTGCTCGTAGATATACTCAGCAAGTGGATGAGCACAACCCTGTCTTATGATGACACGAGGTTGTATGTCATTAGACATCTTGTATGATAGTGACAAAACACCCTTCCAACGTTGGGTTCGCCTCACCCTATTCTCTTCACCAAATATAACTACTAAATGATGACCACCGTTCTATTCCCTTGTTACCCCCGCTCGACCCAGCTACACTCTTATTACCTGAAAGGAATTATGAAGCAAAAGGGTGAGCACAACTAGCTCAGTAAAGAATGCCATGACTAAAGATAATTTAATTATCAATAGCCTTCATCAACAATAAATCAGAGATTTAGAACATATGGTAAATGATAAAAATTTCAACCATAGTTGCAGCGGAACGAGCAATCCATTAGAAGAGTCAAATAGACTATAAAGTCTATTATTTTCTCCATGTTAAAAATCCACCAACAATATTTTATCCCTGTAACATCAATCAACAATTCTGGTCCACAATCATATGAATAACTCATAATCATAACTATAGTTCTAAATTCCTCTTCTCATCTAGGACGAAGATAATTTTTATCACCTGAAACATCAAACATCATGGTTATACCAAATCACAGTTCCTGTTCATAATCATACTAATAACTTCATCTTTGAACTACGGGGCAAAGATATTCATCAACAAGTCATCTTTGCACTACAGGCCAAAGATATTCGTCAACAGTTCATCTTTGCATTACTGGCCAAAGATATTCAACAACAGGTCATCTTTGCACTACGGGCCAAAGATATTCATCAACAGACCATCTTTGCACTACAGGCCAAAGATATTCATCTACAATTCATCTTTGCACTACAGGCCAAAGATATTCCTCAACAATTCATATTTGCACTACATGCCAAATATATTAATACCTCAAAGAATATATAATCATTTAAGAATTTATACAAACAATAATTATAACCATGTTAATCATTTCACCTTTGCACTTAAGCTAAAGATATTAAATTATAAATTCAATGGTCATGATCATACCAGTCAACAATTCAACTTTGCACTACTGGCCAAAGAGAACTCATAGTCATGATCATACCAAAAATCTACCCATCTTTACACTCAAGTCAAAGAGAAATATCATCATTAGGGTTATAAAAATGTTATATATGATAATAAAATCAATATAATCAACATATAGATTTAATCTCAAGAGTAATATTCATAAATCAACTATAATTTGGTTAGAAAAAGAAACCAATTTTGTCGTGAATAGTAACTCGTGAATAGTAATCTCGACTCAAAAAGGTAGAAATTCCACAATAAAATCTATACCAATATTTCGGTATAATGATATTGAAAGAATAACATTTCTTAAGCTTATAAACAATTTATTTAAATTGTTTACACTTTACTAATTAATGCATTTAATCATCATAAAATGTCAACTCTTAAGATTTCATCATCAATAGCCAAAACCCTCATCAAAAATCTGCATATACCTCATATAGGATTCTCAAGCCATAAAATCCTATTTTCTAATTTTCTTTCTTCACAAAACATATTTAATTCATTTACTCATAACTAGACCATTTTCATGAAAAATACCAAATCAGTTCCAAAAATATTTCTTTTCTGGGATTTAGCATAATATAGTCCCATAGTGAACATATATTTTTCTCAGAATTTTTAAAAGTCATTTACTATTTTTCATATGGCCAAAATAGCCGAATATTTAGACATTTATCAAAAATTATACTTTTGTCTAAAAATTCTGAAATTTACAGAGTATACTTCTATCATATACATGTACTCCCAATAAAAATTTCATCAATTTTGGAGTTAACCACAAAGAATTATAAGCGGTTACTTTTAAAATAGTCTTTTCCCGTAAGATTCATAACTCTTAATCTATACATCCAAAAATCACCATTTTTGGACACAATCAATAAAACTCATCAAAATATCATTTCAAATTTTTCCATAATTTTTGAAGATCAGAAAAATTACGAAACTGAAAATCATAACAACCCTTAAAATCCCTTAATATCCCTTACTATCCCTTACCTCAAAAGAGCAGTACTTCTGATCGGTATAAGGCTGAAGGAAACTTGCACTGATGAATAGAAACTCACAGAGTATCTAAATACTCACAAAATACACTCAATAATCTAGAGAGAGAAAGAGAGAAAACTTATGAATTCTGGTGTGATTTTCAATTCTAACTTAGCCCTCTATTTATAGGAAAATTTTGGTAGGTTTGACCTGCAACCTGATGGCTTTACCTGCTACTATTCCCACCCACCACATTTGAAATATAATTCAGCACATTTCTTCACCAACCACAAGTGGGGCCCACCAATTCTAGAATTTTCCACCAAAATGATAAACTCTGAAAATTCAACAATTTCTGAACCAGTCATCTCGTAAAATTCATAATAAATCATACGTTCATTTTTAACGGTTCAAAATTTGTGGGCATATACTCAACTTATATATGTATAACATATCCAAAAATTACCACGATCCAACGGTCGGATTAAAAATTATAACCCCCGCAAAATATCTCAAAAACCCTAATTTTTAATACCTCCATTCCGACAAAAATACGGATAAAAATCTCAACATTAACTCCTTCATTTTTTAACCACAAAAATATATCCCTCATTTATATCCACATAAAATAAATATTTTCTTATCATATGAATCAATAATTAATTATTCACAAATAATATTACAGAATCACATTTATGACAACCAGGCCGTTCCCAGGAAAGAGGGGGCTTTCCAATAAGGATTTCTCCTTACTGGCGCGCAATTAGATGACCAAACCTCTCCTTAGACAGAACTTTCTAGACATTGCCAATAATGCTATCTAATAATATTATTCAAATAATATGAATTATTGATCTGATAATAGAAAATATTGTGCAGCAATAATTATTGAAACAAAAATATAAAATATCAACGCAGCAATTATTGAATCAATAAAGTAAAATATTGAACAGTAATTACTGTAACAATTATTGAGTAGTGCCTTCTTACGTAAGAATCAATAATTTTAAAAATACTATGCAATACCGTGTGCTACTGTGCAATAACGCGTATTACTGTATTTTAACCACCGGGTATTCCAACAGTGTTAACGGTAACAACTACGCCGTTATTTGTAAAAACTCAAATTTGTCGTTTTCTTCACCCGACAGTTATTCTGTTATGGGGCCCACAAATGGCTGCGCCGTCGTACGAATATTCCCCGATAGAAAGAATATTCCACGACCAAACGAATATTCCCCGACAACAATGATTATTTTATAACCACTTGCTTATTTTGAAAAAAATTCACATATCACCCTTAACTTTAATATTTATCAATTTTAACCATTTACTGAATAGTAATTATAAGAAAAATTGAATACATTTATTTCATAAAATTCGGGGTCTTACACCGACAACGTATAAAAACCTCACAAGATCGACAAAAGAGTTATGCTGATCTTCATCGAAAGGACGTGGAATTTGATGTAGGAGATCATGTGTTCTTACGTGTTGCTCCATGGAAAGGAGTTACGAGATTTGGAAAGAGAGGAAAGCTCAATCCTCGATTCATTGGTCCATTTTTAATCCTCGATCGAGTAGGAACTGTGGCTTATAGACTCGCTTTACCGCCAAGTATGTCTCGTGTTCATAACGTTTTTCACATATCCATGTTACGCAAATATGTGGAAGACCCGAACCACATTATTGAGTTAGAACCGGACGAAATAGCTGAAGATTTGACGTATGAAAAAGTTCATGTTCAAATCTTGGATAAGAAGGAACATATTCTACGCTCCAAGGTTATACCTCAAGTCAAAGTTTTGTGGAGAAATCACGATGTTGAGGAAGTGACTTGGGAGTTAGAATTTGAAATGAAATCAAGGTATCCTTACCTCTTCGACATACCAGGTACGTACCCTAATTTCGAGGGCGAAATTTCATAAGAAGGGGAGGTTGTAAGACCCCAACTTTTATAAATAAAGAAAAATTTTCTATAAATATCATTTTTGAATATTATGGAGTTAATTTGATATAATGTTATAGTTGTGGGTAATATTTATAAATTTTACAAAGTACGCAAGTTGTTATATAATATTCGATTGGTCGGGGAATATTCGTTTTAACAGGGAATATTCGTACAACGACACAATCATTGGTGGACCCCACAACGAAATTATTGTCGGATTGAGAAAACGACAAAAATATTTTATTAAAAATAACGGCGGAAGTTTTACCATTGTTACTGTTGAACTACTCGGTAGTAAAAGTACAGTAATACGTGTGGTTGCATAGTAGCACACAGTATTGATTATTAATGCTTATGTGAGAAGTCACTCAGTTTGATTCAATTATTGTCAGTTAATAATATGAATTATTTAGCGATAATGACGTTTTGTTTTATTCGTATTATTAACGTAATAAAACAGAAACATCTTTTTATATAAAACAGAATACTTTATTAAAGTTATTCTATAAATAGAATATATTATATTTTATTTAAAAGATTTTTCTTTAAATATGGACCGTCAGATTAAAGTAATCAATCTGGACCGTTCATGGATTAGTTACTATGCATTCTATTTTTCTATAAATAGCAGCTCATTCCTTCATTATTTCTTACGAATTCACTGAACTCTAGAGAGAGAAACTATAGAGAGAGAAGAAGAGTATTCTGCTACTTAACTACTTCCTTATTTCAGCTCGTCTTTAAAACGGTAAGGGGTGTTATTCTTTCTTATTCATGAAGAGAACTGTTGTTATTCCATTTCTTATTATTCTGTTGGAATAACCTGTATACGCGGATCTACCCTATACTTGGTGACATTCTTCTATTATTTTGTTGGAACATCCTGTCTGTGTGTTTTACACCGGACCTGGTTCCGTTTTTATTATTATTCTGTCGGAATATCCTGTCTGTGTGTTTTACACCGGACCTGGTTCCATTATTTATTATTCTGTCGGAATATCCTGTCTGTGTGTTTTACACCGGACCTGGTTCCATTATTTATTATTCTGTCGGAATATCCTGTCTGTGCGTTTACGCCGGACCTGGTTCCATTATTTATTATTCTGTTGGAATAACCTGTTTGTGCGGTCTATCGCATGCATGGTGATTTCTTTTGTTATTCCATTCTTTATTGTACCCAATTGGTTAAGTTTTGACTTCTATACTCCATGAAATTTGTGGAATATCCTTGATAATTGCGTTTCATCCAGTATCTTTTCATGAAAATATTCTTCTAAGTATTCTTGAATTTTACTCCACAAAGCAGTATCATGTTGACAATTTGGACGTTGTTAATTCTTGGATAAATTAATTCTTGAACTTGTTTTATTGAATTCTTATATCATTGTCATCATCCTCATGTTTATAAAATGTTGAAAGTCATCTGTGGCCTGTAGTGCATAGATGGACTTGGTATGATTATGACCAGGGATTATTCGGTATAATCATGACCGTAATGTTACAAATGATGTGGTAAAAGTCCTCATTGGCCTGTAGTGCATTGATGGACAGTTGTTGGCATGATCATGACCATTAATGAATATACGAATATCCTTGGCCGTAGTGCAGGGGTGATTCGATGATGTGAATTATTTTATTAAGCTGAGTCTCAGCGATCACAGTGTTGGAAAATCTTTTAAATCATAAAAGATAGTAGAATTTATTTTCTACTTGACTCTTTTAATGGATTGCTTGTTCCGCTGCAGTTAAACTTGATGTCTATTATATTTTATCAGTTTAACATTGTTGAAGGCTAATGATAATTTATTCTGCATTATCTTAGTCATGATATTTCTTACTTGGCTAGTTGAGCTCATCCTTTCTTTCACTGTTCTCTTCAGGAAATGAGAACGTAGCTGGGGCAAGTCGGGGAACGGAGTGATGGTCCGAATGATAGTATTAGTTAGTAGTCCTCACTATTCTATGTAATGGTGTGTTAATAAATGTAATGAGGACTCCTTTTGAGTATGAATACTCTCTAGAAGATAATATTTGTATTCAAACTCACAGTTTATGTTTTGTCGTATTGTACACGACAGTTGTATTAGTAAGTTGTATTTGTATTCTATACTATGTATCTGACGACCCAAGATGGGTGATGTATACCTAATTTTGGGGGCGTCACAGTTTGCATTTCAGTAGGCCAAATAAGCCAGAAGGAAAAAGTGCAAAGGTCCAAAAATACCCTGACGTTTACCCCGATGTCCCACTTACACCATAAACTATTTTTTTTCCCAAAAGTGCACTTAACGTTACAAAAATCAGGTCAATCGTGCCCCTGCTGTCAACGGACCAGCCACCTAGACTAACTCTGTTTACACATAGATATTTTTTGCTGACTAGGCACGTAGGGAGAGACAGAACAAATGTGACGCCCCCAAAATTAGGTATACATCACCCATCTTGGGTCGTCAGATACATAGTACAGAATATAAATACAACTTATTAATACAACTGTCGTGTACAATACGACAAAACATAAACTGTGAGTTTGAATACAGATATTATCTTCTAGAGAGTATTCATACTCAAAAGGAGTCCTCATTACAATTATTAACACACTATTAAATAGAATAGTGAGGACTACTAACTAATACTATCATTCGAACCATCACTCCGTTCCCCGACTTGCCCCAGCTACGTTCTCATTTCCTGAAGAGAACAGTGAAAGAAAGGGTGAGCTCAACTAGCCCAGTAAGAAATATTATGACTAAGATAATGCAGAATAAATTATCATTAGCCTTCAACAATGTTAAACTGATAAAATATAATAGACATCAAGTTTAACTGCAGCGGAACAAGCAATCCATTAAAAGAGTCAAGTAGAAAATAAACTCTACTATCTTTTATGATTTAAAAGGTTTTTCAACACTGCTATCGCTGAGACTCAGCTTAATAAATAATTCACATCATCCCTGCACTACGGCCAAGGATATTCGTTAGGGTCACAACCACAAATTCCATGCACTACGGGCCAAGGATATTTGTGTATTCATCAATGGTCATGATCATGCCAACAACTGTCCATCAATGCACTACGGGCCAATGAGGACTTTTATCACATCATTTGTAACATTACGGTCATGATTATACCGAATAATCCCTGGTCATAATCATACCAAGTCCATCTATGCACTACAAGCCACAGATGACTTTCAACAGAATATAAACATGAGGATGATGACAATGATATAAGAATTCAATAAAACAAGTTCAAGAATTAATTTATCCAAGAATTAACAACGTCCAAATTGTCAACATGATACTGCTTTGTGGAGTAAAATTCAAGAATGATCAGGAGAATATTTTCATGAATAGATACTAGATGAAGCGCAAATGTCAAGGATATTCCACTAATTTCATGGAGTATAGAAGTCAAAGTTTTAATCAACTGAGTATAATAATGAATGGAATAACAAAAGAAATCACTATGCATGCGATAGACCGCACAGACATGTTATTCTTAACAGAATAATAATAATGGAACCAGGTCCGGCGTAACCGCACAGACAGGATATTCCTAATAAATAATGGAACCAGGTCCGGCGTAAAAGCACAGACAGGATATTCCGACAAAATAATAAATAATGGAACCAGGTCCGGCGTAAACGCACAGACAGGATATTCCGACAGAATAATAACAAGACGGAACCAGGTCCGGTGTAAAACACACAGACAGGATGTTCCGACAGAATAATAGAAGAATGTCACCAAGTATAGGGTAGACCGCGTATACAGGTTATTCCAACAGAATAATAAGAAATGGAATAACAACAGTTCTCTTCATGAATAAGAAAGAATAACACCCCTTACCGTAAAAGAACTGGATATAAGAGTAGTGAAGTAGCAGAAAACTTTTCTTCTATCTCTATATAGTCTCTCTTTATAGTTTCTCTCTCTAGAGTTCAGTGATTTCGTAAGAAAATAATGAAGGAATGAGCTTCTATTTATAGGAAAATAGAATGCATAGTAACTAATAATGAACGGTCCAGATTGATTACTTTAATCTGACGGTCCATATTTAAAGAAAAATCTTTTAAATAAAATATAATATATTCTATTTATAGAATAACTTTAATAAAGTATTTTGTTTTATATAAAAAGATGTTTCTGTTTTATTACGTTAATAATACGAATAAAACAAAACGTCATTATCGCTAAATAATTCATATTATTAACTGACAATAATGGAATCAAACTGAGTGACTTCTCACATAAGCATTAATAATTAATACCGTGTGCTACTATGCAACCACACGTATTACTGTACTTTTACTACCGAGTAGTTCAACAGTATCAACGGTAAAACTTCCGCCGTTATTTTCATAAAGTATTTTTGTCGTTTTCTCAATCCGATAATAATTCCGTTGTGGGGTTCACCAATAATTGTACCGTCGTACGGATATTCCCCGACAAAAAGAATATTCTACGACCAATCGAATATAATATGACAACTTGCATACTTTGCAAAATTTATAAATACTACCCATAACTATTATATCAAATCCACACAATAATATAAAAAAAATTATTTCGAGAAAAATTAAATATTTATTCATAAAATCTGGGGTTTCACAACAAAAGCCTTGATCAATTTTCAAAAGGGGCAAAAAAGCCCTAATCGATTTTCTTGAAAGAGAGAAACAAAATCAAGACAAAAAATATCCACGGTACCGGCTCTCTACCCCCAACAATGACTTGCCCACTAGAAGCGTCAAGTGGGTCGTCTCCAAGCGATGTGTCGCCATCCTCCGTAGAATGGTGCTTATCGACGCCAAAAGCGAACCGGGTTTGACGAAAGGCGGAAAGGGCTACGAGGGCTCGGGCGGGTGAGAACCATTCACGGGTTTGGAGTAAGATATCGGATCCATTCGTGGGTTGTAGAGACAGAGCTAAACAGGACATTGCTAACCCTAAAGTCTTTTAGATCTAGGGTTTTTGTTAAATTGGTGTTCGATTTTTTTTAACTCTAACTAGAGTGTAATTTTGATCTCGAATTTGTGTTAAGGGTTCAAGTGTCAATTGAAATCAAATAGAAAAAGTGTAAATGAGAAGGAAATTAGGAAGTTGTTAAATACATGCAGAGAGATAGAGATAGAGATAGGTGATACAAGATACGAAAGGATCGGATGTGCTTACTTTAATATATGGGGATGTGCACAATGTAGGGAGATCTGTTCTTCCTACAGAAATGAGGTTTGAGGAGAGAGAATGCTGAGTTGCTAATGACGAGGAGTCTCTCCCTACATGCCTAGTCAACAAAAAATGTCCACGTGTAAACAGAGTTAGTCTAGGTGGCTGGTCAGTTGATAGTAGGGACACGATTGACATGATTTTTGTAACATTAAGTGCACTTTTGGAATAAAAAAAAAATAGTTTAGGGCGAGTGAGACACCCTCCCACCCGAACCTTAGCCTTGGAATCAGAACGAACCGGTTCTTGTTTCGAAGCTACGCCTTGGTCCGAACCTAAGCTCGTCCTACAGTTCGTTGAAAATTTCGCACTATTTCGATTACTTTATCTTTCTCTGCAACACCCCATGTCTCTCACCCTTTTTCTCTGTAAGTTATCTCGCCGATTCAAACCCTAGAAAGTGCGAAATAGAAAGCTTTCGTAAGGATCAGTTCGAGCTTCAATGTTGGTCCCCTCAACACCCGAGTAAGCTCAGTCGTTTTTTTTATCTTTTGACGAACCCTAATTTTCTCGTCATTCACTCCATTTGCATCGAAAAGACCCGATTTTGTTTAGATATTAGGTGCCATTGGTGTATTTGTTTTTGATTCAATTGCTGATTCATAGCTGGTAGGGTCATATTATGGCGTTGAATTTCTTGTTGCACTGTCAAATTTATTGTTTTATTAATAAATGAATGCTTATGATGTGTGGAGTTTAAGTGAGATTTCTGAGACTTTCTATCACTATTTGGATGTATTCTATCTCGTTATATACATGTGTATATGTATATTTACAATGTGTTTATATATTATCTCTCTAAATATGCAAGTATGTAGGTAGTATATGAGCAATGTGTATATATGAAAAGACCCTGGTGTTGTACGAGTTACTGTTAGTTTATGTTTGCTCTCTCTAATGTGTATGGTTTTTATTCTTAGTTATGTGGGTTCCTTGATATTTTGGAAAATTTGCTTAACTCAACGCACAGTATCTTGGCCAAATATTGTTTCACTCGAGGCTCTACTTCCGCAGCACTACATACACAGTGAAAAGCTACTTAATTGCTCAAAAATTTTAAAAAAGTTATCAAGTATTTCTGAAGAAAAAAAAGGAAAAAGAACAAGGAGGTTCTTTGGCAAGTGTAGAACCACCATCCAACATACTGTATACAATTCACTGCCTAAAACAGGACTAGGACTTGTTCTGATGCAGTAAACAATTGAAATACCAAAATCAATGTTCATTGAAAGATCACATTTTACACACCCATATTTCAAAACTTACCGCAGTTCGAATTAAAATTCAAGGACGACCTTTGCACATTCTGCAAATTTAAAATGTTATCTTGTTATTTATAAATATAAATATAATGGAACGCTTACTATTATATTGCAGATTAATTTTCTAAAAATTGCTAGGCGGACCTAGACGGTGTCATGGAGGGCCACCTAGCACATAGGCGGTGCCTAGGCATTTTTTAAAGGAGTTTCATTTATTTATTTTTATACGGTATAATATGTATTCGGGCCTTGTATACACTGCATGTCACACCCTGGGAATTTGTTTTGCCCAAAGTATCGGACCAATGATCACCCATGACTTGTGTGTACCACTGGTACCACAAAGGCTTTTGGTGGTCTTATTGGTGCATACCACGGTGGGGTCTTCGATTGGGGTGAAGTCGTAACAAGGTAGCTGTAGGGAACTTGTGGCCGGATTGAATCCTTCGCGATGGAAATGCTCTCTTCTCCCAGCCAACATAGGGGGCTAGCTTGTTTCCACTGGTGGCGGGCGGGCGAGTCACAAAATCTAATAGTTCCAAAAAATAATCTTTTAAAGCTAAGCATATTCATTTTATGTATTGTAGAGTTTTAAAGCCTTTATCAAATTGATGCCGTAGAGATGTGATTTCTTTTAGGCGGTGCCTAGCGGGCTCGCCAAATCTAGGTGGTAGAGGACCACCTAGTGCCTAGGTAGCTACGACAGGGATTAAGCAAACCTGGGAGACAATTTTTAAAAAACTGATCTAAGATAAAATGAGAGGATTCCATTAACTAGGAAAAGGGTCCTCGTCCAAGAAGGAAAAAGACAATGGGAAAACCTATAAAACCTATAATGGGATTGTTTGTAGGTTTGCAAACGAACCGAACCGATCCGAATTTTGTTGAACTCGAACCGATCTTGAACACTATTAGTCGAACTCGAATATATTCGAGTAACATGATCGAACTAACACCCATGTGCGAGTTCGATCGTTAGTTATTTGCGAACATGATCGAGTTTGCGAATATGTGATCGAGTTCGCAAACATGAACTTTGCGAACGTTCACGAACACATGCTCGTTCGCGAATGTGATCAAGTTCGCAAACATTTTGACGAACCACGTCGGCTGATTATATTTTTAACTTCCAAGTCGGTTAATAGTTTTCACATAAGAAATCCAACCACTCAAACTCATGTTAGAAATCGAACTACTCAAATCGATCTCGAACTTCTCGAACCGAACCGAATAATTCTCGACTCAAACACTCTGTAAATTAACAAAATACGTGCACCTCCAGAGGATCTTTTGATCCTTACCTCTCCAAATGCCAAAGTCCCAAAATTTGCAAGGAAGAAGCTTCTCCACACTAGAAGGGCTAACCCAACTCCATTCCATAATTCTTATCAAGAATAAAAAGTTGCCATGCTATCAAATAATGGACAAGGAGGCGAGAATGCTTCTCACTCCTGCATGCAGAATTGCGTGCACATCACACATATAACTAGAAAGAAAGATTTATAAATTGCAATGTACATTTATTTATGTTTTTAAATAATTAAATTTAAAAAAACATAATTACTACCATCTATGTTCCAAAAAGAATGTTTTAATTACAAATTTTATATAAATTAATAAAGCTAAAGAGTATAAGATAATTCATATTTAACCTTATACTGAGCTTTTATTGTGTTAGTGGAACTCATAAAATTATGACACAAATATGGGACAATGTTGACTTTAGCCCACATTATAGCTTTGACTTTTGCACTTAGCCATTCTTTTGATTACAATTTTTTTTGGGTATTTAACCCGTTCTTTTATTCTTTTGGGGATTGAGGGAGTATTTATTACCCATATGCAATACATATTAAAATAAATTTATATATTCACTTGTAACCAAATTAGGCCATTCACAATTCATTTACCAAACATATTACTGGATGAGAATTAGTGGAAAGATTTTGGCTATTAATTACAAACTTGATATGTAAATAAGAAGAGAAATAAAGCATAATTTGGCAATCCGACTCCAGCCATGTGTCCTTGGCTCCTTTTGTGAGCTCTTCCGACAAGTTGCAAGCAACTGTATTAGACTTGCTTAAGTCTCACGTGCCTCTCTCGTCTAAGTGCAGATCCGTTTGGTGGCCCTTATATTTGACGGCGTTATGTAAATTTATAAGGATTCAATATTATAGATTGTGTTTAGTGTAATGACATTGTGGTGGTGCTGTTACAATGGTTATTACCAAGATACCCGTTAAATTGTGCGATATTAATAATTTAAGACAATTCGGCGTCGATGGCCAAGTCAAGTTCATTTTGTGACTAATGTGAAATGTATTATGGTACCATTTCAGTAACTATTGATATTATCGATAGATATTGATTTTGCAGCATCTAAGTGAAATAAACAAGATATAATTACCCATCAACGTATATACATAAATGGCTTTTTTTGTGGTAGTTCATCCCAAATTGGTAGATTGGCCATAGTAAGAATTAAATTTACCTTGGTATTTTGTTATCTCATGTATTTTTTGATTTTTATCAGTCCCTCGGCTTTGTTTGTCAAGTTAAGTACATTGATATAGTCCATAAACAACTCAAGCAAAATAAATGTGAAGAAGCCAGGAATTATGAAATCTGACTCGACTTCAATAGAGCCAAGTTACCAAATTGGAACTTTGCATAGTTAGCGGTTTTATGTAGCAGTCTTTTTTTGTTATTAACAATTCTATTTCTGTTGGTTTATTTTGTAGGATTTTTCTTGTGTTTTGGGTGCTTTATTAGTGACCAATCTCGATGTAGAACATGTTATTGGGTCTTCTTATTATCATATTATTTAGTTTCTAAATCAAGTAAAGTTGTTTCAAATTAGGCGAGCTAATCTTCTATAGATTTAAGTGTCTTACCAAGTCTATGTAAAGCAGGTCAATCCTTGATAAGGGAACAAAAAAAATCTATATAGATATTCTCAGCAATTATGCGTTGTTTGAGATTTTTTGATGCAAATCTAACTCTAGGTTTCATTCCTAATTCTTATTCATCTTTCTTTGGCCTTTACGATTATAAACCTGATACCATATCTGATATCCATACTGAGACCAATAATTGTGACTTCTAGATCTAAATGGAAAACCTAAATTATACTGTTCTCGGGTATTTGACAGTGACTTTCACATCCTCACTTTTTTCCAAATTCATGTCCCAAATTCTTAAGCCTTTGTTATACCTTTAGAAAGTTAAACCAATATCTTGGTAATCCTTTTAACCATCTGATTAGTATCAGAGTGTTGGAACTATAAGGTTAATCCTACTTATTCAACAAATTATATTGATTAATTTGAGTTGATTTTTTAATGTCAGACTGATGAAAAAATAGCTATAGGTGCTAGCCCTCTTAACTCAACTCAGTTTGACGACTCATTTTTATCTCAAACTAGTTTGGGTAGGCTGAAAATGAATCCTATATGTAAGGGTAAAAGTACAAAGGTTATAAAAAAACTAAAAAGATAAAAAGAATTTAACATAAAAGTTAAGAAAGGAATGCAGAAAAATGAAATAAAAAACAGCCATAGAAAAAAAATACATATATAGATGTATGTCTTGCTTATACGAAGATGAAGGAAGGAGCTTGCTAAAAAACAAAAAGAGAAGATGAAGAAAGGAGGGAATAATAAATTAGAAGTTTTGAATAGGATATTTGTGAACTGAAAGATGACTAAATGTTAAAAACTTGTTTGGTATTGTAATTTGATGTTTTAAATATTGGTCATGTTTCCTGTATTTCACTGGCGTGTATCAAGACTTGGAAAATTGAATGATCAAATAATATTCTTACTTATAAATGTTGCAGAAAGTTATGTGGCCATTTTTAGCTAACTTTGCCAAATTTTTTCCCTTTCAGTTTTATACTTATTTAGCCTTTTCAGTTTTATACTTATTTAAACACTTGATGGGTCTATTGAGGTTGAGGCTTTGTTTTTTGGATCTTTGGCTGGTGTGATACTTTGTTTTTACAGGTTTGAACCTGACAAGAGGGGTTTTAAAGTTTGAACTCGATTGATTCTTTTATTACTTCTGTAGGTAAATCAAATTTTGGCTGCTGAAATTTTGTAGATCAAATCTTTAATGCCTGGCAACGAAGTTGGAGACAGGGTTCACAATTTTTTTGCACAAGACAACTTGTCCCAGAGCCAGCATCACTCACAGGTTGCAGACGGGAACTGGCCGTTGCTAAATAACAATCCGTGGGTTGGTATCCAGAGGCAAATTGATGTAGAGAGCTCCAAGCTGAAAAATTACGATACGAAGCAATCAGGTATCAATGGTCTAACTACTTAAATGACTTCTATAGTTTTGCTTCCTTCATCCCACTTTAATATTCTGGAATGTCCCAAATTAAATGTCAAAGTTGCACTACTAACTTTAACCTACAGGTAAGGCTGTAAAAAAGTCGAATCAAAGCGAATATAGAGCTACTCGAATTTGACTCGAAACGTTAAATTCATACTCGAATTCGACTCGAATTCGAATTGTATTTGAAAAATTCACACAGACTCAACTCGAATATTTATTACTCGAATTCTATCCGATTCGGATTGAATCATATTCAAACTACTCGCGAGCTTCAAATTCAAGCTTGAATTCGAATCTCAACATAATAACTAGTTTTATAATAAATATAATTATAAATTAAATTTGTTATTTTACTTAGAAATGAGAAAATATATTTACTATTACACTTTACAAATATAAAATCACAATTAAAATAAAAAACAAAACAAAATAATAATAATTAATTATCCTAATTTAATTTAATTTTGTATATATTATAAGAGAATGCATCGAGTATCTAATCGAATATGTATCAATCGAATATGTACCGAATCACAATCGAGAATTCGAGGAGTTTAAATCTTAAACGAGTCGAGTATAACCTTGTTCAGATTCTCCTCATATTTTTATTCGAATAATTTTTTATGCTCAGATTTGGATTATATTATTAACGAATCCGAGTGTCGCTCGTATTTTTTCGAGTCGAGCCCGAACGGTTTGACTTGTTACAGCCTTAACTACAGGCATATAAACAAAAGAAGAGCGGGCCCATTAAATTTAGTAAGGATCGATTTGGATCATACAATATTTATAGACAATCTAATTCATAAAATATAGTTTCAATAAAAAATTGTGCCACTTTTAGTTCCACTTAGAATGGAATGGAAAGAGATGACTTTTATTCTATTGCTCCACATAAAAGAGTCCCATTTGACTTTGATCCTAGTTAATTTGTGAAATCTTAAAATTCAACTATGATTTGAATTTATTTTAATTTTTGAAATAACAATTTTGTACTAAGTAAATCTTTTTGATGTAGTTTAAAATACTAATTATTGCATTATTCAAAATTACATCAATTTTGGATGTTAGAATTTCACTAATTGACTAAAAAAAATTTAAATGAGACTCTTTTTGTAGAAGGAATGGAGTAGTTCTTATAAGTTGATTACATTGTATTTATACCTTTAGTTCATATGACGGTAAAGATGAAATGAAATATTCATTTGAGAATGTTTAATTTTTTACTTTTTAATCATGTGGCATTCACGCAGATCTTGAGAGATGTCACGACAGTCATTCTCTGCAGGTGTCGCATGACTTGAACTCCACACATCCAACTTTAAGGCCTGAATTGGCTAAAAGTCAATCTCATAACCAACACCCAAATTTGAATGGGTATATGTATGGACGTCAGGTTTTCCACACTACGCCGGATGAAACAAATTTTTTGGGAATGGATACGGAATCTGATCAGAATAATCTACTCACAAGAGGCTTATCTAGTTATGTACCCTCGCAAGGGACTGGTCCTGAGCATCCCACCACTTCAGTTAGGCTGGACTCCTCTGAATCTCTTATTAGTTTTGATTTGTTTGGTGGTCAACAGCAAATGAGTGGTCAGCATCCCCGCATGCTGCAGTCTTTACCGCATCAACAGCCTGAATTTAGTGACATGCAACTAATGCAGAAATTAGTCATGATCAGGAGGGTGCAAGAGCTTCAAAGGCAAAAGGAACTTTGTCAACTAGATGCAAGGCAGCAGGACTCAGTAAATCAGGTTCCCTCATTTGCCAGACAGGCATCCAGCAACCATTCACATGCACTTATTAATGGCACTCTAATTTCTGATGCATCTAATTATCCTTGGGTGACTGAGGTTACAGCAGGAAACACAGATTGGCTTCAGCGTGCTTCTCAGGCTATGCAAGGATCCTCTAGTGGATTTGTCTTATCTCCTGAGCAAGGTCAGGTATCACGCTCTGTGGGTTTGGTTCATCAGCAGGTTGATCAATCTCTATACGGAGTTCCTATTTCTAGCTTGAGGGGAAGCTCAAACCAATATCCTCATATTGCAATGGATAAGCCTCCGCAGCAAATGGCACCTTATAGCAATTCTTTTCAAGTTAAGCAATATACTGTACTCCCAGAACAAGTTAGCATGCAAGATGGGACCTTAATCAGTAGACAAGGTTTTCAGGGTAAAAACTTGTTCAGACATAATTCTGGTCAAGGTCTACACAGTGCAATAAACATGGAAAACCTTCAGCAACTGAATCCCCTGCAAAGTAACGTGCCTGTGCAGGAATTCCAAGGGAGGCAGGAGATAGTTGGTCCATTAGAAATAGTAAAAGATAAAACAGCGCAAGCATCTTCTTCACAAAATTCAGTTGCACTAGATCCTACTGAAGAAAAGATTTTGTTTGGTTCAGATGATGATAGCATATGGGATGCGTTTGGCAAGAGTTCCGACATGAGTGGAGGAGCCTCTAATTTAGTGGATGGTGCAGGATTTATCAACGGGTTCCCTTCTATTCAAAGCGGCAGCTGGAGTGCTCTTATGCAATCCGCTGTGGCTGAGACTTCTAGTAGCGATCTAGGGCTTCAGGAAGAATGGACTGGTTTTAGCTTTCAGAATCCCGATCTTCCTACTGGGAACAATCAGCCTTCAACGTATAATGACACTGGAAAACGTCAGACGTCTTTGGATGATAGCAATTTGCAGATTACCTCAGCATTTAGTATCGAATCTGATCTCCCATCTGATGATGCGAATCTGAAAAATAACTATTATAGTTCCCAAGGATTCCAACAATTTGGACAAAATATTTCACAAGAACATGGCGAGGGACTGCATGATAATTCTTCTCAACGACCCATTCATCAGTCCCTAGCAGGAGGAAGTAATTGGCTAAATCGTGGGAATCAGACTTATCAAAATGATTCTCATTCTGCGGATGCAGATATGAATGGAAAAAGTAGTTCAAGACATTGGACTCCTCAGCAGAGTGGATTTAGCCAACCATCCAATAAACCAAATAACTGGGGTGCTACTGAGTCTATAACTCCCTTAGGGGATTCGTCGTTTGATATTCATGAAAATGAGAAATCAATGCATAAATTTCAGAAAAATGATCAGAAGCGAGTTATACATGAGAAATTGAGTAATTATGATGGCGTAGGGAGAGTTAGTTGTGTACCTAATTCGGCTGTTGAATTGGAGGAACTAAGATCTACAATGGGAAGTCCACAGGTGAGCAGAGAGGGATCAGGCTTGAGTAATGCTGCTGCAGTAGCAAATTCAAGCAATACAAGGGCCAGTGAGGAAGCTAGTCAATTTCTTCCAAATAGTCGTCACCTTAATAATTGGAAACTTGTTAATTCCTTGGTGAAATCTAAAGGAAGTAATCGCTTAGAAAAATTGCAGAATACTATCAATAAGGGCTCTCAGCTTGTGGAGTCGTCATTGAATAGCTCTGAGAAGGAGGAAGTTAAGATGCATGAGATGGACACTTTCAATATAAAGGAGAACCTTAATGACAGCTATCGTTCAAACTTGCCTCACCACACTTCAGCTATTGGTTTGAAGGAAAATGTGTTGTCTGATGTTAGTGATTCACGGATTCAGACAGGTGGAAAGCAAAAGTCATCTAATCAGGTTGGTCGGAAAACCTCTGTCTCTCGAAAATTTCAGTACCATCCTATGGGAAACTTGGACGAGGATGTTGAGCCTTCTTATCGGGCGAGGCAGGCTACCCACTCACAGGCCATGCCTTTGCACAACTCTCAAGGATTAAAAAGTCAAGAGCAAGGGTTCCTTGGACAGTCAAAACTTTTTGGTCATGTTCCTAAAAGTTCTACTGAAATGGGGAAGGTGAATTGTGGGTTTAATTATGTGTGTATATGTGTATTTATGAGTATATACCTATTCCTTAAACCTTTTGCTGGCTAGGAAATGTGAATGCTCTTCTATCTACAGGGGCAATGGGCTGATCGTGAAGGAGACACTAAAGGATTAGATGAGGTGCCCCATAGGGGCATTCTTCCTGGTTATAAACATAGTATGTCTGCTCCCTTCGACAGATCTGTTGGCATGATTGCATCGAACAAGGCATCTCATTCAAGGTAGTACAGAATTAATTTAAAATTTACGTTCTTTTTAAAAATAAAGAAAACCTTCAATATTTTCAGAATCTACCAACTTCTATCTTTTGATCATTTGCTGAGATGCATGTTATTGTACTTCTTTAAGGCTTGTGTATTATTTCAATAGTTATGTCTAATGCAAGTATTTCTATAAAAAGTTTCTTTTTGCTCTTTATGGCATTTGCTGTTTTTGGCTTCGAAGTGCATACTTTTACTTTTTCTGTTTACTGCAGTCAAAATATGCTGGAGCTTCTACACAAGGTGGATCAATCAAAGGAGCGTGGCATGGGGATGTACTTCAGTTCTTCTGAACGCAATCTTTTATCTGAAACGACCGAAGCAGAAAATTCTGATGGATCTGATGGTCGCCTCCAGCGAAGTCAGTCCTCTGCCTCTCAAGGATTTGGCTTACAACTGGCCCCTCCATCACAACGGCTATCTGTTTCAAACCATGTTTCTCAGAGCCCCTCAACAATTAATTCTCCTACTTCAAATCAGGCAACTTCTGAGAGAGGAGACAAGGGTCATATAAAGTTGTCTTCCACCACTTTGGGTCAATCTTTGCTTTCTTCACATGAAAGATCTCAAGGAGAATTCAAGAATAATAGAAATGTTTTTCCTGGACAAACTTCCCATGAAGCATCGGTGCGTAAAACACAGGGAAACTCTTCTGCATTTAATTCTGGTTTTCCTTATTCAAGAAGTCAACTTCAAAATCAACTAATAGCTGGAGCAAGGGAACAAGGATCAATGAGTCAGTCAATTGATGTGCGTTTTGATAAACATGCTCTCCCTCCCAAACAGACAGTTGACTCTTTTATTACCCTTACCGGTCAATCTGCAGAGGCTTCTTTTCCCAATACAGCTTGCAGCGTTCCATATGATAACATTAATTCATATGCGAACATTTCCCGGCCAACTGCTACCAACTATTCTCATGAAAGGGCCCCAGCTGAAAAAATCTCACCCGGGGAGGTGGTGTCAGTTTCTCAGCCTTTCACTGCTACTGGCATGTCTCAACAGGGCGCCTTTTCCAAAATGTTGCCTAATATCTGGACTAATGCGCAGCAACAATTTTTAGGTGCTCAGGCTCAGCAGGTCCAGCCAAAACTTTTTCAGTCTCATCAATCAGAAAATGTGGAATCAACTTCCTCTGCTCTGAGGAATCTAGAGGATCAAGATGCAAAAATAAGGGGGAATATTCCCTCTGACTTAGGTTCAGGATCCGTGCATTCACAAGGTTTTGTTAGTGGAGAAGAGCAACTGACGAAGGAAAATCCCTGTCTGCAGGTGTCATCTGGAAACATTGACTTGGTGCAAAAGATGAATGAATCACAGAGGAAAGAGTCCATCATCCAGCATCTCTCTGATGCATCTCCTTCGAATCCCGCTTCAACTCAGAGAGATATTGAAGCCTTTGGCCGTTCTCTGAAACCAAATAACTTCTTCCAACAAAATTTCTCCTTACTGAATCAAATGCGAGCCATGAAAAATGTAGAGACTGATCCAAGTAATAGGAGCCTGAAGAGACCGAAAGGACCCAATAATATTCTGCTTGGTGAGCAAGCTGCTTCCAAGTCAGAACAGTGTAATGAAAGCAATAGTATGGTGGAAGATGCATCAGTTTCACGCTCCTCTGTTCCTTTTGGAGATCCCAAAATGCTTAGTTACTCAGGGGCAGATGATTATTTGGAGAGGAATGCCTCTTCTTCTCAACTCGGAAATGTACCTTCTCAGGATATGCTTGCATTTAATCAGAATGAGTGTCAAAGTTATTCTCATGGTAATAGTATAGCTTCTGTTAGAATTGAACAGCCTAAGATTACTCCACAGATGGCACCATCTTGGTTTAGTCAATATGGAACCTTTAAAAATGGGCAAATGTTGCAAATATATGATGCCCAAAAAACTGACACTGTAAAGATTGTGGAACAACCATTCACGCTTGGGAAGTCTTCTAGTAGTTTGCATACACTAAATTCAATGGAGCATGCAAATGCTGCTGCTGATACAAATCAAAATGGTACTTGGCAAAGCTCAATCTCTGCGTCACAAGCAGTTAAACATTTTTCTTCACCCCAGTCATTTCCTCCAGATAACATAGGTCAGACATTTGTGGTTTTGAGACCAAAGAAGCGAAAAAATGCTACATCTGAGCTTCAATCTTGGCACAAAGAAGTATTACAGGGTTCTCGAAATCTACAGACTATCAGGTGGTTTGGAATGTACAGCAATTACTTACTTTCTCTCTCCCTCTGTATATATTTATGTACTACATTGTTTTTTCACCCAAGCTTGCATTTATATTCCCTACATCCCATTTTAGTCGTCCCCCTTCCTGAGCATGGCCTAAATTTATAGATATGTTGAGCACATTTATGCATCATATTGAATAAAAACAGATTCATTAAGAAAAAAAGGATATGGACCAACCTGTATTCAAATTATTCCTTTTTAATTTATTTATATTTTATACTTCAACTATTTAACATATTTAATATAATGTAATAATTTTATTTTCGCTATGGCTTAAAATTCATGCCACACTTTGAAGGCTGAGAGGACACAACTATAATGAGACAGGGAGGTTTACTTTTTTTTTTCTTTTCCTATTAATTTTGTTTTACTTAAGTTTTAACTAATAAGCAAGAACTTTCCTTGCTTGCAGCATGGCAGAAACAGACTGGTCCAAATCAGCAAATCGATTGAGTGAAAAGGTGAACTGTTGTCACCATCTGTATAATTATTCATGACTTTACTTTTCAGTCCTTGCACAAACTTCTAGTAGTTTTTATATCTTATTTTCTTATATTAGGTTGAGGATGACACTGGTACAATTGAATATGGACTACCAATGCCGAGAGCAAGAAGACGACTTATTTTGACAAAACAGCTTATGCAGCAACTTTTTAGTGCTCCTCCAGCAGGGGTTCTCTCTGCAGATGCCAGTTCAAACTATGAGTCTCTGGCTTATTTTGTTGCTAGACTAGCATTAGGTGATGCATGCAGCCTAGTCTCTTACTCGAAAAGTTATTCTGAAGCGCCTCCTGATGGAGCAAACTTGTATGTAGAACTATTCTGAAGTTGTTTGAAATGGTTCAATCATATCTGTGCAGGATCACATTTTACTTGCTATTTAAGACTGAAATTATTCTGCCCATTGTAATTTGTTTTGGGCAATTGTTTTGTAGCCAAGGTGATAAGTGCAAAACATCTTATGGAATTGATGACCATCATCTTTCACGAGTTATGGAAGACTTCATGGGTAGAGCAAGGAAGCTAGAAAATGATTTGTTGAGGTAATCCATCAATTTTTTATATTATTTATTTATATTTTTGAAAGCTGGTTTCTAACATATTCCTTACTCCCTTCGTTAATCAGTTCTTTGACAACTTTTGTGGCCTTCTGTATTTGATGTAATTGCTGAGAATGACATTTACATATATGATGTGGTATTCCATCAATTTTTTATATTATTTATTTATATTTTTGAAAGCTGGTTTCTAACATATTCCTTACTCCCTTCGTTAATCAGTTCTTTGACAACTTTTGTGGCCTTCTGTATTTGATGTAATTGCTGAGAATGACATTTACATATATGATGTGGTATTACATAAAGAACTATATTTTGTGGTCAACTTTAAAAAGTTATGATGAGTCTTTGACTGATTTGTGTCATCGTCTTCTTCAATATTTAAAATTTTCATTTTGCATATGTACCAGGTTCAGTCCAAATAGTGTAGTCTGTTTCCTGGTTTTTATAAAGGTGAATTGCCCTTGTAGATGTAAGGTTCATCTTTAAAATTGTAAATATTTGGGAGCAGGCCTTGCATAGATGAGTAATTGTACTAATTCTTAGTTTCAACTTTTACGAGGATGAAGTATGGTTTTGCCATTGTGTACAACAGTATATGGTCACTTGATCATGTTTTGAGAATCCCTATTGGCGATAACCCAAGGTGGGTTATGGTATATGGGTCTGATTCATAGCAAATGGTTGACTATGGAAGCATATATGGTCATCAAATCTTGCATCATTTGTTGTAAGATCCGGTGTCCCCGATTTAAAAGCACACTGAGCGAGTGTTTCTCCTTTCCTCAACACTGTCTTGCAGTAGTAGTCTCCATCTGTAACACAGTGTTGCGATAGGAGCAAGTTATCAACAAATAATCAAGTCTCCTACCGTAACACTGTGTTGCGGTGGGAGAGTTGTGATTTTATATCGTGATTCCAGTTCTTGAAATGAATGGTATAAGATTCGATTGTCACATAAGCTACATTTATATATATATATATATATATACGATCTCACTTTCTGAAAGGACAACAAATTCCTCTGAAACCTAAGCCATTTACAGCTTTCCCTTGTGCACTCTCCGAGTTGGGGATGAACTAACCTTTTATATGACACTCATTGGAATGTGATCGGTTAATAGGGCTTCCCCTAATGGTAAGTTTCATATATATATATATATATATATATATATATATATATAGGTAAAAATGGATATATACAGCCGTGTAACTTTTAAGTGATTTCACTCTACGATCGTAGAGTAGTCCACAGAAAAGTAGAGTGAATTCACTCTACTATCGTAGAGTGAACTCACAAATCGTAGAGTTGACTATTCTACGATCGTAGAGTGATTTAACCGTGTAACTTTTAAAGTTACACGGCTGTGCACCTCCATATTCCCCATATATATGTATATAACAAGTGAGTTCGTAATTGTTTGCTTCTTTCCTCAACACTGTCTTGCAGTAGTCAGGTCTCCATCTGCAGCACAGTGTTGCGATAGGAGCAAGTTATCAAAAAATAATCAAGTTTCCTACCGTAACACTGCTGCGGTGTGAGAGTTGTGATTTTATATCGAGTTGTGATTTTATATCGTGATTCCAGTTCTTGAATGAATAGTATAAGATTCAATGGCCACATAAGCTCCATATATATATATATATCAAGTGAGTTCATAATCGTAAAATTGAAGGATTTTATGTTTCATGTAGTACTTAACGAAGAACTCATGCTAGTCAAGCTCTTTGCTCGGTAAGTTTGGTAAACTAAACCATGGAGTATTACCCCCAGGTTCAAATATCTGTAGCTTGGCCTATGCAACACCTACGTACCTCATTGAATTGTTTTGTATTAACATGCGTCAAGAAATAGTTGTAGCTGAGGCATGAGATGTTCACATTATTGTGTAGTGTGTACAAAGGCTAGGGAAGGTAGGAGTAGAAATTAATTGCGTTGCGCTATGTTTGGAACTTGGAAAACACGATTGAAAGGAAAATAAATGAGACATAAAAATAGTAAAATATTTTTCAATGAATGTAAGAGTGTGCGTGTCTATATAAAAATCACCTTTCCATTTTGACCATTTTTAGAATCGTATTTTTTAAAATATAGGCAGTAACTGTAATATATCCCTGTCTTTGCTACGAACCCCAAGGTTTGTGATTTCCAATGTATTATATTTATTTATATATAATTAATTAAGGGGAATTATCCATAGCCACAATTGACTGTGGATAAATAGTCTGCTGACCAATCTCCAGTCGTACACGTGCCGTTTGGACAACCCAGTTTATAAGTTTCAATAAATTTTCCACCTAACTGTTTGATGGACTGTGTGAACAGTTGGGTAGATGACTGTTTTTGCCATTTTCCCCCAAGACATTTACAAACCGAAATCTGTTTTTTCCCCACCTCTCTCTCTCTCTCTATCTGGCAATTCAATAAAACTTTTAGCGTTTTCTCCTACAAAGTCGATAGCAGCTCATCCAAATTTCTCCAGCCCTATTTCAAATCAAATGAAGGATCTAAAGCCACAATTCATCAAGAGTAGATTGTGATTCAAGGGTTTATTTAGTCAGACCCGAGATTCAAAAGCTTTTTGACTCTCTCTCTCTCTCTAGTTACTTGAACTAAACCCTCCAATTTACTCCTTGCTTTGCTTTCTTGACCCAATCTTCAATGGCGTCTATTTTGAGATTTGTTTTTAAAAGATTGTGAATAGCAATTGTTTGATGCTCTTCACAGACCAAGCTATGGCTTAGCTGCAAAGAGACTTTAGACCCATTCTTGCTAGAATCAGATTGTTTCAATTATGATGGAGATGGCGGATTAATTGAGCAAATTTGGACCCTATCACCCTAGTAATCGCCAGAATTGTCTTCGGGAAGAGAAACGATCTGTCAAAACTCTATTTGTTCTCCATTGTTGGTGAAAAAAGAGTTGACCATTTTTAATCGGTTTGCACCATCAGCTCAACTGCTTAGTGGAGGATTTAATGAAGCATGCTTTTTGAGCAGCAAGATCTCACTTTTAACGGTGCCATATGGGTTGGCAGGATAGAGTTCCATAGACAACTATGGCTATGGATCATTCCCGTATATATATATATATATATATATATATATATATATATATATATATATATATATCTGATATGAAGTATTTTGCTTAGTTTTTTTGTGCAACGGTATGTTGATCAAAGCTCTTGTAATTTCTAACATTTTATTCAATTTTCCTTTTCCTTGTCTTCAGTCTTTGTTTGGAAGTTGGACAACATGAGAGCAAGGAATGGAAAATGGACTCAAAAAAATTATAAAAGATTATCAAATCTAGGAAACATTTTAGCATATAACTTGGACATTAAACCTATTTTATGTATGCATATGTGTGGGTGTGGGTGTGGGTGTGGGTGTGGGTGGGTGGGTGTGTACATGTATATATATATATATCAGATTTTATATTGATTATGAAGGTCTTTCCTTTTTCTTCTTTCTCTTTTGTTTTCCTTTTCCTTTCTTTACCCGGTGAAAATGATCTGAATTAATTATTAGGCCAACACTCAACACTGATTGTCATTTGCTGGTCCATAAAATTTAGCACCTACTGTTATCATATGTAGGATCGCAATTGGTCTCGAGTTTCGGGGAGTCATTAATGCCAAGTTCTTGTTTACTTGCTTTATTTATTAATTCCTTTTTTTTGGGCAAGTGCCAAGATGTGTTGTGGGTGAAGTTTCTAAGGGAATAAAGTGTTATTTTTGGGTGGGGGGTTGTTTGGAGAATAATTGAAATTGTTTCCTGCCCCCCCCCCCAACATGTTGGAAATTGCAACTTTTATTTTATGGTGTTAGTATGTCAATTGATTCTTGTTACTTTCTCTGTACAATAAAAAAATAGTTTTAAAATTAAGCTTCCTTGTGATGATGCAGACTGGAGAAGAGGTCGTCATCGGTCTTGGACTTGAGAGTGGAAGGTCAAGATCTAGAGAAAATATCTGTCATCAATCGTTTTGCTAAGTTTCATGGCCCAGGGCAAGCTGACGGGGCCGAGACCTCATCGTCCACGGATGCTTCGATTGCTCGGAAAACCTTCCCTCATAAATATGTCAGTGCAGTTCCATTGCCTAGAAATCTCCCTGATAGGGTACAATGTCTTTCGCTATGATCATTAATTTATTTATCTATATTAGCATCTATGTGCTTCCCTAGTCTATTTTCTTGCTAGTTATATATACTGGAAGTAACTCACGAAAACAGAATAGAACCACACAAATGGAAGTGCAGGAGAAGAATGGAGAGTAGTTTGTTTCATCAAAAGTTACATTAGGCCATTGATGTCATTCTTGGGAAATACAAGTTTGGTTCATGTACATCTCTGTGAAATGAAATTTGTAGAAACATGGGTTACCCCGTTATTTTTTCTCGGTAATGGGGACAAGATATAAGTGCATCCTTGCATTACATGTAGTCATCCTAATTCCAGCTATACATATATATATATACATTCTTGTTTCTACGACTTCCTGTTGTGTGGATTTTATTGTTAAAGTTAAGTTGGTGTGTCAAATTTACCATGGCCTCAAAAATAATCGTCATTTGTAAGTTGGGCTTCGAGTAGTAGTAGCTATTAGTATTACTTCTTCCCCTCGTTCAACAAAAAAAGAATTTCATTTCTAAAGTTGACCTCCAAAGGCCAAGGCAAGGAGAGTTTTGATAATTTATTATCAAGACCATCCTTGTAGACAGACATCTTTTCAATCCAAATTTGTTATGATTTTGTCGCAAACGCAGTAAAATAGTAACGGGTTAAAATATTATTACATACATACATACTATATCAGTTTACCTCTCCTTTCTCACCAAGGAGTTGCTACTCATCTCTAATCTAATCTAATCTAATCTAATCAATATTTAAAAGGGTTTAATTTGTAAATTTAATTCATGTATGTTGTTGGTACACAAACACCCGAACCCAAACAATGTAGTATCTCATTTTCCCTCACATGCCCGCCTGCCTGCCTGACAGACACCAGATTCAAACAAGGGTAACCTGCATTTCCTCGCCAACTGAAGCAAATATTTCATCCACCCTGTGAAAAAAGTAAATCAAATATATTTTTCTCCATCCAGCAAAAAAATAATAACGGATTCATTTACCTGTATTTATCTACCTTCACATCTGCAAGCCAGGTTGTTAAGTAAACCTGCAAGGCAACAAACAACTGGCTGTTCAAAAAAATAAATAAAGAGAAGGAGAGATCATATTCTGAAATACAACAATTGGTGTAAACAGATAATAAAATTATAGTACCATGTTTGTTTTCCAAAAATGATGAACGGGATTTCGTACTATAGTTTGTCAATCTCAAGGCTATATAACGAGGCATCAAATTAACCTTAAAAATGATAAGGATTAGTCCGTCCATAGGATTAAATAAAAAGACTACTCAATGTGACAAAATAGTCCATAATGGCTTTAAATTAGTACAAATAGTTCTATCACATCCATCATTTTGGCGCCCACTAAGCTTTCATTTCAAATTTGTCTCTTTTAAATAATTGGAAAATCGGATTTAGAAAATTAATTTAATATTAATCACCTCATAAGTCGTAACGACATTAAGTCATTCCATATGAAACGTACCCTGTTTGTATACGAGAACGTAATCTTCTCACCAATGTACATGGCGGGAGAGACGCAATAAACACGTAATATGTGTCTGATTAACTAGATAATCTACCTCTTTCGCTATAATTACATACCAGACCATGTCTTCCCAAATATTAAGTAGTTTAATCTATAGCTTAATTCTTAAGATAATTACAAATCCGCTTATATTGTCTTCAATTTCTTTAATGAGAATAACAACACAAATATTTTTGATCCACTCCTCCCACAACACAGCATATATTGCGTAACTTCTACATATGGTGAGCTGATGTATGCACAAAAAGCAAATCAAGTCACATGTTAAAGATGCTTTAACAGCTTTTAACTAGAACACAAACATAAATTTATACAGCTTATTATCAGGCAAAACTAAATATTTAAGTATACATATACTTATCCCACCTGTAAAACATCATGATCTGGCTGATGTTTAGTTTGCAGTATTAGTTTATCAGATTTTCGACCCTCTAACCTTGGATGAACTGGTTCACAAGCTTCCCTAGAATACAGATTGCATCTACTCAAATCATCAAACTCCCCTGAATAAAGTTCGTCCAACCAATTCATGCCATTGTTTTGCAGAACTTCTTCACTACTGATGGATAGCAACTCCATAACAAGCAACCGCTGCTCTTTCGCATCGATGCACCAAAAGACATAAAAACAGTAAGATGAAATGAACCATGTTTAAATGAAACAAGAGATCCAAAGTTGCAATTCACCTTCAAATTTAGTTCCAGAGTGAACATCTGAATAAGCTCCTGTCCCAACTTCTCTGAAATTGTTATGGTAGCACTCATCAAGATATATCGATCAACATAAGAAGAAACTTGTGGAAATTCTTCAGAAGGGTTTAAGAGTAATGAGTTAATTTCAAGGTACTGTTGTATCACTATCTCAGAGGAAGGCAGATTCAGTGTATTTGTTATGAGTTTTTAAAAAAGTAAGATTTCAATATTACTTTCCACTATACCATTAAGTAACATTGAAATATATTGGACGGGGTCAACAAAATTTTAAACTCTATTCTCTTAATTTTTCAAACATGATGGTAATAAAATTAATGCATCAATATTTTATTTTTATTTTATCCTTTCGATAAGTAGGTAGAGATATAGAGTTATATTATTAAACTCCCCATTATTTTCATCAAATTACAAAAAGAATAATGGCCAACATGACAGAGCACTCGATAAAAAAACTTAACCATGTTTATGTGTTCAGTGATGAAGAATGTCGTACTAACTTTTGTATAGTGGACTTCACGTGAGTCTGAGTTTTAAGACGTTTAGGATTACCATATGAATATTACAATTTTCGGTCTAGACATCAAAATATAAACCATGCAACGACATAAAATACATTTTATACAAGAAAAAGACAAAGACAAAGTTAGAAAAGGTATCTTTTCTCCTATTTAGACTTTAAAATGATTCGCTAAAGATATGGTTACAATTAAAAATATGTTTTTTCTTAAAGGTGTACATGAGCATCAACAAATAATGGACAAATAGGCCAAAAACATTTAATTTATTCTTTCCAATTTCAATTGAAATTACTAATAAATAAATAAAAGAAAAGATGAAAAATATATAAATTAGAAAGTAGAAACCATGAGTTGCATGATATGTTCATAATTAACATGTTTGCATGCTGAACTGTTGCCACATAGCTCTACATAAAGTAATCATAATATTAAATAGATATGATGAACATACCAAAAGAAGAGATTGACCAAAACATAAAGACTGGGATTCCCCCTCCATCACCATCATCAATCCCATTCGCTGAACTACTAGAATATTGTAGAATTGAGCTGCTGCCAGTCCCTTTGAGGAAACATCTCATGGATGTACTAGTGCTCACCATGTGAATCACTATAGCTACCTATAGATAATTACAAAACTGAGTGCAAAAGTATTATCTTCATCTTCTTTTTTTAGATAAAAGAAGAAGATTTTATTAGTTAGAGAGAAAGAAAGAGGATACAATGCAATGGTAGACAAGAAGTCCACATCTTTCTAGTTCCCTTGTTCTTTTACCCAAAGTGTCTCAACCCTAAATTTCCTTGCTTCAACGGGGTACAAACATAATTATAGTGTTTCGCGTCGGAGGGGCCATTTGTGGAAAAGGGTGGTGGGTGGTAGGTTTGGGGTGGAACGTGGAACGGGGGGACGGGGGACGGGGGAGGGGGGACGGGGGGGGGGGTTACTAAGAAATAGAGACTTCCTTATGGGGTGGGATTTTGGAAGACCATTGTTGGTGGACGGGAGGAGCTTGCGGAGAGCATCTCATTTGTTGTAGGCAATAGGACTGAACAAAAAACGGGTATAACTGAATTACCGAACCGAACCGAACCTAAATAATTTAATCGAAATTTTATGACAATTCGATTATTTTTAATATTTCGGTTATAACCGAAATTTTTTACGGTTTTCGGTTAGTTTATACGGGTTTCATTTTTGGGTTATTCGGTTTAACCGAATATCCGAACAAAGTGGCAGGTGATTTGACTTTTTAAAAAAAAAAATTGCAGTTTCACTGTATACAATTGGTTTACTCTGTATGAGATGGTCCCTGTCATGTCTCAGTTATATAGGAATTATAATCTTCAAAAAGCCATTGTTGTGTTTCCAAGTGTCGGTTCTTAAATTAAGTAGCAAATGTGTGAATTTTGATAATCCTGCTAGTTCTTTCTGGTATATATACCTTTCATAGCTTACTCTGTTGCATGTTTGACAATGCTGTGCTCTTTTAGATGCCTCCAAGACTTTGACCCCTTTAAAATTGAGTCCTATGACCTCTGGCTTTGGGTTTGGGTCTTATTTTAAGTTTTAACAATCAGGCATTGCTTAATATAATTTCAGGTTAATTAGAGTTGATATGGGTGAGCAATTAAGGCCTCAAATATGATGTTCCCACAAACAACGGTCAATCTGTTGTGAACTCGATCAAGACTAGATGTTGATGGAGTTAGCTGGAACATCACATCTGTTAGCATGGGAAATCCTCACTGCATCACACACATAGACGCACATCAGTGGCAGGTGTCAAATTCGGTTATTAACCGAATAACCGAATAACCTTCGGTTATTTGATTATTCGGTTATCATAGATTTCGGTTAATTGTTCGGATACCCAAAACAGTGTAATTTCGGTTTTCGGTTATAACCGAAATTCTTGTTCGGTTCGGATAATAACCGAATGTTCACTCCTAGTAGGCAATGGCAGCCATATTTGACTTTGGAAGGATGTGTGGTTGGGCTGGAGTCATTTGGAGCACCTTCCCAAACTTTTTCTCTTAAGCAGTGAATTGAGAGGCTTGGGTTCCTAAATATATTTTGATAGAGGATGCACATTTTTCATGGCAACTCACTTTCAGGATTGAGAATTTGATGAGGTGGAGCAGTTTCTGGTGGACTTGGGTGGGATCAAATAATTCAGTGAAGGAGAGGACTCCTTAAGGTGGGAGAGTCAAAGGAGCTATGAAGCACCGACTTGGTCTTGGACACGGGACAAAGCCACGACACGATACGCGACACGGGATATGACATTTCCAAAAAAAAAACAGGATACGATACGTCAGGGACATGTTCAATTATATATAATAATAATATAAATGTATTTTCTACAATAAATAAATTTAATTATTAATAGAGCATGATAAAAACTTAAACAAATTTATAACATACCCATTTTAGGCAGCCCACATGGTCCATATACAAATTTATAACATATGCAACTTACACCATATGGTCCATTCAAAGGTACCAATTTGAAAAAATTAGGTTTAAAAAGTACCAATTGCATATGGGTACCCTTAATTAACTTTTAACTTGCAAGTTAAGTGCTGTAATTTTTATTTATTTAATTATTTTTTTACCCTAGGCATGTCCAAGACAAGTCGGGTCGTGTCCAAGATGTGTCCGAGTTTAAAAAAAAGAAAAGAAAAAAGGGAAGCTCACGGACACGTGTCGGGTGGTGTGTCGTAATTCGTGTCTGACACAAATTCGTGCTCTTCCGGGACATGTTCGTGCTTCCTGGCATAGGAGTGGCTATTCAGTCAATTTTATTATAGGAGCCTAAAAGGTTGGGGTGATTACTGTGGCAGAGTATTTGGACAGTAGGGGTGATTCAACAATTCTGTGGTGGATTATTTGGTGGGTGTTGAGAAGGAGGTTACAGAGTGATCTATTGTGCATATCAAATCCTTAGGTGTATTGGTTTTGCTGAAATTTGCCGGAATTTCGCCTAGGACATGAAGCAATAGTGTGTCTTGGTGGTGTAGGACTGATTTGTTTTTCTAGGTTTTGGTTGTACATGGGTGGCACCCCTTGGTGCGTTTTTGAATAAATTCATACTTATAAAAAAATGTCAATTTGATTCTTTTGCTTTCTTGTGTGACACATTGCAAGCTAAAAGGTGTTCACATTTCTCCATAACCAATTGAATTCATGTAAGAATGCATGTAAGAATGCCTACCATATCCTTGTAAGAAGATAAGATTTTACTCCTATGAAGGTCCTGCAACAAAAAAGATGAATTAATAAGGACTATTTATGGGCATGACATTCATGATCAGGAAAAGAAAATAAAAATAATTTTTTGATAAGTAAGAAATAATGTATTAAAAGGGGCCAAAGTGGCTCACATTGTATACAAGAGGGTCTATTGCATGTTTTACTAACTCGATTCTTTAAAAAAAAAAGGATAAAAAAAACTAATCTGGTTAATTTTTGGCTAATGATCAATGAAGTTGAAAATACCATGTGAGAAAAAAGCATAAAACCAACTACACAAAAACATAGTTTGGTCTGCTAAACTTTCAAAGCACAATATTCCAATGATAAACTCAAAAAAGATACTACCTCCGTTACTAAAAGATTATCGTTTAACGTTTTTTGCACATGGATTAAGAAAGTTATTTAATACTATCATTTAACAATTAAAATTTGCTTGAAATTTCATCACTACCCCTTTATAGGAAGTTAAAAATTATTAATACAAGAGAGAAAATTTCTTGGGACAATGAGAGAATATTGAGGTGATATAGGAAAGTAAATAATTTATTCTTCTAGAAAGTTGTAAACGACAAATAAATTGGGGTAAAGTTCAGATAGCCACCTGGGGTTTGGGCGCTTTCCCACTTAACCACTTGTAGTCAGTAAAGCTACATTTAAACTCCCGATTTTTTGAGTTAAAGTGAAAACGTCACCTTTTCCATCCAACTTAACCGTGCGTGTATGTCAAATACCAAAAACGCGTGAGAAAGAACTGTAAGAGTAAAAAAAAACCTAGTAAATGTCTGAAATGCCCCTTTCTTCTTCCTCTCTTCTCCTCTTATTCTCCCTTCAACCTTCAAACCCACCAACACTCTCAAATCCACTCATTCTAACAATACCCACTCTGATTCTCGAGCTCTCTCATAAAGCCATGGGCTTGTTTCACGATCTGATTTTAGTTTGTTTGCAGAGAACATATTAGGTTTATATAGGGTCAGAGAAGCTCGGTTTCGAGTCTGAAAGAGGGCAAGCGAAGCAGAGTAGTTTCCGTTATCCGTCCAGTCTCTCTCTCTCTATATATCTCTCTACCTTCAAATTTACCTAATTTTCTGATCAAATTAGGGTTTTCCTTATTGTTGAAAATCTAATTCACAACCATGGTTTTTGATTCAATTGCCGATTCTTCCATCCCTCCTGCCTCAAACGCCAAGGGTTTCGCTAAGAAAAAGAGGGTGTGCGTTTAATTTAATTTTTGTCTAATTTTTTCATTGTTTATTTGTAGCATTGCAAGCTTGATGCTGTCAACAGTGGCTTTCACAAGGTCCAGCCTCTAGGGTTTGATAGGGGATCGGAGGATGGTAAAAAGAATTTTGCAAGTCCGGCAAGTTGTGCCGGCGAAGTGGGTATCCAGATAAGCTACGACCATTGTTGGATGAGGGAACTAGCGAAGGTTCTGTTCGATAATAATGTGGGTTTTGTTGTGGGTTACCGATTCTCTGCTCCATTGAAACGGATTCGGCCAAGAGAGAGAGAGACAAAAGAGAAAGAGAGAATGAGTGAGAGAATCGCAAGGATTTTGATGGGTTTTAGAGTTGGGGTTTATTAAGAAGTCCTATATATATGGGACTTTCATTAGCAGCAGAGTAATGTAAGTGCAGCTCCACTTTGGTCATCAGAAATTCCTCACAACTGTCAAGGAGAAGGATCTTGATCCTGTTTGGAATGAGACTTTCTATTTTAACGTCTCTGATCCAAACAGCCTATCTAATATCACACTTGATGCCTATGTCTACCACCATAACAATGCTACCAACTCCAAATCTTCTCTAGGCAAGGTTTGTATAACAGGGACATCATTTGTTCCAATTAACTGTTTTGACAAAAATCAAAGGAGATTAGGCTTGATTGTGTGGAGTAATAAGGGAGCTAAACTGGGATTTTAGAGCAAATCAATATCTATGAAAAGGGTGTTTTAAAATTGTGCACATAAGGTGCTTGTTAAAATGCTCCAATTAACTGTTTTGACTAAAAATCAAAAAAGCCACAGATATCAGGTGAGCCCTGTCGTCTTTTCTACCCGTGCTAGTGTGGTGGAGTCAAGAATTTTGCAGCACTTTTCTGAACACCCTCTTTCTCCATCAAAGTGCCTATGGTACCAGTTCATATTAGTACAATTTTATATTTACTGTAGCTTTTATTATCCACACTGAGTTACCCTTTATCCAAGTAGGCACACTGTATTAGTAGCACATCACCTGTATGAAGTTTGAACTCGCATGGTGGATGTACTTCTGCATGACACAAAACATGTATTTTTATACTCAATGTATTGCAATGGCGGGTAGTTTTATCCTTTGATGGCTCAACAAGTGAGAATGTTTATGCTTGTAAAAATTAGATTCCCAAACTATCTTTTGATGTCCAGGAGTTATTACGTACACAATAACATGGTTTTTAAATCCCACACCAACTTTGTTATTCCTCCCTTTATGTTCTTCCCTCGCATGTTCTCTCATTTGTCGTTTATATATAAGGAGGGTAATTAAGTCTTTATCCAACTTAAGTAACAGAGTTATGGCAGAAAGCAGTTATTCACTTTAACTCAAAAAGTCGGGAGTTTAAAATTAGTTTTACTGACTACAGGTAGTTATGTGGGAAAGCGCCAAAACCCCAGGTGGTCATCTGAACTTTACTCAATAAATTAGAACAAATTTTTTCTTCTAAAACGACAATCTTTTAAGAACGGAGGGAGTATCTTCTTTGGGTTATTATCAAAACATAAAGCTGAAACCATTCAAGTGATAAGCCGTAAAACCTAACCACCTTTTAGATAAAACAGGCAAAGTACTTAAAATAAATAATTTCAGTTGGCAATATCCATTCGATATGCTTTTGAACATTTTGGTTCAGACATTCATAATTTTTTTTGTTTCTTTTGTTAATTCATGTTGATAATTTCTTTGACAATCAAGTAACAATCAATGTAAAGGTTTATATAGGTCACTGATCAAATATTGAGGAAAATTTAAAAAAGAAGCGTCCTAGCTTCATGCAGCGAAGAAAATGCATCACACAAGTCGTTTGTTATTTCAACAGATATTCAAAACAAGATTTTTCTTGAGATAAAACACACACACACACACACACACACACACATATATATATATATATATATATATATATAGTTTTCTTTAGAAGATAATAACTAATAACTTTGCAACATATAACAATTATATACAATATTATATCTGTCAAGGAATGAGTATTAGACCTGCAAATTACATGACCAAGAGTTCAAGAATTTATCTTAATTTAACTCAGTCTCTTACTGGAAAACAAGAGAAAGTAACAATACACTTTCATTATTAATCCAGTAGTCATTAAAAATAGAAGCCCTGAAGTTCAAAAGTTACATAAGAATACCTGCTGCTTGAACAATTTCCAACAAGCTTTCTTTTTTATATCAGGCATATCACTCAAAACACCCAGCTCCCTAGCATTCATGTACCTGTAAAAAAACAAATTCATCCCAACTGGAATACATATAAATTCTTACATAAACTCTTAGAATATGAATTGGGAACAAAAAATACCTTTGGGAGAGACAAGCATTAACAAGAGAAATGGCATGTGATCGAGCTGTTGAAGAAAGAGAGACCCATTTTTGCCTGTAAGAAGCCAAGTTGGACCATTGATTTCTGAGGTTTCTCTGAGCCGCTGGTCTCCATAGCCGTGTCACTGTTGAAGGTTGAGGTGGTGATGGTGTTACTGCTGCTGGAGATTCAGAGTGGAAAGAATGAGATTCTGCTGAAGAAGTTGTAGTTTCTTCCATTTTCCGACCTATTATTGTTATCATGCGGACACTACTGAAGAAGAAGAAGAAGCTTTGGGTCTGCTTCCTGTTAAATTTTGTGCCTCAAATCCCTAATTTTATGTTCCCGCGGCCCCATCCGGGTAACTTGTTAACGGGTCAAGTGGGTTGTCGGTTTTATGGTTATTTATATTTTAGCACGGGTCAAGACTCGACGAGTAATAGGCTATTTTATAGTTTTAGCAGAGCTGAGGAAGGTTTAAGCGAGTTTGTACATCAGAAAGAGAATGTCGTCGGCGGGTAACGATCCACGGCAACCGTCTGCAGCAAAGCCGTATGTAGCTCCGGTGGTGCCACCAGAAAATCTCCCAATTGATTACTCTGGTTTCATCGCCATCATCTTCGGTGTTGCCGGCGCCATGTTTAGGGTCCTTCGTCTTCTCTATCTCTCTTCCTTTGAATCGATTGATTTATTATTTCCTACTAATCTGATGTAATAATAAATTGCAGTACAAGCTTGGTTCTTGGCTTGCTCTAATATGCTGTGCTTATTCGCTTGTTAACATGAAGAATTTTGAGACTGATCTCAAGCAGATCTCAACGGCTGTTATGTAAGTTTTAGCTCCCTCATATTCGCCTGTATCTCTGTTTGTCACTTGTTTGCTGTAATTATGTTGGTGAATTAGGGTCTTTTATCTTGCTAATACTGAGTTAGTATTATTTACTTAGTTGTTCACTTAATTTGGAGTATGCTTATCCAGTTCTCAAACATATATAGGATTGGGCTTAAAAAAGTATGGAGCTGTAAGTCAAATGATTTAGGGGAAAGCCATTAAATGTTTTACTATATAACATGATAAATATTGTACTTCATTCCCCCTCTGCCGTGTCCCAATTCAAGTGACTATATATACTAACTTGACACATCGTTTTAGAAATAACAAGTAAGAACACTTGACAAAGACTTTAACTTTGCTTCCCACTTACCTTTAAATTATTGCACTATTATTTAAAAAATGGGTCCTTAAAATTTTAAACTCTCTTTTTAACTTGAGGGTAATATAATCAAATTTAACAAGTAATGAGTTGATGTATGAATAATGGTCACCAGACTTGGGATAATCCCTGAATTGGGACGAGGAAAGAGCGTCTCTTATGGATCATCACAAAATCAAAAGGTCACAATAATTTTTTTTGGTGTGTGTATGCAAGCCAATTGCATTCTGTTTTCACCATGTTATATTTCTCCAAAAGTGTTATAGCCTTTAAAAGGAAGATGAATCATTTGAAGATTTTCTGCCACTTTTGAAGTTATTGAGTAGTTGTTAATATCTGTTTCATCCTATGCTTAATTAGTGGGATCTGTTTGCTTGAATATATTTTTTGGTGAATTTCCTTAATCTTCATCCATAAGGAGCGATATCTAATGCCTGTAGATTGCTATAATGTAGAAGTAATTATGAAAATTTAGCATAGATGTGATGCATGCACAACCTTAATAAAAGCAACAAATTTAGAAGCCATGCATTATTGAAATATATTTGATTGAAAGGATAAATCGTGGAAGTTGGCACCTAAATCAATGGTAATCATTACTGTATATTTACTTGTCTTCCTTTTATAATATGTAGTAGCAGTTCAGAAAAAGGTATTTTATAATTGATCCTTAGCCAAGTGACAGGGAATTAGGGCTTAAACTTTTTTGAAGATGGGAATCAAGGGTTATGGATAAAAAATGGCACAGACTTGCTTTACGGTGATTGATTGTTGGAAAAATAAACTATAAATGCCAGAACTTTGCACATATACTATTTTATAGTTCTTGGTAAAATTGGTTTGCAGGGTACAGAAAGAGCTAGGACCAGTCCTTTAGGTTACCTCTCAAAGATTGGGTCGTTTCAGACAAGCTTCTGTTGTTTTAAAGCTATTGGAAAATTCTTTATGCTAAACCTCATGAGTTGAGGATACATAATTGATTATTGCCTAAGTTGTTTTAGAAAGGATTTCGAAGGCATATACCGGTTACTTATATCAGTTTGAGATTCTACACACAAGCTTTCTGGAAAACTGAATTGAAGTATTAGTGGTGCATCGTTGTGGGTAACTGGGAAGTGGAGCAATACGTCTAAAGAATACCTGAATAAATATATTGTTTGTTTAATTTCTGCCCATTTGGGTTCTCAGCACATTGGCGGCTGCACTAGTGATCTATACGGCTTAACATAATGTTAGATATTTTGTTCTGTCCATCCCTTTGTAGAGCACAAACAATAGCTATACATAAATAGATGAATTCAAGGGCGATGAGATTTAGGTGGTGCTTTTATGAGCCGATGCATTTCAATTCTTAGTCATTCCCTCCCAAAATAGGGTACTTCCTAGTCAAGGATAGCTGAGAGTACCCTTTTATTCTATCATGAAATGGAAAAATGCGAAGAGATCCAAAAGATGGATCTTGAATCGAAAAACAAAGTGGAAAATATAATCATTTCTGAGAATGGTACTCAAATCTCGTAACTGGAGAGCCCGATCCTCCACACCAACAACAGGGTCTAGGTTTCCTTGAACCGAACGCTCTGGTTTCTTCTAATTCAGTTATTAAAGTTGCGGTCAGTAGAAGAAATCTCACTGTCATTTGTGGTGGGTCTACCAACCAGGTTCGTCAGACGACTGATTAGAGCATAACCCGAATGCAGCCTGTATGAATAATATTTACGTCGCACTATATGTCAACCCCGAATGCATCCTCTGGTGGACTTGAAAAGATTACTTTTGAAACAGCAATAGCTATTAAATGAAAGGCCTTTCTAAACTAATCAAACTAAATTTAGCTTAATAAATAGACATTGTTTGTTTCATTTACAGCGAATTCATTCAATTGTTGATATCGGTTATGGCAGATAAAACCATAAAGGGGAGCAAATTCTGCTAATACTTGCTAGACATTTTTGCATTTCAAGGAATTCCCTTTTTATTTTAATTTTTTCTCATTCATCTTTGCCCTCCTTTTTTGTTTCAAAACCAGGTTTGCTATAATGGGAATTCTGACAAACTACTTTGGGCCTCCTCGACCAGGTAGTACCCAAAGTTAAAAATGTTGGATCATCGGCGGCTTGGTGTACGTATGTAATACACGGCACGGGGTTGTTTTTGATCATTAGAATTTGGTGTGCTGTATTGAACTTCTCCTGTTGACTTCTTTTTTGGCTCAATCTTTCATGTTCTCTACTTGATTAAGCAAAGCAAATGCTAGTTCTTAATTTTTTACTCCGTCTAAAAATGAGTCTTGTTGAATCAATTTTACGCGGCTGCTAATTATTATTATTATTATTATTTGTCCAATAAAATTCATCTTCAACTATGTCCTAGACAGACAATCAAAATGTCAAATGAAACTCGGATCAGATCAGATTAAGATTTAACCTTTTTGGGTTTAAAACTTTTCTAAGAAAGATGCAAAGCAAAGCAAAGCAAAAAGTTTTGGACTGGTAGCAGCTCAGCTCAGCTCAGCTCAACTCAACTTTCCCTTCCTCACCTCAGTAGTTAACAACTAACTCCCATATCTAGATATCTGATACACATGATGGGCTAGCCTCGGTTGTGGGTGGACGACTAAAGGTGCAGCTCGCTGCAAGGTTAGCCCATAGGATTCATCCATATTCAGCTCACCTTCCGGCAACTCCCAGTTAAACGCATGGACCAGCGTTGCCGTAACTAATTGGACCATGCTTAGCCCAAAGCTCATCCCGGCACAAATTCTTCGCCCTGCCCCAAATGGTATCACTTCAAAATCATTTCCTTTAACATCAGCACTGGGCCTTTCGCCACCCGGCAAGAATCGTTCGGGCCGGAATTCTAGAGGCTGAGCCCAGACATTTGGATCACGGGCTATGGCCCATACGTTAACGAGAAGTGTTGAGTCCTTTGGAATGTAGTATCCATTGATTTCACAGCTGCGGGAAGCCATTCGTGGAAGTGAAAGTGGCGTAGAAGGGTGAAGTCGGAAAGTTTCTTTGACGATGGCTTGGAGGTAGGGTAAGTGGGTGAGATCGGTATCTGTTACAAGTCGTTCCTGACCAACAACCGAGTCCAACTCTTTTTGGACTTGACCTAAGATTTTAGGGTTACGAACAAGTTCGGCAATAGCCCATTCCACTGTGCTAGATGTAGTGTCTGTCCCAGCCGTAAACAAGTTCTGCACAAATCACAATCAATTTGTTGTTAACAAATTAATAATAATAGAAAAAAAATACCAAATTAATAATAATAAACGAAGAAGAAGATTACTACTATATATATATATACGTACCAAAAGCAAGGCTTTGATTTCAGTATCAGTGAGCAGCTGTCCTCCAGCTCCTTCACCATCCTCCTTCTTAAGGGAAAGCAACATACTCAACAAGTCCATATGAATTTGTTGACTACTACCGTGGCGGCCGCGCTGCTTATGCTCCTCCAAGATCAAACTCAAAAACGAGTCGAATCGGCCATGTAGCTTCTTCATCTTTAACGTCACACCTTGCAAGTCTAGCCACTCCAGGGCGGGGATAAAGTCACCGATACTGAACTCACCCGCTAGTACCATCAACTCCACCACCATTTCTTTAAACTCGTCGGCTTTAGGATCGACAGCACTGCTTCCGTCGCGGAACACCCTCCTGCCTAGCATCACCCGCCCTAACGCATTAGTCGTACACACATTCAGCAATTGTCCCAATTTCACTCGCTCCTGCTCCGAATCCACTAGAGCTCGTGTCAGTATTGCAGCCTCCTCCTAAATAATAAAGTTGGTTAATTAATCGATCCATATAAGTAAGTACTGAATCGCTATACATGCATACATACATGGACTGCAATCCATGAGATAACTGAAAGTTTAATTTGAAGTGAACATGAAAAGAAATCGATCAAACCTCTCGGACGTGACGAAAATCATCAAGAGCCTTAGCCGAGAAAAGATGAACGGCACAAATTTTCCTTAACATGCGCCACCGTGAGCCGTAGGGTGCAAACACCAGGTCTTGATAGTTGTAAGCCATGTATTTAGCACCGGAATTTGGTGGCCGGCTAGAAAAGTTGGCATCATGAGTTTTCAAGAACTGCGCGGCCACCTCGGCCGAGGCGGCCACCACCACGTGGACGAACCCCATTCGGAGGTGCATGAGGGGTCCATAAGTCCGAGCCATGGCGGCAATGGAGTGGTGTGGCATGGTGCCAAGGTGTGGGAGGTTTCCTATTATAGGCCATGGTTTTGGACCCGGTGGGAGTGGCCTCGGGTGACGGTTAAGGAGGAGGGTGCGCAGGTTAAGTATGAAATATAGAAAAAATGCAGTAATGGTAGAGTAGAGAATTAGGGCTAGGGTAGTAGCCAAATCCATAGCTTTGGATTTTTTTTATTTGTTTGTAGAAGAGAGAATTTGTGAATCAAGTGTAAAGAGATCGAGGTGGTGAATAACAAAGTGGGTAGATTTGAATCACCATTAATTGTATATAATATTATATTATATATGCTCCTTATACTCCCTCTATTCCAAAATGCATGATTAAATTTGATTTTTTAAAAATATTTTTATATTTAAAATGTATATGAATTAATTATTTTAATTTTAGACAATAAAATTATGAAATTTATAAATTACATATATAAAAAGTACTATTAATTATAATTTTTTATCAAAAATAAAATAAATCATATCAATTATAAATTTGAAGTATTGATCAGTATATTAATATTATATTTTGAAATGAAAAGAATATTATTGATCACTATATATATATATATGTTTTGATGTTATATTTTGTATATATCAACTTTCAGTAGCTAGGTAGGTTGTTTTGTTTTGTATAAATATTTTATTGTTTTGATCACCCCCGAGTTGATTGCTTTTTATTAGGAGATCTTGAAAAGTTACCACTTCAGATGGCTTTAGACTCGATTCAGAGAAATCCTGTTGAATTCAAAACTATTCTCCTAATTCAAGTGTATATATCGCAAATAGGGGTCATTCTTAATTATTTATAAATTTAAGTGTAAAAAGGTAAATAAGTTATAGTACAACAATAATGATAATACTACGGACATAAAAGTGAGATAATATATATATATATATATATATATATATCAATTTTTTTTTATCAACATATATAAATTTGTACTCATGTATAGCAAGACTTGACAAATAAATGAGATGGGAGATACCACAATAGGTTTGTGGGCCCATGTGTAAAATTAGGGTTCACATAACTTAATTAAATTAAATGCACAATTAGGATTTCATGACCTCATTAAATGTGCAATTTAGGGTTCGCATAACCTAATGGAATGAAGATGAAAAAATCAGAAATAAATGTGTCAGACCGGGAGAAGCCTCCACGTGTCCCGAGGCGGAAGACTCGTGGAGGCGGCTTATTTTTGGAAATTAATTGAGGGATTGGATTGGTGGCTAGAAGGACAGGGCAATATGGGCATTACTTTAATGACTGAAGGGTATTTCTGGAATTTCATTGAGAACATGTGCCTAGCATGTGATGACTTAAGTCCAGGGAACTCTATAAATACCCCTTCCATTCTAGAAAGAAGGGACTCTTTTTTAGTGGCTTAAGGCTCGGATATTCCACCTAAAAGCACTAACAAGATTCGAACACTCTCTCAACTCGAAGAACCGAAGAAGGCTCTTGGAATCCCAATAACCCTAACACGGTTTCCGGATTCTAGGGGTTCTGCCACGCGTCGTTGGAGTAATCGCCCACCTGTCGTTCTCCCCTCTACAATCAATCAATCAATTCCGTATTCTTCGTGGATTTCTCTCCTCCTCAGCCAACACGAAACCCTAAGCGAGCAAGGCGCGATTTCCTTGCCCACATTTATTTTGGCGACTCTGCTGGGGAGGTGTAGAATTCGTGAAGGGTATGCCCACAACTCGAAGTGGGAGAATTACAGGAAGAGCTGCTTCACCAACAGATAGCATTACCTCGCCGGATCCAGTTCCAAGACAAGTAACTCAAGCATTCCAAGGCGCAAACCTGGATTTTGACCAACCACTTGTTGAAGACGTTTCAGAAGAGAGTTCGACATCACCACATATGGCTAATCAACAACAAACCAACGCAGGAAGGCAAGGCGAGGATGCAGGTGGAGACCAGACGAATGCTGTGCAACTGGAGATGCTCAAGGCATTGAAGGAAGCACGAGAAGGACAAGGGATGATGATGGCCATGATGCTGGAAATGCAAAGGAAGCAAGAGGAGATGGGGAACTTCCGCCAGCAGTTGATGCAAATTCCTACGTTTAAGGCCATGTTCCCAGGAAGCTCGCAGGGGGGACAGGTAGGAGTGGAAGACAACAACAATGGCAGCAACAACAAAGAGAACCAGATTGTATCGCCCTCGACGGAAAGTCAATCGGTTCCAATAATCAACTTGGAGGCCCAACACAGCGGTGACGTGCCACAACGTAGGTTGGAAGCAAGCCAACCTCAGACAAACATCATCCCAACTGCTCTCCCATCAATTTCACAGGTGCAAATGCCAACCATTCCAGGCGATGTCCAGCGAGTGAGCCAGCAACTTCCACCAGTGCCGACTTTGCATGACGCAAGTGTGCACCAACCAATCTCTCTACCATACACACCGCCGATACCACAGTATATCTCAACACCCCAGAGAGTTCACACCACGAGCCAGTATGTGACGAAGGATGATATGATCGATGTAATCAATCAACTTCGTAGGCAGACATCTCGACCCTCGGAGTTGGACTTTACTCCGCCTTACCCAGCACACATTCGGAGGCAACCTTACCCGATAGGATATATCGAGCATCCCCCGCAATTTCCAAAATACAACGGGGAGAAAGGAAATGCCAGGGAACATATTGCCAGGTTTGTAGAGTCGATGTCTCCGTGGCTGGGATATGATGAAGTGAACAACCACAACTTGTTGATGCGGGAATTCAACAAAACTTTGACAGATAGTGCCTTCAGTTGGTACTACAATTTGGAGAAGGGGTCAGTCCATGATTGGGATGACCTCAAATTACAATTTTTTAAGAAATTTTTCTATGTGCAGAAACAGGTAACCATTGTAGAACTCATGCGGTTCAAGCAGAAGCCAAATGAGGAGCTATCAGATTACGTTGACAGGTTCAGGGCCCAGGCACAGAAGTGTGCAGAGCCGATTGAAGAAAAGAACCTGGTCAGCATTTGCAACAATGGTGCCTTAGATTCCTTCAAGCCCCACCTCATTACCAAGGCTTGTGATTCCTTCGCGACCCTCTCAGCTTTCGCACAAGACTTGGGAGGAATCATGACACTGCCCACTAGCCATGCGACGGTTACATGGAGGGGCAAGAGAACAGCAACTGTGGCTTTGGCTGACTCTCAGTCAAAACCACAAGGGGGCAAGAGGGAGAAGCATGAGAAAAATTTTGAGCGAAGCAAAGGAAGGCCTGGAGATAAATATGCAAGAAAGTCGGTCCCGGAGGCTATCACATGCAGTGAGAAAGCATTCAGGGGCCTATACGAGCAATGGATTGAACATGGGGTGGTGAAACCCCCAAGGCCTAGATTTGCAGTGACGGAGGAGATGAAGAGAAGGCCAGACTTCTGTGTTTTCCACCAATACGCGGGACACTCAACTATGGATTGTTATAGCCTGCGTAGGATATTCCACGAGAAGTTGGCAAATGGGGAGATTGAACTGGGAAAGGAAAGCAGTGTTCATGACAAGCCACTGCCAAATCACAAGGGAAAAGAAACATGCAACACTGTTATCCACAACATAATCCCAGAAGTGGAGATGATGGTGGAAGAAAAGGAGGAGTGTGACCCAGGCCTGCAAGTGACAGCGTTGATGAATGGGGCCAAATTCAGAAATTTTTTCGATCAGATAGGGTTGGCCAAGGAAGCAAGGATTGAGGCAACCAGGGCAATCATTAAGGCCGCCGAGACACAGGAGACTTGCATGGCCATAAGCAAAAGATTTATGAAAACAATGGAGGAGGAAGCAAATAAGATATCTTTCTCTAAAGCTGATTGAGAGATAAGATACCCGCACAACAGACCGTTGTATGTGACAGCGGTAATCAATGGCATCGAAGTGCGGAGGGCATTCATTGACAATGGAGCATCTGTAAATATTATGCCCTACACCATGTTCAAACGGTTAGGCCTGTCAGAGAAGAAGATAGTGAAGGAATAAACAAACATTACATGATTCGCTAACCAGAGCACAAGAACCCTGGGACATATCAAGGTAGACATGCAAGTTGGAAAAATCCGAGGGCCTGTAATGTTCCATGTTGCAGAGGTAGATGCAGCATACCATATCTTGCTGGGAAGGGCTTGGCAAAATGACTATGGGGTGGTACCCTCAGTCTTTCATCAGTGCCTGAAAGCTATCTGGAAAGGGAAAGAAGTGAAGGTACCAGCAACTCGGAATCCCTTTGGACCAGAGGAGGCACACATCACCGAAGCAACTTTCTTCGATGATGTCGCTGAAGAGGGAGAGAACCAGATCGCGAGGCCTGATTCCTTAAGACTAGCAAGCTGGAAGGAAGTGCAGGAAGATAAGTTTGTACCTGCAGAAAAAGTAAAGAAGAAGACCTCGGAACATGGAGAATGTTCCAAAGATATGAAGCCAGTAGTAGTGGACTTGGAGAAGGAAGGAAGAGAAGAGAAGAAAAGGCCTGCAGATCCTGAAGATGCCAGAAATATAATAAATGCTAAGCGAATAACACAGTCTGAGGATGGCCAAAAGGCAAAATGGGAGAGGGTTGTTAAACCCGACGGAAAGGTGGTGTTTCGGTTGTGACGGTGCAAGGGGGAAGAGCCCAAGGAAACGTGCAAACCCAACGGCTCAGGAGGTGTCCCCCACTCCGGTGATAATGAAGAAAAAGTTGTACAACAAAAGGTTGAACCAGCTCCAGAATGCTTCGAGGATAGGCCAAAACCTCAACAAAATGAACTAGAAGAAGTTGATTTGGCAACAGATGGAGGAACGCCAAGACCTACTTATATCAACAAGGAGCTTGAGGCTAACCAGAAAGAGGAACTCATACAACTATTGCGAGAGTATAGGGACGTCTTTGCTTGGAATTACGACGAAATGCCCGAAATTGACAAAGATCTTGTGGAGCACAATCTAAACATAAGCCCGGGAATGAAGCCAGTGAAGCAAGCACCTCGCAACTATGCACCCGAGGTCGAAATCCAAATAAAGGAAGAAATCAAAAAGTTACTGGAAGTAGGGTTCATCAAGCCAATCCAACATCCAACATGGCTTTCCAGCATCGTACCGGTAAAGAAATCAAATGGACAGCTACGAATATGTGTCGATTTCAGAGACTTGAACAAGGCATGCCCGAAGGATATGTACCCATTACCCAACATAGACACCTTGGTAGATGCAACGGCTAATCATGAGATAATGTCTTTCATGGATGGGTTTGTGGGCTACAATCAGATAAAGATGTCCATGGAAGATGCAGAGTTGACAACCTTTCGTACCCCGTTTGGGAATTTTTACTATGTAGTAATGCCATTCGGATTGAAGAATGCGGGGGCAACTTATCAGAGGGCAATGCATGCTATATTTCATGACATGATTCATGATATAGTGGAGGACTATGTGGACGATGTGGTAGTGAAATCCAAGAAGGCAACAACTCATGTGGAGGACCTGAGGAAAGTGTTTGAGCGATGCCGAAGGTATAAGTTGAGGATGAATCCGAAGAAGTGCGCCTTTGGAATGACGGCTGGAAAATTCTTGGGCTTCTTGGTGCACAACAGAGGTTTAGAAGTGGACCCAAGCAAGGCGAAAGCAGTTACAGAGATGCCCCCACCAAAGACGCAAAAGCAGTTGAAGAGCTTTCTAGGGAAGGTCTCGTACATGAGAAGATTCATGCCAGCATTAGCCGAAGTCACAGAACCTTTCGGCAAATTACTAAAAGGAAAGGCACAATGGGACTGGGGGCAAGACCAACAACAGGCCTTTGAGAAAGTAAAAAGAATTTTGTCTTCGGCACAAACGATGGTAGTGCCACAAAGAGGAATGCCGTTGCAGTTGTACATCACATCTACCAAGAAGTCTATAGGAGGATTGATCACGCAAGAGGTGGATGGAGAAGAGAAACCTATGTATTACATTAGCCGGATAATCAGAGGACCGGAAACCAGGTATTCACAAGTTGAGAGGCATTGCCTAGCGTTGGTGTTCATTGCGCAGAAAATGCGACATTATTTTCTAGCGCACGAAGTAATGATTGCAACAAAAACTGATCCGATCAGATACCTATTGACTAGGCCAGCATTAGTAGGAAGACCTGCTAGATGGATGATGATTCTTTCAGAATATGACATCAAGTGTGTAACACCAAAGGCAATCCGATGTCAAGCCTTGGCAGACCTGCTAGCTCAATTTCCAAACGGAGAATATGAGCCCCCTTCTGAGGATCTTCCGGGTGGAGAAGTGGAATCAATCGACTTGATGGATGAGGACCCAGAATGGTGGAGTTTGGCTTTTGATGGATCATCTGCAGAAGGTAAAGGCGGAGCAGGAGTGGTGTTGACCACCAAAGAAGGAAATGAAATATCCTTGTCGTATAAATTGGACTTCCCTTGCACAAATAATGAAGCAGAATACGAGGCGTTCATACTAGGATTGTTAGCGGCTCAAGAATTGGGAGCCAAATATCTTAAAGTAAAAGGAGATTCAAACCTTATAGTGCAGCAAATAAAAGGCCAATTCGGAGTGAAAGAACCCATCTTGGCGCCGTATCGAACTGTAACACAAAAGGTGATGGAAGCTTACAAGAAGGTGGTGATTGAATATATGCCAAGAGGACATAATAAACAACCGGATGCACTAGCAACAGTAGCATCTCGAGTCTATATTCAAGGAGAAGACTTGGATGTGAAGGTAATGAAGAGAACCCTCCCAACCACGGTGCTAAACTTGTTCCCCAAAGACATGATAGACGATTGGAGATATGACATCTCCCATCAATTGCAAACTAAGGAAGGAACAATACCAATTGTAGAGCTACAAAAGTACAGCATCATCAAAGGTGTCTTGTATCACAAAGAAGCAGATGGTGTATTGACACGATGCTTGGGGAAGCAAGAAGCAAGTAAAGTCTTGCATCAGGTACATGAAGAGAATTGCGGGTTCGCAGACATAGGTCTGTATCGTAGGTTGCAACGCCAAGGGTATTATTGGCCTGAAATGAAGAAGGCAGCAGATGCCCTACAACGCCACTGTGTTTCATGCCAAGAATACCCTAGGGAGGATGAATGTGCTTTCATTGATGATATAGTGGATTGGCGAATTTCTTATGTGAACTTCTTACAAAACGAGATTCTTCCAACCGAAAAGAAGGATGCAATTATAATAAAGAGGAAGTCGCAACGATTCTTCTTACAAAATGGAGAATTGTTCAGAAGAGGTTTCAATGGCAAGCCCCTACGGTGTCTAGAACTAAGCGAAGCAAGAGATTTGGTCTATCAAATGCACAAGGATGAACATCAAGGGGGAGCCAAGTTGTACAAATAACTTATCGATCATGGTTACTATTGGCCAAAGATGGAAGGAGATTGTCTAGAATTTGTCAAAAAGTGTCACATTTGTCAAATACATGGAAACCTGATAAATGCTCCCGCCGTGGATTTGCGCACCTTAGCAACACCATGGCCCTTTCATACATGGGGAATGGATCTTATAGGTCCTGTACACCCTAATTCTAAGGGCAACATATGGATTTTAACTGCCACCAAGATGTACACAAAGTGGGTGGAAGCCATACCCCTAAAGAAGGCCACGGGACCAGCAGTGGCAAACTTTATCAAGGAGCACATCATTTGCCGTTTCGGGATCCCGGAGATCATTTTATCCGACAATGGAACCCCCTTCATCAATAGGGACATCAAAAGTCTGATGGAAAGATACAGGGTGAAACATTATAAATCATCACCCTACTACCCGAAAAGCAACGGACAAGCAGAAGCGACAAACAAAACCTTGATAAAAATCTTATCAAAAACCTTAGACGATCATCCGAAGAAATGGGCAGAACAACTACCAATAGCGTTATGGGCATATCGAACTTCAAAAAGAAAGCCTACAGGCGAAACCCCATACGCTTTGGTTTATGGTGAAGAAGCTATCTTGCCCACGGAAATAGAAATACCTTCGGCTCGAATGAGACTTCGAAGCTTAGTCGAGGAAGAAAGCCGACCAGCTGCCCTAGAGGCCTTAGCTGACTTCCGAGACAAGGCTAAAGAAAAACTTGAACGGTACCACGAAAGACTGCGACGATAATACAATACCGCGGTGGTACCACGACAAATTCAGGTGGGAGACCTAGTGCTCAAAACGGCAACTCAAGTTATGAGGGGGACCCCAACCACCAAATTTTACCCCAAATGGGAAGGCCCGTACAGGGTACGAGAGATATCCGAAAGCGGGTATTGCAAGATATCTCGTGTGGGATCAGATGCTGTCTCAGGCCCATTAAACTTGAAATGGGTAAAGAAATATTACACATGAGAAGAGCATCACAAAAGTTATACTTTCAACTTCAAAAGTAATCGAGGAACCTGACTTACAGCCCTCGGAAGTTACACTTTCAACTTCAAAAGTGATCGAGGAACCTGACTAACAGCCCTCGCAAGTTACACTTTCAACTTCAAAAGTGACTGAGGCACCTGAGTATAAGCCCTCAAACCCAAAAGTTACGCTTTATCTTTAAAAGTGAAGAATGTTATGCTTTATTCAATAAAAGCAAAAAAGTTACACTTTATCTCTAAAAGTGGCAAATGTTATGCTTTCTCCGATAAAAGCAAGATTTACTATGTGAAACGTTATGCTTTTCGTTAAAAGCAATTTTTTATCAATAAATTGACAAACTTTCACTTATACTTGAATGTTTTAATTCAAAATTTGACAAAATTGATGTTTTCTTATAATACCTATTGTTGTCTTGGAATATTAATTTGAAAAAAAAAACTTGAGACTCAATGATAAATATTGAGTTTTAAGGAATCATTCAAATTAAAGGCAATCAACAAGGTTAAAGAAACCACGTTCTGATAAATGAAATATGTGTAAATGAGTTTCTGAAACAGGAAATCGAAAAAATAAACTAGTACAATAAGTTATGATCTAAAGGCCACGACATATCAAAATGAAGAGGAGACATAACTAAAGCTTCCAAGTCAGCAACGGCAGCATCTCGAATCTTAAGATTTGCAGCTTTCAGCTCCCTAACCTGTTGGGTAGTCGCCTCTAAGTCCCGGCACTGACGCTCTACCTCCTGAAGTTTTGCCTCTAAGTCCCGGCACTGGCGCTCTACCTCATGAAGTTTTGCTTGTAAATCCCGACGCTGGCTTCCTAAATCTTGAGACTGGCTCTTCAATTTGTTTGCGGCATCACCAAGCTCCGAAAGCTGCACTGAAAAGGATTCATCTTCACTTTTACGTACAGCAACCTCCGAACGTAGTGAAACAAGGTTAAAACTCGACTTGAGAAGATCCAACCTATCACAAAAAGGAGACATGTCAACACCTACGGCTGCAAGGTCATCTACATCATCGCTAAACTTCTTCAAGTCCTCAACTCGCAAGGAATATAAGGAAAGAGTATGCAATCCAAGAACAAGGCCGGCGAGCTGGTCTAGGAAAAGGGTTTGGGTTGAAGTTGTCTTAATAATCAACCGGTCAAGAATTTGCGGGAACCGAGCTAAGAGACGCTCCAGACTTTCCTGACTAGAAGACGATATCTGGAAACCCCTCCAAGAAACAAGATCCCCACTTGGATTGAAAGAAGCTCTAGCAGGAGCTACTTTAGAGGCCACCATAGAATTTGTCGAGACCAGGGATGGAGGAGCAGAAAGATGTTGTACAGCTAAGGATTCCTCGAAGCCTTGGTCACCTGGAGGATAACCAAGGTCACTATCCGAATGAAAAACAACAAATAACGCGAGTGCCTCAACGGGCAAAGGCAAATCTTTCATTCTCTCGTTCTGAAAACAAGATGACAAAGCACAATACATTATGAATAAATAAAAAAAAAGAGCAAATGAAATTCATCCTCAAGACAAATCACTCATGGAAAATCACTCATGGATTAAGGAAGGATACTCACAATATAGTCAATGGAAAAGGAGTCGGGAGATGCCACAGAAAGGGGAATGTCATTCAACCCATCCAAAGTACTATCAACAATGCCCTCCCGAGCAATCACCACCTCGGTAGAATCCTTCTTGGGAGGATGAACATCACCAATAGTTTCAGAATGATTCTCCCTCGGGGAAGTAAGAGTCTCATCAACATCTTCAGACTCATCATGGGGAGCATGCATAGGAAGGTTTGAAGAAATTACTGTATCACCCACAGCAGGACTCGAGCTTACATCAGACAAAGTATCTTTAGCATCCAGACTAACACAATCGTCGCGAGGAGTAGATGACTCAATATCAACAAGGACACGTTGGACGGGCTCACGACTAGTGGAAGCCGCCGCGGAAGCCTCATTTGTAGTACTATACAATAACCCAAGAGGAACATCATCATCATCATCTTCATCGACCACGGTTACCTAAAAATCAATAAATATATATATATATATAGGAAACAATTACTCAATGATATGTGAAAACAGTAACACAAGGGATGAAAGAAAAAATGAGAGTGGTACGACAAATTACCAAATTTCTACGGCGCTTTTTGATCGGATCCTCGGCTGCCTGGATACTAGGATCAACATTATCAAGGGGGCGTTTTGCTAATGGCTTTATGATAAGCCTGATAGGAGGACGACTGATTGGAACCTCGGCAGAAACAATAGGAGGAGCTATCTCAGAATCAGTAGCAGTAGCCGCTCTCGTTTTAGAACGAGTAACTCTCATCTCCTCCGCATAAGAGGATCCATGGGGAGGACCTAGAGAGGACACCCGAAGCGGAGCCCGTGGTGGAAGACTCCTGGAAGTAGTGGGAACCTGTGATGGAATGATCTGCTTAGGGGGAGACGACTTAGGCATCAAAATGTCACGCTCAGCCAAGCGGCTACTGGCTGGCCAAAGTGCTGAGCGAACATTGGGCTTGGGAGAGCATAGCAGCCGGCCCCATTGAAGACGTTGTGGAATAGAAACCGGCAATGAACAAATCAAGGTATCATCCTCCCATCTTTTAAGATTGACTTGCCAGTAATTACGTTCTCCAGCGGTATATCGCCCGCTCCGGGAGTCATCTGGTATGACAAAAGGAAGGGGTCTATAGGGATCACTTGATGGCCTCGGAAATGCCCATGTAAAAGAGGAGGAAGTAGAGACGAAATTGAGAAGAACATCCTCATAATTCCCCCGGCAGGTGTGACCGAAAGGGCGTTCCTGGTCATATCCGAATTGTCTCATGACCCTGTGAGGAGAATACAGTACAATACCAAAACTATTATTCTCAAGGAAATATGAAAGCTCTGTGGACCGAAGAAAAACGAACCAAGACAGTGCGGAGCCACTCAAACTATTTCTGCTGAGGTTGGAGAAGGTACGAAATTTGTGCTTGTAGAAGTGAGGTAGATGACCGCAACCCCCTGAAACGACGGTATAGGGACGAGCAGTGAAGCATGAATAATCATCGAGGAAATGTCGCAAATCCGTACTGTCAGGACTAGAACAGTGATCAATCCAGCGTAGCATGCGAGGAATGATGTTGCGTGGTGGGAGAGAATGAGACTTTTTCTTTCTTGTGGAAAGATGTTCAAGATCGGAATAGCCCGGAAAGCGCTCGAAAAGAAAGATCTGAAGGAAGGAGCATGGAATGAAGCAACTGACATCATACCTGAGTAAATAAAAAACAAATATATATATATATATATATATATATATATATATATATATATTATAGAAAAGGTTGAAGGAAAAGAAGGGCAGTTTGAATGACAATTAAATATAAAATATGAAAGTGATTACCTCCCAACAGATTCTTTCATGGCAAGGGTTGTTTCGTCTAGGCGACGATATAAGGTCCCTAGGAAGAGAGGAGCAAGGGGAATCTCCGAGCCTCGGGATAACAACGCCGCCAAACTAAACATACGGGCAGAAGGACCGTCTATGGGAGACCCAGGGAAGATGAAACGGGACAGCCACATAACTAGATAAGCTGCCAGAGGAAAGGGGCAAGTCTCTTCACGGAAGGCAAGAACAGACTTATCGTAAACTGAGTTGTTCCACTGGTTGGTCTTGTAATCACGGAAGAAATAGCGCACCCAGGATAACCAAGAATTCTTTTGCCGACCTGAACTCTCGAAATCCGGAAGGAGCGTATCACCCTTGAAGCGGGAAGTGAAGTGGGAAGATTGTCTGAAGGCTTCCATCAAGTAGGCAACGCATTCGTTATCTCTAGTGGACATGTTAGAAGGGCCGCAGGAGTTCGAAGCAACAATGGGAAGGCTACAAGACGAGATTCAAAAAAAAAATATATATATATATATAAATAAATATATATATAAAAAAATGAGAATGAATGAAAGGAATAAAAGAAGAAAACTTACTGGTAGAGGGCATAAACATCCTCTAGAGTAGGGGTGAATTCCCCCCAGGCAGTGATGAATGTGCAAGTAGAGGAACACCATCGTGAGATCAACACAGTAAGTGCGTTATGATCCTGGTAAATCCGTAGGTCTCTACACAGTTGAACACAACGAAAGATACTCGCATTCTTCAGTATTTCCACATATTCAGCGTTGTCAAGGATCTCGTCGGTCCAATCTTGCCATCCTTGAAGGCGACCGGATGAATCTGACAGGAAGCGAAGGGGACTGAATGGGTACTCTTGCTTCTCTATGCATAGGCGGGAAATGCAATCGGCATGAGGAAAGTCATCCCAACCTCCAGAAGCTGGGGCATACAGAAACAAGCCTTCTTTCTCTGGGGGTGGAAAACTTGTACGGTCATAATCTCTAACTCTATCCCAGAAGAGGTCAGAAGGACCAAAGAAGGGAGCTCTTCCCCAATCAGTGATGAATGGGGACTCCTTGGTAGTCCTTAGTTCTGCAGAGGATTCAGGAGAAAGGGCCTACAGATAAGGGGGAGATCATTATACCAATCCTAGAGAAAGTATATCAAGATTGTCGAGTAAAGTATATGAACATAAAGTACTCACCATGGCAAAATAAAGTATATGAACGTCCGATAGTTGAGCTTCAAAACACCTGAAAACAAGAAGAAACAATGTCAGAAAGATTGAAGGAGTGCATTTATGCAAGAAAAAATTCCCGAAAATTTTCGAAAAAACTTCGGACGGCCAAAATCCATCCTTCGGAGCCTTTTTTGGACTTAAAACAGCATAGGTCATGGCATAGCGATGAGTTTTGAAGGGCTCGTCGATACGGTCGTTTCGATATATTATGGACCAAAAAACTCCAAATGACGCTCCTAATAGTAGAGACAAGTCGGCCCGAACTTCATTTTTTCGTCCGAAACGTGAATTTCTGCCTAGGGTTCGCCCCCTAGAGTTCGGCCCCCCTAGGGTTCGGCCTTCCTAGGGTTCGGCCTCCTAGGGTTCGCCCCCTAGGGGTCTGGTCATCTGGAGTGGTTTTGTAGCATGCAATCATATCAATTTTTCTCTTTTCGCGTTTTCGTCAAGGAAAAATGTTAAGCCACACTTCATTATCCGAGGAAAAAATCAAGATGTACTCAAGGTATTGGGGCTCGGAAGATTAAAAAAAAAAAAATTGAATAAAGGTTCGGCCCCCCTAGGGTTCGGCGCCCTATAGGGTTCGGCCACCACCTAGGGCGGGATCTCTCCTTAAAAAAAATGATGATAAAGGTTCGGCCCCCCTAGGGTTCGGCGCCCTATAGGGTTCGGCCACCACCTAGGACGGGATCTCTCCTAAAAAAAAAAAGGTTTGGCCCCCCTAGGGTTCGGCCCCTATAGGGTTCGGCCACCACCTAGGGCGGGATCTCTCCTTAAAAAAAAAAAAAAAAAAGGTTCGGCCCCCCTAGGGTTCGGCGCCCTATAGGGTTCGGCGCCTATAGGGTTCGGCCACCACCTAGGGGTTTGTTCCCACGCATACCTTTAAGGTTTTGTTGCTCTCTTAGTCCACGGTTTGGGACAAATGCTCCTTCACCGCGAAAGTTATAGCCTTGTTTTGAAGAATTCCGAGGAAACAATTATGAGAAATTGGCTAAATGAAGACTCCAATAAAGGTGTGCCCCTAATGGTTTACAATTACCTGGTGTTGGATACCACAAGAATGTCCTTGATGGTGAGACTTGCTAATGTGGCTGCAATGGTGAGGAACACACGTGTGTTCGTTGGCTCCTAGCGATTATGAGACAATCCTGAGAAATATGCACCCAAGTAGCACCTACTCAATCCGAAGGCATGCGACAATGGATTATGAATATGGACTTCTTACTTCTCCAAAATAAAGATAAGTAAAACCCTATAGGGAAGAATAGCTTATTTTCGAAAATAATAAAAGGTAGTTTTCGAAAAATAGCTTTTATATATATATATATATATATATATATATATATATATATATATATATATATATCAAATAAAGATAGATTTTATTTTATTTCCAAAATAAATCTAGATTTTATTTCCAAAATAAAGATAGATTTGGTTTATTTCCCAAATAAAGAAAGATTTTATTTTGTTTCCAAAATAAAGAAAGATGAAGCCAGTTTCCAAAATAAAGAGAGATTTAATTTCCAAACTAAAATTAAGATTTTATTTTATTTTCAAAATAAAATTAAGATTTTATTGTCAAAATAAAATTAAGATTTTATTGTCAAAATAAAATTGAGATTTTATTATAAAATTGAGATTTTATTTTATTTCCAAAAAAAATTATGATTCAATTTGGTTTGATGAAAAAGAAAGATTTTGTGGACCACCCAAAATAAAGATTTCTTTTTAAATGCTGTTTGATTATTTTTCTTGTTTTCAATTTTCAGGAAAAATAAAGAAACAAATCCAAGGATTTGGCTCCCTAAGAGTTCCATTTACTAGGACCATGATCTTCAAGACCCGTAGAAGTGGAGTCACGCAAAATATACTCAAAAGTTTGATGTATTCTTGCACGATCGTCTATTTGGAAATGCGACTCTCGCGCAGGGGGCAAATGTGGGCCCATGTGCAAAATTAGGGTTCACATAACCTAATTAAATTAAATGCACAATTAGGGTTCCATGACCTTATTAAATGTGCAATTTAGGGTTCGCATAACCTAATGGAATGAAGATGAAAAAGTCAAAAATAAATGTGCCAGACCGAGAGAAGCCTCCACGTGTCCCGAGGCGGAAGACTCGTGGAGGCGGCTCATTTTTGGGAATTGATTGAGGGATTGGATTGGTGGCTAGAAGGACAGGGCAATATGGGCATTACTTTAATGACTGAAGGGTATTTCTGAAATTTTATTGAGAACATGTGCCTAGCATGTGATGACTTAAGTCAAGGGAACTCTATAAATACCCCTTCCATTCTAGAAAGAATGGACTCTTTTTTAGTGGCTTAAGGCTCGGATATTCCACCTAAAAGCACTAACAAGATTCGAACACTCTCTCAACTCGAAGAACCGAAGAAGGCTCTTGGAATCCCAATAACCCTAACACGGTTTCCGGATTCTAGGGGTTCTGCCACGCGTCGTTGGAGTAATCGCCCACCTGTCGTTCTCCCCTCTACAATCAATCAATCAATTTCGTATTCTTCGTGGATTTCTCTCCTCCTCAGCCAACACGAAACCCTAAGCGAGCAAGGCGCGATTTCCTTGCCCACAAGGTTTAAACTCAAAACTATTATCAGACTCATACTAAAAGATTGTCGTTTAAAGTTTTGGCACATAAATTAAAAAAGTATTATTTATCAAATAAAATTTATTTAAAATTTCATCACTACCCTTTTATGGGAAGTTGAAAACTATTAATACAAGGGAGAGAATTTCTTGGGACAATAAGAGAAGATAGGGGTAATATAAGAAAGTAAATAATTTATTCTTCTCGAAAGTTGTAAACGACACACTTTTTGAAATAAATTTTTTCTTTTAAAATGATAATCTTTTAGGAACAGAGGGAGTATTTGATTAGAACTTATATCGGATACAGTGTGTGTTACTCCTCTGTTTTATAAAAGAGAATCATTTGTTAGTTTTTTGTTTAAAAAAAGAATCTAATTTACTTTGATAATGGAAAAAAATTGTACAATAACTTTAAATTTATTAATAATATGACGACAGGTCCATTATTCATTAGTAGCGGATGACGGATGTTATTATTAATAACGAACGTGAATTCTTTAATTTTAATCTCGGCCGTTGATTCTTATATTGAACCATATAGAGATAGTGTTATATCTAATGGCTTTATATTATATCAAAGGAGAATTGATATTACTCCCTCCATGCTAAAATCAAATATACAATTTGAATTTTGAGTTCAAATGATGATATATAAAATTTTAAATTGTTGTGAATTTTTTTAAATTTAGTTAATATAATTATTAATTATAATTATAAAATATATAATAAAATTTATTAATTATAAAATTTATTTTAATCTAAACTTTTGTGAATCATCAATTTTAAAATTTAATATGTTATTATCAAGGCTGTTTTTTATATGTATCAAATCCACCCACCAAACGCAGCCTTTGTTGAAAGCATAATTTGGGATGGAAAGGGTTGGGATGGGATGGGTTGGGTGCACATACACTTATTATCTCTCACACATCACATCACATCACATCATCTCATAAATCCTACTACTAACTAAGCATGCTCGCTCGTTCGCTCACTTAACGAATTAATTAAGTTTTTTCCATTTGTTTCTCAAGTTAATTAAATGATTAGCCTAAATTAATGCCAGAAATAGGGGTGTAAACGAGTCGAATCTCAGCGAACACCTTCATGCTCAGATTCGGCTCGACTCGAAAAAATTGAGCTCGAATTCGACTCGAATTCGATAAGAGATTTATATTTTTGCGCCAGATTCGACTCGGATCATTACTCGGACCTACTCGGCTCGTAAGTACTCGACTCGTTTACAAAGCGAGTTACTCACGAGCCTTCAAATCGAATTTCGAATATGAATCATTTCACTTAAAACTGAACCACTGCATACTAAATTGGTTAATTAACTAATCACTTTTATTTATGTATTGAAATTATAAAGAATGTAATAAAAATTGACATTCAATTCATTGATTTATTCAAGTACAAGTTTACACAATTTTATACTACACTTTATAAATTATAAAGATTGATACAAATATCACATATTTAGCTTAATAGAATGGATCAAACCAATACTCGAATATGATCCATCGAGCAGGTATCGAGTCTGGTTCGAAAAAAAATGAAATACTCGAACCCTAATCTGAGCGAACACTAGTATGCTCGAATTCGACTCGTGTATCATTAAACAGAAAACGAGTATGGATCAGATTCGACTCGGATCAACTTCGAATTCGAGCTTTGGATCATATTTTCGAGCCGATCTCGAATCGAGTATCGAACTACTTGGTTCGATTTACACCCCTAGCCAGAAATGATCCACGTGTCTCTTGTAGTCTACCACTAAACCTTTTACTCAACTTATATGCAAAGAAAAAACATATTATAAGTCACGTGTCTTGGTCGCATGCATTAATTATTTATAAACACTATGAATATAAAAACCAGGTATTATGATTAAGGTAATGACTTTTCTCCTTTCCAAATTAGTGGACTACTACTATTTATAAACACTATCAATATAAAAACTTGGTAGGTATGATTAAGGTAATGACTTTTTCTCCCTTCTAAATTATTTTCTCCACATTATTCAAAAGAAGTAGTAATATCTGTGCTAAATTTCACACCAAAGTGAGATATTTCAAAGAGTGAGACATGGGGGTAACATAGACATTTCGCCCATTTTTCTCAATCGACACTAATGTTACATTTGAATTGAAAGAATGAAATGAAAGTGAAATGATTCATTCTATTTTAGTTATAATGAATTATTTCATGGTCTCCCTCCTTCAAGAAATCAAACACAATTTTTTTATTCCAATCGCAACCAAACACAATTTTTTCATTCCATAGGAATGGGTCATTCTATTCTTACATTCATTACTCCAATCCAAACATAACAACATAAAGGTGTAAATAAACCCATTCGAGCCGAGTATTGAGTTGCTCAGATTTGGTTCACAAAATTTATCGAGTATAAAATAATAGTAAAATAATATTTGATTGAGACTTATTTAGCTACCGAGTCAATTACGATCTCGAATCGAGTCCGAACAGTTTGAACTTTTTGAACGAATATGATCTGAATATCAATAGAAAATTATAATTTGAGGAGGTTCGATAATTTATCGAACTTTAAAATTTTCTCATATTTGCATTATTTATATTTCGATTCGAGCGAGTACGAATCGAGCTCTAATTGTTTGCTCATTTTACAATCGACCCTCATTTTAGGAAAATTAATTCATCTCCCTCCCATTTATATAAAGCCCAAACAAATATTGTTCCGTTCTCTATTTAAAAGAAACATCCGCTATTTGGTCAGTGATTTAAGTGTAATTTAGATACATATAAAAAAAATATTGTAATGTGTGTAACACTATTTTTTATATGTATCTAAATTACAGTTAAATAATTAAATTCTATAAAAATTTGAGTTAGAATAAATATTATAAAATTTTTAGAAGTCGAAGCAAAAAAAAAAATTGGGACCGGTCGGGAGTTCTCGCTCCCCCAGAAGGACTGATAAAAAAGTTTCCTTCACTTTGGATATGGTTGCTGTGGTGTCCTATCCCTAAGCACAATACATTTGGATTGCATTTCTATCCTCCTCATCCACAAACTACTACCTCCCTCTCTGTGTGGACAAGGGGAGAAACTGCAAAAAGATTCTTTACCAAAAAAATGTGGCAAAACCCAAAACTAGTTATGCAGTCCACTTCAAAATGCCTACTGAATCCCTCAGCACCATCACTACCACCCAATCAACAAATTCAAACAATTCACACCAGCACTTCTCCATCCCCTCCCTGCGTACTCAAACAATCCTCCAAATTATCGCGCCGAGAGCTCGCAATTTGCACCAAGTCATCCCTACTCATTCTCTTAGTCTCTCAGGCACATCAACAGTTTCATATGTCCAAGGCCAGAGCAGAAGAAAATCCTCCAATAATTGACACAAATGATGCACAAGAAGCTGATAATTCAAACAATACTACTACTGATGGCTGCAGAGACAAAATTACAACAAAGCGGGCATTTTTTGATGTGTCGATTAGTGGGGAGCCAATTGGAAGAATCATTATAGGACTATATGGAAACAATGCTCCAATAGCCACTGCTAGATTTAGTGACATTATCAGTGGGGCAGCTGGCATTAGTTATAGGAGGAAAGAGTTTGCTAAAATCATGCCGAATTATATACAACATGGTGGAGTAAGATCATTTGGTGTGGATGCTGAACTTGCGAAAAAAACAGGCAGTAGTTTGGCAACTGACAAGCTCATTGCTGAACTGGAGAAGGCGAACGAGAGTTGTCCTGGGGCGAAGAATGTGGCTGGAAGTGTTGGAATTATTGTGAGGGATCCGTTGAAACCGCCTCCCAAAGTGAAGTTGGTTGCGCGAAAAGGGAAGCTGGAGGTTGATGAGGAAGAGGTTGGGAAGGATCCGAATGGGACGGAGTTTGTGATTTCCACCAAGGATTCACCGGAGTTGGATGCGTCCTCTCTGGTGGTGGGAAGAGTCTTGGAAGGAATGGAGGTTTTGGAAAAGATTGGGCAGGTCAAGACTGTGCAAGAGAATACTAGTTCTCCTTATTTCAGGTAGTGGGTAATCAAATTTTCCTTGTTTTCTTCTTCTTCTTCTTTTCCCTGCAAAACCATGAACAAGCAGTAGGAAAGAGTGACCTTAGCCAAACATGAGTAGATCAATTGCTTAAGCTGTTTTGGTGCTCCCACTATCTTTTACTATATTTTTGCTATGATAATTTGCACATAATCAAACTAGTTACATTAATCTTAAACTTACAAAGCATGAGAAAAGTTGGACAGTATTTTACATTATTCACAATCATGATTTTCTACTGCATGGGAAGAATTTCTTACTCTTAGACTACAATGGCACTTTAAAAAGACAAGGAAAATGAAAATGAAAATCACTTTCCTACACTTGTGCACTTACAGTTATACCCCGCCTTAATCAAGTTGCTAGCACTTCTAATATGAATACTTGTGTCCATGTATGGCAAACAGGGTGGCCAAATTAGTTGGTGACAAAAGGGCTGTTGTTGCAGAAAGGGGCTTTAACCGTCCTTACTCGAAGGTGATGGTCACAAATTGCGGGTTGCTGGGGTGACGCTAATGTTCAAATCCTAAAATTTTCATTCATTTTTGTCAGCCGGAAGAAACAGCAACTTATGAAATGATTTTTAATCAATATCTCCTCGCTCACAATGTTGCATATTGTGAAGAAAGAGTTTGATTGGATCAAACTCCATTCTTTTTTAAGTACCCGTGGTTGCTTTATATCCACACCTGGAACAATAATCAAGAGAAACTAGAGCATGTAAGATTAGTTGCCGTATCCATGTCCATGTTTTTTACAAATCAATCCATTTTAGAAGAAAGATTCCTGAACAATATATCAGCTGGTAGCTAGTCATGGTATAGTGCACTAAAATAAAACATTCTAAATACTAATATATATATATACCTTGTGAGAAGATTATCACTTATAAGCAAGACTTCAATTTTATCTTCAATAGATTAGGAAAGCGCTTGTGAATTATTCAAAATTTCTGGCCAAGAAAAATGATTCTAATATAGCAAGTACCATACCAAAAGCTATAATTACAAGAATTATTTCCTTGTATTTCTCATAAATAAATAGGCTTGCAAATAAAACATGAACTCACTCTCAATTCTTAGTACTACATTGAACAACAGGATTGATTTCCTTGTGTTGGTAATATTTGTGCCGGGGGTATAAAAAGGACTACATTGCACAACATAAACTATATGCTTCACAAAGAAAATTGTAACTACTATAAAAGACATCAATGCAAAATTGGCACAGAACAGACTTGATAGAGCTGTTTAGCTGCCGTTGATCTTGCTAGTATTTTACTTCTTGTAATTATCATATTTTGCTTTCTCCCCGGAATTGTCATTATCACCTTTAAGAATGATCATCACCAATCAATTTAACCATTCTTCCCGTAAGGATTGCTCTTGCTAAATCCATGTCGACTTCGTTCATCTTTACGTGGTTTCTTCCTGAACTTGGATGCACTGCTGTCTATGTTTAGATTAACCTTTGGAGGGTTAGCGAAGCAAAATGAAGCTGCCACAGCCTGTTGAGAACCGAGGTAAACCAATGGGTCATTATTAGCTTGTAACAACAAAATCATCATCATATGCATATTAAGAAATCGAACAAATTTTCAGCAAACTTAAATTCACGGTTCTCAAGGGCTTCCTGCCCCAATTATACTTAAACTTGAATTATGAAACAGGCAATTTATGCAACAGCAAAAGGTAACCTATCTAACTCCTCTCCTCCCACCCCTTCTTGTACCATACTTCATGCTTTAATATAAGCTAAAACAGGACAAAGTATCAAACATCATTTTGCATTTTGACGTGAGCAGAAGGGTAAGCACCTGCAGATCGAGGCGGTGAACATTAAAGATATCCTTGCTAGAATGTGAATTGTACGCCAATACATATGCTCTATATGCTTCTTTAGCAGACTTGTTCAAATAATAGTTGTTCGCTACCAACTTTTCCTGCATCAATTGACGTTATTATCTTGGGTGCCAAGAAGTAGCCAATAATTATAATAAAAGCAAAACAATACTGAATGTATGCTGAAGAAGGAAGGTACCAGGTGAGACTGCACATTTGCCAGCTTCTTTTCAGGAAATTCATACTCTTTAACAGGGACCTTAGCTTCCTGACATTTTAACAGAATATCTATATAAGAATAATAATTGAACATATTTAATAAACAAGCTAATGACTTGTCCTTGCGTTTAAAAGTACCTGTCTTTAGAAGCACCTAATTTCTTTGTATAATGCTTTTATAGGAGGCTTATTAAGTTCATTAGTCTGTTAAGGTGGAATGCTGCTTATCACAACTGCTTCCCATCTTTTGTTTTATATCTGGAAAAGAAAGTCCTACTTTTTTCGTTGATAAGGTTTGTATATATTGCAATTATTTTGATAGACTTTTAACTTAAAATTTAAATATAATTAATTATAAGAAAAAATGATGCAAAAAATTGTTAATTCTTTCCTATGCAAACATTTAATATTCAGGGGAAAAAAATCAACAGAAAAGGAATCACATTTCCAGCTTGAGGTAATTTTTATTATTGTTCATCTACTTATTTGTTCAGTTATAAAAAGGATTACTGAGTTACAAGTATATGCCAGACCTTAAGATGGCTGAGAAACTGCAACTCTTCTGGTGTCAGGAAAAGTAGGGCATTTCCTTTTGAACCTTCCCCACGGGCTGTTCGACCAACTCGATGAACATATTCCTGAAATAGTAACCCAAAGGTCAAACAAGAACAAGAACACTAATTAATATAACAAACTTAAACAAGAAAAAATACAAGTGAGCACCTTGGGATCATCTGGGGGATCATATTGAATAATCCAGTCCTACAACCAAAGTAAAAAATTAATTAACATCAATTACCTCTGATGATGCATACCCTAAAGTAATCTGAAGTGGTCTTGTTCCTACGATTAGTCATAACTATTCTAACAACAATCACTCTTCCTTTTTTCTATTCATATAATTTCTTTAAATCATATTAATACACACACACACACACACAATAAACATAAACTTAAAATTTTCGTAAAATAATTCAGTATATTGCAGACCACATAGTATATAGAAAGATGCCAACCTCAATAGTAAAAAAAAAACTTGATCATGTAAAGCCACCGAGATAACCTTCCGATTCAACTTGATTTAAATACCTACCAATGATTTTTTATTCTACACAATCCCAATTCAATACAGATTGGTCAATAAAACCCCATAATGTAAGTAACCTACTTGAATCTCTAGCATTCAAAGGAATCATAAAATGTACAATCTGGCAGTGACTTGTACAATTGATAGCATGTAACACCCCGAAACCAAATTCCGTCTTAATATAGGACTTCTCACCTTCAAGATCTTTACTCTTAAACTTAAGCATGGTAATTCCTCCCTCCCTGACTACTGGAGCCTGGCTCCGGCCCTAATGGGATGGGTTTGGAAGTAAACTGAAAACCCAATAGGGTTCAGGTCAGGTAAGGTATGTTAGGTTACTCAAATAATTCTATTTAAATATGATAAAGTTAATTTCCTTAAAACTAGATAAATAGTAGTATGACTATATTTCTTAGCCGATTGGACGGAGGGAGTATAATATTAGCCTCACACATACATATTAATCCAACTGTTTGGATACTTCTAGGTTAGAATTGAACTGGACAGAGGTGATTTTGACAAGCACCATAAATTAGACTGTGTTCATGTCAAAGAAAAATGATGCGTTACAAATCTTATATTTGACACTGAAGTTTTCACTTCTAATTGAATACTTGTTAATTCACGAAAGTTCGCAACCATGATGCTTGCAAAATTTAAGACTATTAAGCAGAAACAAGAAAAGCATACCACAGAAGGAATATCAAGGCCACGAGCAGCAACATCAGTACATAACAATATGCCTTTTTCTGCTTTACAGTAATCAAAGAAGGTAGAGGTTCGTTTCTGCTGCTTTTGCTGCCCATGAATGTCGAAGCAATCCACGTGAATGTACTTGAGTAGTTCTGAGTGAAATTTAACTGAGTTAACTGAAGAGAAGAAAACCATCACTTTCTGTGATTGATGCCGCTTTAGAAAGGAATAGAGAAGAATAAATCTTTTTGCACAGGGCACAACACAATACCCTTGCTCCAAGCCTTCATTAGTGACCTGCAGTGCATCAAATGTTGTCATATGGGAATTGAATTACAGTTTAATTGATATAAAAAGTTATTTTCACTGTTTCTTTAGTCTTTACCCTCTTCCTCTCATCATCTACGCCAACGTAGACAGGATCTTTCAAGGATAAGCGTGCAAGATCTGCAACCTGGCAAAGAACAAGAGTGATTCAAATCAACTAAGTCCTTCAGATAATAATAGAAACAAAAAACTAATTTGATTTTCACACCAAATATTTTAAGTTAAAAACAAAAGATTATGTTTCGGACGCAGGTAGAAAATTTAATAACAAGTATCTGATTTGAGGATGTCAAACCTTCTTGGTCTGAGTAGCAGAAAAAAGAGCTGCTTGCCTCTCCTGCACATCAAGTAACAGATTTGTTCATTATTCAATGCATGATACCAATAGGCACCTGTATACGGTTCCAACTACTAGCAAAGCAACATTACTGACGCCACAGAGTGAAACACAAGGTAAGAAATATCCCAAGTGCAGCTATATATATTAACTGTAATACAAAGAGAAGGCCACCCTCCTACTTTATTGTTAGGACTTAGGACATCAAAAATACGAAATGACCAATATTATCCGTGTAAGTTTACATACAAAAAATACGAATCATATAGTAATCTCTATGTATTGCATGTCAGCTATTAACTGTCATCCGCATCTCACATATCAACTTCAGATAGAAAATACTACATGAGTTTCCATTTTCTATGATCTTCCCATTACACCTTTTATACCATTCCCTATAATGAGCCCGCAAGGCACATGCACATACGCATCGCGTGCACGGTGATGCTTCTCAACTTTATGGCAAAGCAATGCCACAAACATTATGATCAGATCCATACAACCAATATGGCTAACTTAACAGTTAAAAATTTTAAAGACGTTTTTAAGATATGGGGCTCCCATTTATCTTTAACAGAAGGGAAGTTTAACTCTCATGCAAATAGATAAGCCAGACATTAACACATGATATGCTTTGTTCAAGGGCATTGAAACATAACGCGTCAAATTGAGAAAATGCCCAGCCAGCTTAAGAGCAGTTCAAATATCACGGCAATGAGGACAAATCATTAAAATGTATGTATTTTAAGCACCACTGTCAAGGTGACAGATCAAAAACTGTACATCGTATGGAACTCTCTTATCAAGAAAAGGCAGGGAGTGAGGGACATGATTTTACTGAATCAAGGAAAATCAATCATGTAACACATGTTTCTACTTCCCATCTTCTTTCACTATATTCAAATTTATCAGCAAGGAAATTATACCTTGGGTAAAATTTTAATAATTTGCTTCATTTCTTCTTCAAAGTTTGCTTCCAATATCCTGTCAGCTTCATCAATCGTCAAACACTGCAAATACAAGATTTGATTAAAAATTGGAGTAATCAATGACTGGTTGAACATCTATTTTAAAAATATAATTAGTAGCGAGGCATGTACTTGAAATTTTGCCTAATTGAAAATTGAAAGCAGTTGGTGCAGTTGGAACTTTTAGAAGTGACCAAACTAAAGATTACTAATAAAATTAAGGGTAATATAATTTTGCTAGCTATGCTGGCCCAGCAACCATCCAAGCTGGCGATGTTAAAAGATTTTCAGTACTATTACCTTTTTTGAGAGGCTTCAAACAATACCAATTTGCCTAAACTGTAGTGATTATAGTAGTGACCAAAGCCCACCTCAACGGGGTGAGGGGTAGTGTAGACATCAAAGATGGTATCCTCATTATATCATTATAAGCAATCGTGTAGGTGATATCCTAGTTAACATTTTGTTTCTTCTTTCTGAAAAACTAAAGATTTAGCCCGTGCGAGTATTTGTAACCATGCTACTCTACATTTTTTTTCTTTTTAACTAATCTATCAACTTAAAGATTATTTCTTAAAGATCATGATTAACCATACAAGAACAGGCTCTCTCAATTTAAATACCTACTTGCATAGTTATTCTCCAAAGTAAAAGCTTAAGATTATCAAAAAAATAAAACAATATATCTATGTTTTTATGACATGGTTTCTCAAACGGCGTTCTGCCAAAATAAATAAAGTTCCAAGGTCTTTTCAAATTAAACATCGATCTTGTCACATAGTAATTCTCAAAGAAAAAAAAAAGGAGACAAAACAATAAAAAGGTATATATCCTTTTTAAGAAGATTTTTGAACTTTATTGTTCCTTAATACACAAAAATCAAAGGGTGGATGGGAGTAGTGTTAAAAAATGCAATAAGAAAACTTTGAATGTGGGTAGATAGACCAACGCTCATCAAAGGTTCAGTTACGATGAAAGTAAGGATGGTGAGATGGTCATCAAAGATACCTTTAGACGGTTGTATATGAACCCCTTGGTGTTTTGAAGATGGTCAAGGAGCCGACCAGGGGTTGCTACCAATAGATTTACTCCTTTAGCTAGGCGTTCTGCCTCACTCCTTCGTGCCGAACCACCGATAACTAATCCATGAGTCTGCGAGTGATACTTGAGAAGCTCCTTTGCAACTGCATGCGTCTGAATGATTACAACAGGAGATTGATCAGGCAGGTTCAGTAATTATATTAAGAATGTCATTCTGAATATAAAATTTAGATGACAGTACATCAAACATTATTAAGACTAACTGAGTTAAAATGGTTAATGTTTCTATGTGGTACAAGAACTTGAACATGTAAATGTGCAACCTAACACCACATAGATTTCTTTTTTCAATAATAGAAAAATATACTAGAGGTACAAAGCATGCAGATATCATTCCCATTTTGTTTCTTTGGCAACAACTAAGCCACACAAAAAAGGCCTGTAATTGACGATTAATTTATTAGCAGGCACTCTAGTACTCCGTACTTGTCCAACCTCCATTCATATATGAGAGAAACATTTTCCTTTTGGTGTCCCAAAATGAGAATTTTTTCGTCTAAAATAGACTAAGAAGAGATGCAATCTCCAACCTTGCTCTCTGTTGAATTGTTAAACCTAGCTTCTAGTTAATATCAATATTATGATTTAGATTGAGTTAGGAGGTTAATGGGAAATTGAATTTTTCTTCAAATTCATGGTTTTTTAAAATTGTACTCTCACTTTAAATTAGATACTTAGATGTCTACCTGTATAGCAAGTTCTCTTGTTGGGCATATGACAATAACACCGGTCCCATTCCGAGGAGCAAAGTGAAGTTGATACAACAACTCAACAGCTGGTACCAGAAAAGCAAGTGTCTTCCCAGAACCTGTCCTCGCAGCCCCAAGAACATCTTTGCCTTCTATAAGAAGAGGAACAGATCTGGCTTGTATCTGCGTTGTATAAGATTAATAAGGCTTACAAGTCTTAGTGCAGAAAACAATTAGATCACATGAATACATAAATTAACCAAAAATACTACTTGCTGTAGAAGGATAAAAAAACAGATATTCAAAGCGAATAATGAAACAAACCAAATGACAGACAAACTAAGCAAGTACATACATTATGCAAACCTTTAATAGTTCTCCGACTCATTGCTGATATGTGCCACAGGAATTACCAAAATTTGTCCAATTTTGGGGAGAGCTTAGAGGAATAGACTCAAAAGGCTGAAGCAGACTGTACCTCTGACATGGTTTTGCACAATGTGGCTGCTTAATGAAGGTGTGTAGTATCCCCATTAAAAATTTTACTTCTATTATACTGAAAGCACTACTTTTTTGTAATATAATTTCATGAGATTCTGATTAATATTCGTGAGAAATGAACAATTGTGATTTTATAACAGTGGGCATTCATATTCCTCTTATAGAATATCAGTTACAAATACCCACAGCAAATGAACACTTGTGATACTTTACTAAGACCTTATCCTGCTTTTGGAACCAAATTTTTGCACCGGAATATAATCTAGTGGCAGAATGAAACCCTACTATCCAATATCACCTCCCACAACTTGTTTAATAAAAAATATATACCCATTTGTACCACAAAAACGAGTCACATTTATCAATTCTTTTTGTTCCAAAAGAAAAAACTCATTTATTTCTATGGTAGTATAAAATGATACAATGTCCTCAAAAAATTATCATCACTATTTCATTAGCATATCATCACTAATAAACTAAGAACTCAATAAATTTGGGGTTAAAATGGAAAAAAAATATCATTAAAATTAGTAAATCTTGCAAATTTGACTCTTTCTGTGGAAACAATGGAGTAACTAATTTTAAAAATAATAAAATTTTACTATCAAATACATCAAATTTCACAAATTGACTGTAAACCGAAAGTACAGACACAGATACAAATAAAGATTCGTCTTTTTATCTTTCATACCTCAGTAGTGTATTGAAAACCCATATCTTTAATAGCCTTCATAGTGGGTTCAGATAAATTCATCGACTCAAATGTTACCGTACTCATAATCCCACTCCCACTCTTCACCCTCATCTTCTTCTTACTCTTCTTCTCCTCTTCATCCTCTTTCTCTCTCATTTCAATCCCATTTTCTTCCTCTTTCTCTCTCTTCAACTCATCATCTTCTTCAACACCATTCTCTTCATTTTCACTCCCTTCAACTTTTTCTTCTTCCAGCTGAGCTGCCTCTGCTGCTGACGCTGCTTTATCCTTCTTGCTCTTATCTCTCTTCCTCTTTCGCTTCTTCTTCATAGTTTCGTCGTCCATTTTAGGGCTAGGGTTAGGACTTTTCTCGGTGTTTGCCATGGCCGCCTCCACCGTTTGCTATCTGGTTTTGCCTATTTGGTTCAAGTCCAATAGTGGTTGGGAGACGAAGGTACTGGAGGCCAGCTTATTTGGGGTTTATAGGGTTTCATTTCAAACCTAAACTAATCAATCACACGGGTCGGGCTAGTCTCATATGCGTTGTTTGAAACGGGTCACATACTTGGTTTTATATATATATATATATATATATATATATATATATATATATATATAATTATAATTACACAGGCTATGAGGTTGTTTGTTGGACCGAATACACTTGAATGACTGAATTAATCGATTATTAAGTACGTTTATTTTTGAAAAAAATTATCTGAATGGTTAAATCGATCAGATGATTTAGCTGAATGGCTAAGTTAAATTTTTTTGGCTAACTAAGCAGCTGAATAAAGTAAAAAAAAATTAAATTTAAAAAATTAAAAAAATATATTAATTATTATATTGAGTAATATTAAATAAATTTACAACAATTTTAAATTTTTCAGAAGGGTAAAAATAATAAAATTCTGTCATTCAGATGTTTCAAATATGTTAATTATCAAACAATTTTTTTCATTCAGATTCAACTCATTCATATTCAAATTCAAATTCAGATTCATTCAGTTTTTATCAAACACTGCAAGTATTATAGTTAGGATAGGAATATTAATCTCAATTGTTTTATTTGTTTTCAAATTTAATTTTTATATTTAGAGATTATAAAATGGTTTAATAATTTTGGAACTATAATTATAATTCCGAGATTAATAGTCATAAAATTATAATATTTACAAAGAAACATAACCAGACTACTATGTTATAGATTCTCCCTCCATTCTAAAATCAACAGTATTATAAAAAAATTATTTATAAAATAATATGGTTGGTTGCTATCATATATAAACTAGTATTTATTTGTAACCGTAATGAAACTCATATTAGACAGTGCTAGAGGTCACGAATTTGTAAGGTGTTTAGATACGATAGGTAATAGGTTCTCTAAGGCAAAAAATTTGCATGATGTGTATCAGTAGAATGAATTTGGCTGGCTAATTGGATAAAACCAAGACTAAAATTTGACATTACAATTAACATCTCTTCTCATCTTTGGTGTCCGGCATAAATTTTATTTATATAGGTCCAAAACTTTTAATAATAATCAACATGAATGATAATGTTCCACACATACATACCCTAATTCTTGTGTCAATCAATTATAGTGGTTCTTGACTACAAGAAAAATGACTATTTAAACAGTCTTAATCTGGACCCAAAATTAATCTGATTGCCCACCTGATCTGTGTATACTTTCTCAGTGTTCATGCAGCTGCGATGCAGCTTAAATTTCTGCCATGTTGGACCCCAGAGTTCTTCATAACTGACCTTCCTTGTGCAGTGGGACACATTTTGACCGTTACAACCGGCATTCAAAAAATTCAAAACACCTACTTTTAATTCCACTTACTCTTTTGCTTTTGACACTCAAAACTTTTAACCATGTCTGTAAATTGTAATGATGTTAACACTTGCTTGCATTCAGTATAGATACAGTGCGGTTAGCAAATTTTGGAGTGTCCTTGTAACTTCCCTTCATAAACCTTCCATCAAATCAACGGCTGGGTGATCTTTAAACAGAAAACCTCTTGATCGGAATACTCTCTCTCTCTCGTCTTCCCCTGTTTGTTTTTTCAAGACCCAGTTTAGCTTCCTCCACTATTCAGCCGCTGGGTCTCCAATAAATTCACAAGGGCATGCTCGGATTGTAGGGGTTTAATAGAATGCCGGTGTCAACTAGAACTAGGTCTCAAATTATAGCTAATCAAGATCAGAATGAGTCCGGAATGAGGACAGATCAAGAAGACCCCAATTTGGGTAATCACATGAGAAACCCACATCATGGCTTGAAAGAGAAGATGAAAGCGCTAACCCTTTTGTATGAACAGCAAAAACAAGCTTCTTCTGCTGCTGTTAGAAATCCAGAAGAGCCAAGGCTTTCAACTCACCCTAGTGCAGACCTATTAAATTCTTGCCAAAAAGAGTTCAAAGAGCCAAAGAAGGAAACAATGAACCCAATTAGTCATGTGATGAGAGAGAATTTAATGCCTAACTCTACAGTCACAAGGACTTATGTCATGCCAAGGCCTTCAGTGGAAGATGCTAAAGAGAATGTGGCTGTGGCAGGCGGTGACAGGATCGTCGGGTTTTCATGTCCAAGAAAGGCCTCAATGTCAACTACAGTGGCAAGGAAATTATCAATGGTACCACATTCTGAGCCAAGGGGAATTGGAGGGGGAGGGACTAAGAATGTGCAAGAATTGGAGACAATTTCGGAGAAATTGGGATCAAGGAGTAGTAGGATTCTTGTTTTTGTGAGGCTTAGGCCTATGGGGAAGAAGGAGAGAGAAGCTGGATCAAGGTGTTGTGTTCGAATTGTTAACAAAAGAGATGTTTACTTGACGGAATTTGCGAATGAGACTGATTATCTTAGGCTAAAGAGGCTTCGTGGGCGACATTTTACCTTTGATTCCTCCTTCCCTGATACATCTACTCAACAGGAAGTTTATTCAACAACGTGAGTCTGATAAAATTGTGATCTTTTTATTAATTTTGGTTGTTTTGAGCTGAATTTGAATCTAAACTAATCTGTAGAATATTTGTTGACGTATATCAAAAAACCACTAAGTTCCTTAGTACTGTTCTTTTTTAGCTTTTAGTATTTCATTTTCTTTTAATAGGCCAGACTTTTCTAAATTAACTTTTTCCAGATGTTATTGCCTGATGTTTGAAATACATGTATGCTTTCTAGATGATCATAATATCCTTTCTCTTTGTCTCTTGGTCATAGCCTACAATCAATAATAAAAAGTTCGAACAAGAGCACCAATTATTTGTCAGTGTTTGAGCAGATTTGGTATCTCATTTATTATGAGGAAAAAAAAATAGATCTTGCTTTGAAAACCTTGCCATTTAAGTCTTAAGTTCAGAGGCAGTATATGTGTTCTGGTGAGGAAAAGAGATTTTTTATTTATTTATTTTTATTAACAGATTAGGAAAAGCTATGTTACAGTAATCACTGGAATTAAGTATTGTTACCCCACCTTCATTGTTTTATCCAAATGTATCTCTTTTTCCTTTTTCTTTTTTCCTTCCAAAAGTTTTCTTGAAACATAAATGATCATAGAGAAAAATACTAATAGTACTAATAACAAATGAAGGATCCGCCTAATTTGTTTTAGCCTTACTAGTTCTTGTCATCTGGTGAAATCTGCTAATATGACTGACACATGGTGCTATTGTGGTTAATCTGAGCTTATTTGGAAACTGAGTTCTCTTGATTGGTAATGAAATCTGTGTAGTATTCTTCAAACATGCACTCTTTGATTAGTAAGGAGGAACTAAATATAATTTTCACATTTCAGGACAGCAGAGCTTGTGGACGCAGTTATGCAGGGGAGGAATGGGTCAGTCTTCTGCTATGGTGCCACTGGAGCTGGGAAGACATACACAATGCTCGGTACAGTGGAGAATCCGGGCGTGATGGTTTTGGCAATTAAAGATCTTTTCAACAAGGTTAGGCAGAGGAGCTGTGATGGAAACCATGTGGTTCATCTGTCTTATCTTGAGGTCTATAATGAAACCGTCAGAGATTTGCTTTCCCCGGGACGTCCTCTGGTCCTTAGAGAAGATAAACAGGTCTGGCTCTAACAAGTTTAAACATCTTACATGTAGATGGTTTATGCGTTGAAGAGAATTTCTTAAGTTTCTGTTTTTATTGCTTTGTATAGTTCCCCAGTGAACTTAGATATATCTCTTTCATTTTGCTGAGTCGTATCCTTTATCAAACATTTGGTGAATTATTAATGTTCGCCAAAAGGAATCAGTTGAGCTAGCTGTTTTGTATATGGCAATGTTCCCTTATTCTAGTATATCGTAAATCTGATAGTCAATACAAATGTTTTAAATGTTTCAGGGAATTGTGGCAGCTGGTCTTACTCAGTACAGAGCTTACTCTACTGATGAAGTAATTTTACTTGCTCAACTTTTTGGTTCATATCAGTCCTTTCAGTTACATTGATAAAGCACTCAAGATTTACTTACTGTGTCTGGTTTGCTTAATATATACAGGTAATGACATTACTTCAACAAGGAAACCAAAATCGGACCACAGAGCCAACTCGTGCCAATGAAACATCCTCACGTTCCCATGCCATTCTTCAGGTAATTGCACTTAGTTTTTTTCCCCTTCAGAAATTGCACCAAGTAATAGTTTCTAAATAAATTCTGTTTACTTTCAAGCTTACAAAAGTTTAAAGTATATGAACTCTTTCGTATGTTACATCAGGTTGTGGTTGAATATCGACCTAGGGATGCTTCCAATAATGTTGTCAGTCTAGTTGGAAAACTGTCACTTATCGACCTTGCAGGTTCAGAGAGAGCTCTAGCTACCGATCAGAGAACACTGAGATCACTTGAGGGTGCAAACATAAATAGGTCCCTCCTTGCCCTGAGCAGCTGCATCAATGCACTCGTTGAGGGAAAGAAACACATCCCCTACCGCAACTCCAAGCTCACTCAACTTCTCAAGGACTCTCTAGGTGGAGCTTGTAATACTGTGATGATTGCCAATATCAGCCCAAGCAATCTCACGTTTGGTGAAACTCAAAACACCCTTCATTGGGCTGACCGAGCTAAGCAGATCCGCACCAAGGTTCATTCTCTATGCTTCTGAAAAGTGTACCTTCATTCTTTCATATTATTGTCATAATAAAGCAGTCCTCTCATTCAATCCCAAAATGTCAGATATGGATTGTTACTTTCAGCATAGTTAATTTGGTTGTGTACATATGTATATATAGATAGATACACAATTAGACACATATCCATTGTAAAAAGGGCATTGTTTTGACTTATTATAAAATTGGAGGGCTGGTTTCTTGCATCTTCAGGCTTTACACACTACTACTTCAAAATTCTATAAAAAAATTCCCTGCACCTGCATCTATTACCAGTAATTCATGAAGTAACTAAACTGTTGTTAGTAATTCATGAAGTGTAAGATGTTTACTTCTCATCCTTCACAATTGCAGGCATGTGACGCAAATGAGGAAATACTGCAAGCACCTGAATCTGAAACAGACCAGGCCAAGCTCTTACTTGAGTTGCAGAAAGAGAATCGTGAACTGCGAGTCCAATTGGCTAGCCAGCAACAGAAGCTATTAACACTACAGGCACAATCCTTGGCAGCAAACTCCTCTCCAACCCCTTCTACAGTTTGTTCTCTCCTATCTCCTCCACCATCTTCTTGCAAGCCCAATGAAAAACAAAAACCCAGACCATCCTTCTTGACTGGGAATTGTTTCACACCAGAATCCAAGAAAAAGAAGGGAGTCGAGGAGGCAGTGAAAGATCTAAGGCGGACTGTGAAGGCATTAGAGGCGGATATTGAGAAAATGAAAAGGGATCATGCAATGCAGATAAAGCAAAAGGATGCATTTATTCGTGATCTTTCTCGTAAGGGTGCAAAACCAGTGGAAGGAGTGGGAGGGCAAGGGTCGAATAGAATTATCACCAGGGCAAGCTTACGGCCCAAGGAGCTAACTGAGGGTGAGTTGAAGAGCCCAAGTCATCGATTTTCATCTCCAGCGCCAGCAGCTAAAAAACGGACCTTTTGGGATATTACAACAGCTAACAGCCCATCCATTGCCACATTAAATGGAAGAAAAACTAGGAGCCATGTTACTACTGAAGCTACAGCTGCAGCTGCACCCTCCATGCTTCTTCAGGTGCAGTCATGTTCTTCTACCATCTATCTCGACTTCTTTTCCTATTTTCAAAATTTGATCAAGTGTTTCCATCTGGTCGTACAATTTTAGTATTTATGTGTGACAACTTTAAAAGGATTGTACTAGAGGGTGTCCAGATTTTAAGTTTTCCTTCTCCTGGAAAATTTCCACGACCTCAAAATCTCACTTTTATATACAAGTATGCCCTTGAGTTTGTTACTTTCTTCTGCGACTGATGCAGCTTGCATGTCCATGTTTCTGGTTTCTTCAGCCAGGTTTTGCTCGTCAAAGACCCGAACCTTTGAAGCGGTGAAGAGGCATAATAGAGAAGAGAAGGGAAGGGAAGATATCAAGTCAGAATTGATCGACGATTGAAAGTTGGGGGTGCCATATATCCGTAGCTTTTGTTCCTTGCAAAGTTATCTCGGTTTGACATGGGAGAAAGACTATAGCTTGGTTAGTTATGCTTCTGTTGAAGCTATCATATGATCAATTATGCCCCCTCAAAGAAAGTCTGATTTCCTAGTTTTTATGTTATTCATTTGCTAGATTAATTTCGGGAAACACATTTTATATCTCAGCTTACTTTTCTAACAGCATCTCATCTCCAATACTTGTGGTGATTGGATAAGACATGAAACATTGAAATTATGATTATTTCAAGTGTAGCATAGTATGTTGAAACAGATTCTTTTTTTTAGGTGCAAATTGAAACAGATTCTAAATGTGGTTTGTACATTATTTTGGTACTTTTCATGTATTTGCCATGGATAAAAAAACTATCGTTCAATATAGGAAACCAACGGCCGAGATTAGAATTGAAAATTTCACGCCCGCTATTAATAGTAGCGGACGATGGTATTATTTTCAGTGTCATCCACTACTATTTAGACGTAACCCGTCGTCCACTACTATTTATAACGGACGTGAATTTTTCAGTTCTTATCTCGGCCGTTAGTTTCTATTTTGAACGATAGAGGTGGTGTATGCCCTTTTTTGATCTATAACAAATACATGTTATGATATGATATGGATCATTCCCCATATATATTTCAATCCTATTATAACTGTCATCATTATGACAGTCTCAGCTTAGCATTAAGAATTAGGAGGTTCAAATTGTTTAGAAGTTCATTGTTGTAGTCCCTCTGTCAGGCAAAATGAGTCCTAACATTGTTGGTTTATGTATAGAACAAAATTTAAACAGAAAATATTCTTAGTTTACAAGAAAGTTGCATGGTGGTTATAAACACAAAAGGTCTACATGTTTTTATGTTTTCAACAATCTAAATATTCTGTCAATGGCAAAAGAAGAAACTTAACATGTTTTGGTATTTTATTTTCATAAATTCTGGAGAAGAGAACAATTCAACTAAATTGGCCTGATCTAGCATGTTAAGATTGAAGAACTAGTGATTGAAGAACTAGTGAAAGAATAATTTAGCATATATATATATATATATATATATATATATATATATATATATATATATATATATATATATATTAAAAATAAAATAAAACAATAATTAAAAAAAGAAAGGTCATGCTGATGTAATAATTAGAGGAGCATGGCACAAGTTTGTGTTTGAAGAATTTAGTGATGATTATATGTGATCATCATATCATAATAGTGATTTAACTTTAAATTTGGCATCTACTGACTAGACGTCCGGTTTGTTTGTATGTATGAAGGAGAAAGGAGAAAGGAGAAAGGAGAAAAGTTGAAGCTATTGCCTATTAGTAGAGAGCTTATGGATTTAGATTATATTAAGGGAGTATTATAACAGTTTATTTACTTCTTTAATATCACTTATATTTTCTCTATTATCTCTCTATCATATGCAAGTGGTTGAACTAAACAACTTATGTATTGTTCCTTACAGGACAATTTTCCACTTTTACTTTTACTAGTTAGTAGTATATTTGATAAAATCTCAGGAAATAAATAAAACTATGGACCCTCACTGGCCAACTTCTTGAAATTATGTTAGAAAAAAATACTCTGCTATTTAGTATGTATTTTTTTGAGAAGTTGATGATATCATTCAATTTGCAACTAGCTAGCTGGCTAGTTGAGATTATCTTGTAATGAATGATTTGAGTCATTATAGCATAATCCATTGCCCCTAATCTTTATTCTCCACAGACAACTTTTGCATCTTTGAACAATGATGAGAAAATGATCAAGAAAATGATTTTATTTTTAAAATAAAATTAAAAACCTCGATTCCCGTGAAGGTAGTAGTAGTAAGTAGTCTCATTGAATCCTTTTCTTCTCCATGCTGTAATCCACACACCACTGCCTCTAAAATGGCATGGCCCCATTTCCTTCTTTCCTTTACTTTGCACACAGCAGGAAAGATATGAAAGAAAGCCTCGAAACAAGGATAAAGAATGTAGGTAGGTACCATATAAACTCAGTACTGTTTTTCTAACGACCACACTACTACAGTTCAATTTCCTCTTAGAAAGGAGATAAGAGTTAAATCTGTATTTGGTATTTTAATTTAATTTTTTTTAAAAAAAAATAAAAAAATTGGCTTCATCCCTAGCCCCGAAAATAGATGTGCTTAAGCGAGTGACCAATACCCGGCCATCAAGCCAAGTATCAGGTCCTGATGAGTAGGAAGGCGCAGTCTAGAGTCACCTTTGTAACATTTTAATGGTTTCATCAAAACTTATAGAGGGTAGGTTTATAGCAGTATATAAGAGCAGTCAACAAAAGGGAAAGATAAATATTGGTGCTGCAAAACATGTCAGGAAACCAAATTTCCATAGGATTTGCTTTTGTGGATTCCCATGATTATGGTTTTGATAAAATGTTGGGATTCCCATGTTACTTTTGATCAATCCACACCAATATTTTGCACCAAAATCAATGATTGGAACATCCCTTTGGATCAAATGCCCATTTTTTATACTCCTAGATGCCAGAAAAAGGAACTTATCTCCTCCCCTTTAAGAAATTATAAAGAAAAGAAAAGAAAATCATACTGGGGGAGAGATAATTAAACACAAAATAATTAGACTACCCATGATGAAATTTTTCCACATTTCACAAAATGCGTCACACAGTAATTTTTTGATTATCTACTGCTATTTGCCTTAAAGGAATCGTAGTCCTTGTCGAGGGAATTTCAAGGGGATAATATTCCCCTCATCCACAGGAAATGCATGAATTGAATCTTGTGATTCATTATCATCAGACAATTGACTCAAATAGACTGCACCATAAATTTACGCAACAAACATATTGAATATGAATATATATCCTCAAAAAACAATAAAATAATTTTATTTAAAATAAAAATTAAAAAAAAACTGCTTTGAAATGGAAAATAAAACTATTTCAGTACATATTAGACAGAATTTACGTGCAAGAGTTTGAGCATGTCAAACAGAAATTGGAAAGGAAAGTCACCTTATTTATGAGAGAGACTATATATACTTGCATACCACCAAAATCCTACCAATTAATATGATTAATGTAATTATATATTTCCCATTTCACCCCATAAACTGTAAAATACAATAAACTGACAGTTCCCAGTCTCTATAGCAGAAAAGAAGAAAAAAGGGAAAATTGGAGAGAAACAGATCTCCATCTTCTTAGAGATTTCTTAACACAAAGATAAAACAGAAAGTCCATTCCCAGACTGTTTGGCTGCTTAGACTCTGAGCAAGTATACACTAAGTTCAGGAGCTCCATTACTATCGGGATTCATCATGTAAAATGCCTCTGAATCTCTAGACCCCACAACTCTCTCAAACTTAGCCCTCATATACATGATCTCATCCCCATCTCCTTCTTCATTTCCTGCTGGCAAAACACCAGCCCCCATTGAAATAGGCTCCACAGCTTTCAATACCTTCCACTCTTTTGGACCACATTCCTTCCTTGTCGCAAACCCACACTTCTTTCCATTACAGAAAGTCCTCCACACAGGCTCTTCTAGCAACCGGGCTGCTTTCTTCTCTTCCTTCTCTTCCTTGTTGCATTCCAAAGCAATCCGAACCAATCCTGACGCCATCTCGCGTACCAATCCACTTATTGGTGTAGCAAGTTCAATCAAGAAGGCTGGCTGGGAGCTAGCATCCTTTTGGAATGCAAAATGAACATGTCCACGACGATGCCCAAAAAGGGTACCCACCACTCGAGGTCCAAGGCCCTGCTGCAAGTGCGCTCGGTTCTTAGCAAACGCTGCAAGAACCGAGCGCCAACGAGAAACTGCAATAGCTTGCAATTTCTTCCTTGTAGCTGATGTTGAATGTGGAGGTTCTGCAGCCGCCATCTCCAATTTATCCGTCTCCTTATGATCTTGCTCACTAGTGTTTAAACAAGACTTGAAGGATGTTGGAGTTTCTTCATCTTCATTACTAACCTTATTTGTCCAGTGGAAGTGCCTCTTGGAGTGTAAGGAGTCTTGGGAACTCTTAGCCATGGTTGTCTTCATCTGAGAAAGCAAAACAAAGGGGAAGGCTACTCCTTAAAGAAAGAGGTTGGAGAGAGAGAGGAGAATGAGAAAGATTCTGGTCTTGTTTTGCTTTACGGATTTGTTATTTTTAATTTTTTTGGAGTTTCTAGTCCCATGGCATAGTGCAAGAGAATCCTGACAAAGGAAACATAAGTTGCCCCCACCAACTGTATTAAAACAGAAATAGAGAGAGGTTTTGAAATAAAGAAAAGAATCTGGGGAGACAAGGTTATATGTTAGCTCACTTTCTTGTGGGGTAGGGAGTGAAAGGAGTGGCTTGACTAACTCTCTTTTTGACTTGAAAAACTAATAAAAACCAAAACCCACATACAGGAAGAAAAAGGGGATTGTCACAATAGCCACCACCCAGACCCAGACCCAGACCCAGACCCAGAGCCATCACTGTTGAAAATTAGGGGAGAATCCTCCAAATGCAACATTCTGCGTGTGCGAGCCAGGTTATGTTGGGTTGCAGCAGTCATCAGACTCTCCTATGCACATAATATTGCCTTCAAAATCAGAGACTTGTCACACTTATTATCTAGCACCAACAAAAAGTGTGCGCCAAGGAGTGATGTAGGATCCAAAAATATCAACACCTACATAAAAATTGACGGCAAATGATTTGGTGGTGGGTTCCACCATCTAACAAAAAGAATGAACAATATGATAATAAGGTGGATATATTCTATGCATAAAACTGTAGAATGGAAAGCTCAAAGACATTTTAGCATTTTCCCAACAAAATTTTGTGGGGGACAAAAAATGGACCGTGCCTATGAACCAAATGCATTTAAAAAGTATAGCAACACAATTGTAACTTCCGAGTTCAGAGAAAAATAAAAATCCATATGAGCCCCAGTTACAACTTGAACTAAGATGTTATCAATTTAATTAACCACCATAACTTGGAAAACATAAGAGACAATTTGGAACAAACTTCACTAATTACAGCGATATGTAGACATAATTTATGAGTGCAAATTTAACTCAAGTCAAAGGTGTCTGTGCACTAGCCAAGGGCTTTTTGTACATAACAAGAGAAACATGGGTACAAGAGTCAAGGAAGCTTGCCTATAATTCAAGAAAATAATAGTTCCTAAAGTTAGCTATCCAAATTTGGCTCGGGTTCTGGTTGTTGTTTGGGGGTCGGTGCCGTGCCATTCATCCTCGCACGCGCCTCCGCAAACATCCTCTGCTGCTCTGCCAATGCTTCTTCCTCGGTCATCTCAGCTCCAGTGGTCCACTTCCCACCTCTCACAGTGTCCTGGTAGAAATCATGTACAAAAAGAACAATCAATTAAGTAGTCCTTGCAGATTTACAAACTGAAACACAGCCAACCAATGCACAATGATTTAAGATATGGATAAGTTCCAAAAACATGCATGTCAAGTTAGGGGTGAGATAAGAGGTTATTAACTGATAGACTAGTTAGCCATTAGAAGTTATTATTAGATTCTCTTTGTACAAGGGGTTACAGAAAAAATACTACTAGCATGAAGAAATAAACCATTACCACAGTCTCAAGTTTGTGTTGTTCATATGCAGAATAAACTTCTTCAATGTACTCTCCAAAACCAAGAACCTGAAAGACAGATCATTACATAAATTAATCATTGATAGATTCATGTTCTTAGATCACTGAAAGCAATATAAGTATATAAAAACAGTCGAAACGGAGGCGGTATAAAATTCTGCAATTGAGCAAAAGTCACAGTAAAAAGCAATTGAACATAATGATATTCATCATCTAATATTATAAAGTGGTCTAAAGCTGCTGATATCGCTTGGTGTTTTTGTGTTTTTGGCTAAATGAGAGTCTCATTTCCAAACAGTAGTAGAATCAAATTTACATTATTCATAGAATATCTGATTGCAGTGATGATGATCAAGGGGTCAGATTTGGACAAATGTTAATTGAAAGCAACAAACATAAGCTTTCAGTAAAATAGAGACTTTAAAAAAATAACTTCATTCTTTGGGAATCAGTGGGCCAAGTTACTATCCAAGAAGTAGGTCTCAGTTCATAACTATGACAATTGGGTAACAAAAAAAAATAGTTCATAAACATGATAGACGAGCTATACATTATGATACCAATAAATAATTCACACTTCAAAGAGGTGACACCAGGTTAGAACATGAAAAAATATATAGAGTTGCATTTATTTACCTCCAAAGCCTTGAGTACATGCTCTGGTGCAATTGTTCTCTTCTCTTCTTTGCTACAAACTTCATTTGACTCTGACGAAACTAGATTAATGAACTCTGTAGAGCAGGAGGAAGGATGATTATTTTTCTAGAAGAGCTAAAGAAGTCGAGCAACGAATTAACAGATACACAGGCAACCAAGCTACAATGAGAGAGTGTATTGATTCCTAAAGTCTAATAACTAGAGAAATGTAACATGTTAATTAGGGGCATGTTAAAACTAATCAAAATAAAATTTCTGGATTGTAGACATACTCCTTAGAAAAATAACCAAGAAGGAAGAATGGAATAAATTTCTTAAAAGCTATTGAAAGTAGAGATACGCAATAAAACAAGAAACAAAACAAAAAAAGAAAAAAGAAAAAAAGAACATGAGCTCAGCACATGAAGGATATACTCCTTGGTTAAGTGTAAGAGTCACAGTTCTAAAATGTCAATTATTCACAGATCTAAAACGTCAATTGTAGGGCCAAATACTTAATATTGAACTCTTTGTATTCTTGTCATCTGAGAAGTGAGAAATCAACTCTCTTATCCATTTCGATTATCAGAAAAGTATCAGATTTCAAGTACTCCAACATATTTGTTTTCTGTGTATACACTGCGTGTAACATTCTAATAAAGCCTACAAGATGGGAGGCAAAACCTCACATATATGACAAGTATACTTCAAGCATAGGCCAATTCACCTACGTTTCGCAAGAATATATAAAGTAAATGGACCTATACCCCGTCTAAAAACCTAACAGGCCTTAAAATAATGACAACCCAGTTGGTTACTACTGATCAGGCTAGCTCAAGAGATAAAACAAAGCAGGCTCAAGCTTTGTTCTAGTTTCAACACTAAATCTCCTGAATGCAACTGGTATGTGAAAAACTGAATCCTGTGAGAATATGAAAAATAATGAACATTTTCTGAATTTTTGTTTTTTGATTAGTAAATAATTTATACTAATGAGAAAAGAGAAGAGAAAAAACCTAAGGTACACAAGGAGTATACTTGAAGCATAGGCCAACTCACCTATGCTTCACAAGAAATATAGGGAAAATCGATACCCCCATCTAGAAACCTAAAACAAAAAATAAGTTCAACCCTGCCTGATACCTAGAGGCTAGATATGCTCACGAAACCAGCTATAATAACCGCATCAGCTTTCTATAACCAACCTAACCAAAAAAATCAACAAAGGCCGCATCTGATTCAAAATAGGTCTCATGATATAACTACTCAGCAAACAAATTAATGAAAATTAACAATCAAACAATTATGCTTCATAAGAAATATAATTTGGTCCTACTATGATGGAAACATAATTTTCATAGGAAGCAGCTATTCTTCAATATCCCAGCCTTGTCCCCGTACTGGATACTCCAATCCTCGCGAATTCTTTGGATTCTCTCCTCCTTTATAACTTTGTATTTGAATTATTCATGATTATTTTTGTCATTGTCTAGACTTGAAAAAAAGAAGACTTTTTTCTCTCTTAAGCTCAAGTTAAAAAAAGAATTTTATCTTTGTGAGAACCTTGTGAATCCCCACACTACTTGATTCACATGGTTCTCGTCGGTTCACATAAAGTTACACCGTATTCTATTTATATTTTTATATTCGTAAGAACCTTTCTTAAATTCAATTAGACATTAACATAAATGAACCTTGTTTATAGAAACATGAAAGTTATATTGTTTGTTCGATATTGGTTGTTTTTATATGTGTTTAATCCCCTGCACCCAAATCCCCATCTCTTAGTATTTGGCCAATCTTCATATCATATCCCATATGACGCACCCGTATCCTCGCACTCGTATCTGTGCTTCTTATAAATTTTCCTATAATTACTACTATAACAATTAAGGAATTCAGAACTAGAAATGTGACTATCCCAGCAATAATTCGCATTACAATAGCATTATACATAACATTCATGCTTGGTGCTTCAATAGATTACTAAATCAACTAATAGAATCAAAAAATAAATAACACTAATATTATAAGATATCTGATAGAGAATCATGCAATATATCCTCTGTTCAAGATACACTGCACTACATTACAATTAGAGAAAAAATGGATTCTGAAATTATTATTATTTTGGATAAGTAATGAATGCTTGTAATCCAACGGCTGAATTTAAGAAAAAGTTAGAAAGAATTAGAGCAATTCTCTTACCTACACAACATTCAATTAAGAGGTCTTGAGCATCTCTTGCAACTCGAACTTCTGAAGGCAACATTTCCTTGATGATCTTAGTCATAGTCGCTGTAAATAATAATTAGTTGCATAAGTAAAGCATGTAGACAAGCCAATAATAAGCATAGTATCAGGTAACTTCTCTAGTCATCATCATTATATCAGCCCAAAAGTAATCATAGAGTAAGCCAATTATATATACATAATACATGGGTAAAAAACACAATTTTTCTTTACGGTTTACTCATGGGTAACATAACCCCTTATAGTACAGAAATAACTAATTGAACTCCTCGTGGTTCTGATCAAAGTGCAACAGCTAGTTTCATAATCCACATCAAAATCATATGGCACAAATAATTAACATATGCGGACTTAAGGAAAGGAAGAAAACATGAAATTAGTCATGGGGAATCACTTGAGCAGATTAAAGTTAATCTTTTATTTTTATTTGTGCCTTTTGTAATAAGTAATCAACTATATCTCCATCAATTTGCAAAATACTAATACTAAAATATGTACTATATACACAAGTAGATGCATGTAAGTCTGAATCACAACACCAAACATGAGTATGATGCACAGCAGTCTCCAAACAGTGACTCACCTGAAGTATCCCTTGCAAGATCATATTTTTACCATACATTTTACATCAAAAAATCGAATAGATCATAACTCAATACAAAATCATAGAAAAGAACAGTCAAAACAAAGAACAAAACACAGATGCAAGATAAATTATATAGGACCCAAAAAATGTATTTTTGAAAAGAACAAACCTTTAGGAAGCGAAGCATCCTCTTTTGTCCTCCCTACTATGTCCATCGGTTCCATTTTTCTCCTTCAAAGCTAAATTAAGTTCCCGAAAAATAAACACCTTCAATCAATATATATAATATAACTCTTACTGATTATCAAAAGACCATTACCTACTGATCTAAATAAAAAGAAAAAGAATTTGGAAAAAAGAAAAACTTACCAAAATCACGGAAATCGTAAATCAGATCGTGAATCAATCGTTTTGATCGAACCGAAGGCTAAACGAATTAGGAGATTGGAATTGCAGGCGATGAAGATACATGACAGTCCGATATAGGGAGGGGTTTCGCAGGCGAACTAGGGCAAATTTCTCTAATGCGCGCGTTGTTTAGGGCTATCCACGCGCAGAGAGCGAGTGTGTGAATAATAGGGGTGGGACTCAAGTGTACTTGGTGGAGAGTGAAGTAAACGTGAGAGGAATGCGGGTTGGTATTGTTTAAGAACATTTTCAATATATAGTTTTCGAGTTATAAGGAAGAAGAAAAGGTCGGATAGAATTAAGAATATAGATAGTTACAGGTGGTGCTCGATGAATTGCTAATGTCAAGAGAGAGAGAGAGAGAGAGAGAAAGGGTGCGACAAACTCTTGTCTTTGTCCCAATTACGAGGGGACAGCAAGACTAGGTTCAAAATGGGCCCTAATTGGTTATTTGGGTTGGGCTGTAGATAGGGGTACAAGCCTAAACTCATTTTGGTCGAATAAATGTGTCAAGTTATAAATATATTACACTAAATAAATCAATACTAACATTTTTATTTAATTATTTGTGTCAATATTCTTAACACTAACATGTTAATTATTTTATGTTAAATGTGTCAACATGTTTATTACACAAATTAAATTTTTTAAATTACAAAAATAAACATCATTTACTTATTTATTAAATAATGTCATTTACTCATCACAATAATATATATAAATATAACAAAATTCAAGATAACATACTTAGAAAAGTAACTAAGAAAAATATAACTCAATATTTAAGGTAAATTATTAATTTATATCATATTTATTTTTCAAATGATTTTAAGTAAATATTTTTAATCGTGTTTAACGTTTCAACAAGTTAGTTATATATATTTCGTACTAAATGTGTTGACATATTTATGATACAAAAAATATTTATACTCAACAGTAACCATCTTATTATATGTTGTGTTCATGTCGGATTCCTTTGTCGTATTAAAATTTATCAACCATATAACTTGGAACCTTATAATTTAGGCTTACAAACTTTATTTTGATCTAAATCAACCTGAACTTAGTGTCAAAACAATTTACACCATTTTAACTAAAATTTAGGTGTAACGAAACTTTAAGTGGCAATGATAGTAACGAAATATTTAGTTACGATGAAATTTATTCTAATATTTATGTCATTAAATATGTCGTGAGAAAAATTAAAATGAAAATATGATGGAGGGGATCTTCTCTTTCCCCTTCCCCTTCCGCTTCCGCTTCTACTCTATTGGGAAAAAAGGTAAAATAACAAGTATTTTGTTATTAAAAGAATGTGATGAGTGAGTTTTATACCTATGATTTGGATAACTTTTAGACTTAATTACTCCCTCAATTCCTAAATAAGTGACGTCTTGGAAGAAAAAATTTATTTCAAATTATCTGTCGTTTACAACTTTCTAGGAGAATAAATTATTTATTTTTCTATATCACCCCTGCCTTCTCTCATTGTCCCAAGAAATTCTCACCCTTAATATTAATAGTTTTCAACTTCCCATAAATGGGTAGTGATGAAATTTTACACATATTTTAATTATTAAATGATAGTATTAAATGACTTTCTTAATCCATGTGCAAAAACCTTAAACGACACTTATTTAGGAATGGAGGGAGTATTTGTTAACTTTAAGTATTTTTAGTGTCACTTGTTTTTGTGTTATAGAAAACGGCTTCGGAAGGTCAAACATGAAAAATGGAGTTTAATATCAATTTCGTAATTTCTGATACTGTTCATGCGTCGGAGTGTAGTTTCCTAGTGTAAAAACTCCACCGGGGTGGAGTTGTCGGGAATAAAGAAAGATCTTCAGAAGCCGAGTCTAAAAGGATTTGTTTAGGCCGAAGGCTTGAAGGACTTTAAGGATAACTAAAAGACACATGAAGAGGGATATAAAAGGACGAGTATTCACAAGGATTAGGTGGATTCCATTAGATTAGGACAAAATCCTAGTTTTGATTGGATTGAAGATTAAAGAAACTTGGAGACCATTGAAGTTAAGAGCAGGAGCAAGATGGAGCATCAAATTTGCTGACAATAGATTCTATTCTCTTTTTGACCCTTATCTTTATCTTTTAATGTTTATTCAATTGTGGATTATTGGTTTTAATTCAATGACAATGAACTAAAATCTCTTGTTTAAGATTTCAATGGATATTATTATGTAGTGTATTTTAATATGTTTCTCTATTAACTATTGTGATCTATTATGAGATCATCAATTGGGGGCCTCATCGTAGGCGAGCTTTGACACTATACAGGGTGCGTTAACTTTGAACCTTCAATCATTTGGGCCTAAGGTCTATATACTAACATTACCCATTCACCTCCAACTCCCTCGGACTTGTACGAACGTCCTCACGGAGTAACGACATTGGCCGTTGTGAGACGCCATTGATGCGATTGTTAGTAAATAGTGAGAGCTATAATATTAATCTAATATCATTTGTGCATGATAGTCCATACACTAATATTAATCTAATTTTTTTAGTAATACTTTTTTTTAATGTCTTGAGGAGTTTTGTTGTTGTTGTTGTTAACTTTTCAATTTGGATATTAAGATTTATAAATCCTCACTCTCAATTCATAAGTAGGAAGAAATAGTCATTTTTAAATTGTGGATCCAATCCCCCTAAGATTTAGAAATTTTCCCAAACAGTCCAGTCGATCAATCAGGGTGGGCCTTGGCGGTCCACATGAGGTGAATACCTTAAACATGGTGTGGACCATCTAGTTTTCTTTTCAGTAGGGCCTCCTCCTTCAACTACTACTCAAATACCCTTCTGCATGTGAGGCCGAAGATTTTATTTATTTATTTATTTATTAGTAATATCACCTCCGTCAAAAATAAATAAATAAATAAATCTTCTCATTTTAACATCTTGAATTCTGTTTTTTAAATCTTAAAAGTCAATTTTGTGCGAATTCTTTAAAGTAATAGTTTTTCAATTAATAGTGTTTTTTATTTTTAAACACACTGACAAATTCTTTATTCGAACCCAAAAATAAATTAGATCGAAACTACTTTCTTTATTATATTCACAATATGTTATATATATATATATATATATATATATATATATATATATATATATTCAATAATATCAAATGAATTAATTTAAATTTTTTGCTGAAGATTGTATTGATTTAAAAAGTTAAAATATATTCTATTTTGGTTTGGTGAAATAAAAATTGTTATTATTATTATCAGGACTGTATTATTTTTCTCTCTTGTTACACACTAAAGAAGTTAGCATTGTATATATTATGTATATCAATAACATTACTTATTACTAAAAATAACATTAGGACTGAAGTTGGTAACGGCCAAGGGGAGTATTAACTATTGAGTTGGATGCATGTTTGGATAAGTAAAAACTAATTTAACTTCTTTCTTTTTATGGGAGGCCATATTTTTTCCTATAATAGAATAGTACTAATTGTTTGGTTATAATTAGAATTTGCAAAAAATGGTTATGATTCATTTTGGGTTATAAGAAATAGTTATGGGTCAATTAAAAATCAAAATTGTATAAATCAATTTATAATAGGGTACTTCTCCCAAAAAAAAGTATTCCATCTGTCTCCAAAAAAAAATATGAGCAAAATAAAATTTGCACAAAAAAAAAAATTTCAAATTTATACCTAATGATTTTACAAGATTATATAAAATAACGAGTATTTTTCTTTTTTATATTAATGACTCCCACTAAATAACTTACTTACACTTCACTTTATATATTTTGTTTTATTTTTTTATAAATAATTTTTTTTTGTACTTTTAAGGTGGTGTATTCAGTTAAGATTTTTATAAACTTTTAAAAATTTTAAAAGTTTAGTTGTATTCAATCAAGACATTTAAAGAGTTTATAAAAGTTTACTAGTATTCAATTATAACTTTTTTAATGTCTTTAAAAGTTAGCTGGTATTGAATTAAGATTTTTACAAAGTCTATAAAATTATTTTGGTATTCAAAAAGTCATAGATTTTTTAAATTTCTATCAAATGATAGAGTTTGATAGACTTTAGAAAAATAATTATAAGCATCAATCCATATCCAAAGTCTGACCTTATCTCTAAAAACTTCTAAAGACTTTCAAATATTAAACACAAAGGTAGAAATTCAGATCGCCAATAAAAAAGGAACCCATAAATTCGCGGTGTAATACTCAGAAAAAATTAATAATAAATAAAAAAAATAAATAACATTTAAAATTTTATTTTAAATAATTTAATTGGACTTTGTCTTTTATTGGGTCAAACTAGTTATTTATTTTATATGGACTAATAAGTATTAATATGTGATGGATAAATTAATTTGATAAAATTTAGGCATTAAAATTAATTGAATTTAATTTATATGTTGATAAAATTAAATCATATTATAATTAAAAAAATTAACAAGTTATATTAATAAGTAATTAATAAAAAAACCTAATTTGTCTCGAGGTACGTGTAATCGATGAAAGAGAGAAAAGGCGTAGTAAATTGGGGAAGTAGTTAGCATGAAGTTTATTTTTGGGTAAGTTGGTCAATTGACCAATAAGGCGCTGACACGCGGGCAAAGTTCTATATGTGTCAGTATTTTATTGGTCAATTTACCAACTTACCCAAAAATAAACTTCATGCTAACCGGATCCGTTAATTGGTAAGGGAGAAATCGACAGTTCGAAAGTTTCCAATACAGAGACAAAAGAAATTTGTTTAATAAAGGTGAGATAAAATCATGAAACTCTCATATCAATTGCGAAGATTATGTATGTATATATATATTTAAAACTTTTGTCTTATTATTAATTATACTGCATGATTTGGTAAAAGGAAGGATTAAAACAATAATATATATATAGAGAGAGAAAGAGAGAGCAAGGATCAAAAACAGTCATCTTAAATAGCATTCCTCCTTAAATAGCACTCTTATATATATATATATATATATATATATATATATATATATATATATAGTAGTAAAGCAATCAATATGATATTGAATTACATGCTCACACAAGAGTAGATTTATATATTCTGCTACTTCACTACTCCGATATCAAGTTTTTTTTTATGGTAAGAGATATTATTTGTTGTACTCGTAAATGATATTCTTTATTTCTTATTCATAAAGAGAACTTCTATTATTCCATTCTTTATTATTCTGTTAGAATAACATGTATACGCGGGCTACCCTATAGTTGGTGAAATTCTTCTGTTATTACATTATTTATTATTCTGTCAAAATATTCTGTCTGTGCTTTACGCCGGACCTGGTTCCATTATTTATTATTCTGTCGGAATATTCTGTCTGTGCGTTTACGCCGGACCTGGTTCCATTATTTATTATTCTGTCGGAATATCTTGTCAGTGCATTTACGCCTGACCTGGTTCTACTATTTATTTTTCTGTTGGAATAACATGTCTGTGCGGTCTATCGCATGTTTGGTGAATTTTTTTGTTATTTCATTCTTTATTATACTCAGTTGGTTAAAGTTTTGGCTTTTATACTTCATGAAATTAGTGAAATATATTTGATATTTGTGCTTCATCCACTATCTTTTCATGAAAATATTCTTCTGAGCATTCTTGAATTTTACTCTACAAAGCAGTATCATGTTGACAATTTGGACGTTGTTGGTTCCTGGATAAATTAATTCTTGAACTTATTTTATTGAATTCTTATATCATTGTCATCATCCTCGTGTTTATATTCTGTTGAAAGTCATCTGTGACCTGTAGTGCATAGATGGACTTGGTATGATTATGACCAGGGATTATTCGGTATAATCATGACCGTTGTGACAACCCCAAAACAGGTCCATTCCATCCAACCTATTCTGAGTCGTCAAATACATGGTACAGAAAATAACAACAACTTTATTACAACAATTGTCGTGCAAAATACAACAACACATATGCTGTAAGTTTGGATATAAATATATACCAAATGTGACACATGTCCCAACCGTGGACAACACGTCACAATGACACCTTACATAAAGGTATAGTCAAAAACTGTTTTAGAAATTAGAATATTTGGGAAGTGCTCAAGGAAACCTTCGTACATGGAAGGCCATGCTTCTAGGTTATGATAGATATCATATGGCCACAGAATTATCCTTATTTGACCCAATATATCCCAAAGAAAAACGAGAAGATTACAATCATATTATTCCCAATGGTGAGTCTTCTCTTTACTTATCATTATCTCCACTGTCTCTAATTGAGAATTATACTTTAAGCAAACACCAAGATTATATAGGTACTGCTCATAAATATACTCAGCAAGTGGATGGGCACAATCCTGTCTTACGATGACACGAGGTTGTATGTCATTAGACATCTTGTATGATAGTGGCAAAGCACCCTTCCAACGTTGGGTTCGCCTCACCCTAGATGATTCACCGAATATAACTACTAAATGATGACCACCGTTCTATTCCCCTGTTACCTCCGCTCGACCCAGCTACACTCTTATTGTAAGACCCCGAATTTTATGAAATAAAAGTATTCAATTTTTCTTATAATTACTATTCAGTAAATGGTTAAATTGATAAAAGTTTAAAGTTATGGGTGAAATATGAATTTTTTTTCAAAATAAGCAAGTGGTTATAAAATAATCATTGTTGTCGGGGAATATTCGTTTGGTCGTGGAATATTCTTTCTGTCGGAGAATATTCGTACGACGGCACAGCTATTTGTGGGCCCCATAACGAATAACTGTCGGGTGAAGAAAACGACAAATTTGAGTTTTTACAAATAACGGCGTAGTTGTTACCGTTAACACTGTTGGAATACCCGTTGGTTAAAATACAGTAATACGCGTTATTGCACAGTAGCACACGGTATTGCACAGTATTTTTAAAATTATTGATTCTTACGTAAGAAGGCACTACTCAATAATTGTTACAGTAATTACTGTTCAATATTTTACTTTATTGATTCAATAATTGCTGCGTTGATATTTTATAGTATTTTTGTTTCAATAATTGTTGTTGCACAGTATTTTCTATTATCAGATCAATAATTCATATTATTTGAATAATATTATTAGATAGCATTATTGGCAATGTCTAGAAAGTTCTGTCTAAGGAGAGGTTTGGTCATCTAATTGCGCGCCAGTAAGGAGAAATCCTTATTGGAAAGCCCCCTCTTTCCTGGGAACGGCCTGGTTGTCATAAATGTGATTCTGTAATATTATTTGTGAATAATTAATTATTGATTCATATGATAAGAAAATATTTATTTTATGTGGATATAAATGAGGGATATATTTTTGTGGTTAAAAAATGAAGGAGTTAATGTTGAGATTTTTATCCGTATTTTTGTCGGAATAGAGGTATTAAAAATCAGGGTTTTTGAGATATTTTGCGGGAGTTATAATTTTTAATCCGACCGTTGGATCGTGGTAATTTTTGGATATGTTATACATATATAAGTTGAGTATATGCCCACAAATTTTGAACCGTTAAAAATGAACGTATGATTTATTATGAATTTTACGAGATGACTGGTTCAGAAATTGTTGAATTTTCGGAGTTTATCATTTTGGTGAAAAATTCTAGAATTGGTGGGCCCCACTTGTGGTTGGTGAAGAAATGTGCTGAATTATATTTCAAATATGGTGGGTGGGAATAGTAGCAGGTAAAGCCATCAGGTTGCAGGTCAAACCTACCAAAATTTTCCTATAAATAGAGGGCTAAGTTAGAATTGAAAATCACACCAGAAACAAGTTTTCTCTCTTTCTCTCTCTAGATTATTGAGTGTATTTTGTGAGTTTTTAGATACTTGGTGAGTTGCTATTCATCAGTGCAAGTTTCCTTCAGCATCATATCCGATATCCAGTCAGAAGTACTGCTCTTTTGAGGTAAGGGATAGTAAGGGATAGTAAGGGATAGTAAGGGATAGTAAGGGATATTAAGGGATTTTAAGGGTTGTTATGATTTTCAGTTTCGTAATTTTTCTGAACTTCAAAAATTCTGGAAAAATTTGAAATGATATTTTGATGAGTTTTATTGATTGTGTCCAAAAATGGTGATTTTTGGATGTATAGATTGAGAGTTATGAATTTTATGAGAAAAGACTATTTTAAAAGTAACCGCTTATAATTCCTTCTGGTTAACTCCAAAATTGATGAAATTTTTATTGGGAGTACATGTATATGATAGAAGTATACTCTGTAAATTTTAGAATTTTTAGACAAAAGTACAATTTTTGATAAATGTCTAAATATTTGGCTATTTTGGCCATATGAAAAATAGTAAATGACTTTTAAAAATTCTGAGAAAAATATATGTTCACTATGGGACTATATTATGCTAAATCCCAGAAAAGAAATATTTTTGGAACTGATTTGGTATTTTTCATAAAAATGGTCTAGTTATGAGTAAATGAATTAAATATGTTTTGTGAAGAAAGAAAATTGAAAAATAGGATTTTATGGCTTGAGAATCCTATATGAGATATATGCAGATTTTTTATGAGGGTTTTGGTTATTGGTAATGAAATCTTATGAGTTTGGTATTTTTGAATGATTAAATGCATTATTTAGTAAGTATAAACAATTTAAATAAATTGTTTATAAACTTAAGAAATGTTATTCTTTCAATATCACTATACCAAAATATTGGTATGGATTTTATTGTGGAATTTCTATCTTTTGTGTCGGAGTTACTATTCATGAGTTACTATTCACGATTTACTATTCATGAGTTACGAATATTACTCTTGAGATTAAAACTATATGTTGATCATATTATTTTTATCATCATATATAACATTTTTATAACCCTGATGTTGAAATTCTCTTTCACTGGAGTGTAAAGATGGGTAGATTATTGGTATGATCATGACTAGGGTTCTCTTTGGCCTGTAGTGCAAAGTTGAATTGTGACTGGTATGATCATGACCATTGAATTTATAAGTGAATATCTTTAGCTTAAGTGCAAAGGTGAATTGATCAACATGGTTATAATTATTGTTTATATAAATTCTGAAATGATTATATATTTCTTTGAGATATGAATATATTTGGCCTGTAGTGCAAATATGAATTGTTGATGAATATCTTTGGCATGTAGTGCAAAGATGGCCTGTTGATGAATATCTTTGGCCTGTAGTGCAAAGATGAACTGTTGTTGAATATCTTTGGCCCGTAGTGCAAAGATGGTTTGTTGATGAATATCTTTGGCCCGTAGTGCAAAGATGGATTTGTTAGTATGATTATAAACAGGAACTGTGATTTGGTATAACCATGATCTTTGATGTTTCAGGTAAAGACAGGTGATGAAAATATTCTTCGTCCTGGGTGCGAAGAAAAATTTATAGTCACAATTATGATTATGAGTTATTCATATGATTGTGGAAAGGAACTGTTGAGTGATGTTACATGGATAAAATATTGTTGGTGGATTTTTAACATGGAGAAGATAATAGACTTTATACTCTATTTGACTCTTCTAATGGATTGCTCGTTCCGCTGCAACTATGGTTGAAATTTTTATCATTTACCATATGTTCTAAATCTCTGATTTATTGTTGATGAAGGCTATTGATAATTGAATTATCTTTAGTCATGATATTCTTTACTGAGCTAGTTGTGCTCACCCTTTTGCTTCACAATTCCTTTCAGGTAATAAGAGTGTAGCTGGGTCGAGCGAGGGTAACGGGGAAATAGAACGGTGGTCTCTAGCTATGGATGTTCTCCCGAAGCAGTATAGAAAAGTTCATTTAGTTGTTATATTTGGTGAATCCAATAGGGTAAGGTGTACCCAACGTTGGAAGGGTGGTTTGCCACTATCATACAAGATGTCTAACGACATACAACCTCGTGTCATCATAAGACAGGGATGTGCTCATCCACTTGCTGAGTATATATACGAACACTAACTATATAATCTTGGTGTTTGTTTAAAGTATAATTCTCAATTAGAGACAGTAGAGATAATGATATGTCAAGAGAAGACTCACCATTGGGAAGAATATGATAGTAATCTTCTCGTTTTTCTTTGGGGTCTATTGGGTCAACCAAGGATAATTCTGTGGTCATATGATATCTATCATAACCTAGACGCGTGGCCTCCCATGTACGAAGGTTTCCTTGAGCACTTCCCAAAGATTCTAATTTCTAAAACAGTTTTTGACTATACCTTTATGTAAGGTGTTATTGTGAGGTGATGTCCACGGTTGGAACATGAGTCACATTTGGTATATATTTGTATCCAAACTCACAGCATATGTGTTGTTATATTTTGCACGACAATTGTTGTAATAAAGTTGTAGTTATTTTCTGTACCATGTATTTGACGACTCAGAATGGGTTGGGTGGAATGAACCTATTCTGGGGGCGTCACATTTGGTATCAGAGCTATAAGTAAAGAGCCCCGAGCCTCTCGCTGGTGACTTCCTGTTGATGGGGAATGCACCGAAGCCAGACTCTCCGTAGGGGACGCCGTTCTGCGGTGACAAACTGATAGGTATCAATGTAAGGTGCTGACATAGGTTGGTGTCCAGAGTTACAGGTGGTATCAGAGCTTAGGGAAATGATCTCTGGTGGAGATCGGGGAATATAACTAGGAGGGGAGAGATGCGTAAATCCTTCGCTAGTGTGTCCTACCTAAGCTTATTTGTTGGTTAGTCATAATATTGGGATATTATGTGATATGTTAATTTGTTTAATTAACCCTTATTTTATGGCAGTATTTGAGAATGGCAGCTGAGAATGCTAACAATGGAGTGAATGAGACTGTGGGGATACCTCTAATCACTAACCATGATAATGTGATATCAGACGAAGAAGGAATTAGAGATATCTATGTGGTGAGTGAAGAATTGATAGTTGCACCCGAGATAGTCGCAGAGGTAACAGCTGAGACTGAGGAAGAAGAGGAAGAAGAAGTACCAGAGGAGAGTTTATTAGAGGTATTATATGATCAAAATGTAGAATTTCAAAATCGTATTCATGAGTTAGAAGAGCAGGCAGAAGAACGACAGGCGGTCGTGGAACAAAAGGATGCAACAATTCAAGCTTGTGTTACCCAATATGTGATGCTTGAACAGAAGCATTCTTTGGCAGAGTATAAGATGATAAAAATGGAATCTGAGCTGAAAGAAGAAAAAATTGAACGAGTGAGAATAAGTGATGCATGGGCAAAAGCCGCACGACACGTGGATATTGTGGAAAGAGATGTTCGATCTAAGAAGGCTAAAATAGATGATATGAATTTCTCTTTTTGGAAAGCAATTGGGAGAACCCAACATCGAGTTTTGAATTACCCTGTACATAGCGGTCAACCTGAATCCGATATGGATCGAAGATTGATGATTCAGATCATGAATGAGGAGTACGAAGAGGCAGTTGAGGGAGGAATATGTCCTATAGAAAGGTATATTCCAACGGTAATGATGACGCCAAATGCTGCTCCAGACAAGTCAAAGCCGAGTAGTTCGAGGGATGGCGGTTGTCATGACTTCCCAACAAATGAGGAACCCAAATGAAGTTATCATGGGAGATGAGCAATGGAGAAATCATGATGATCTGAGAGATAGAATCTGAAATGGAAGCAAGGTATTCTCAACTCTTCGAAATACCAGGTACGTAAATTTCGGGGACGAAATTTCATAAGGAGGGGAGATTGTAAGACCCCGAATTTTATGAAATAAAAGTATTCAATTTTTCTTATAATTACTATTCAGTAAATGGTTAAATTGATAAAAGTTTAAAGTTATGGGTGAAATATGAATTTTTTTTCAAAATAAGCAAGTGGTTATAAAATAATCATTGTTGTCGGGGAATATTCGTTTGGTCGTGGAATATTCTTTCTGTCGGAGAATATTCGTACGACGGCACAGCTATTTGTGGGCCCCATAACGAATAACTGTCGGGTGAAGAAAACGACAAATTTGAGTTTTTACAAATAACGGCGTAGTTGTTACCGTTAACACTGTTGGAATACCCGTTGGTTAAAATACAGTAATACGCGTTATTGCACAGTAGCACACGGTATTGCACAGTATTTTTAAAATTATTGATTCTTACGTAAGAAGGCACTACTCAATAATTGTTACAGTAATTACTGTTCAATATTTTACTTTATTGATTCAATAATTGCTGCGTTGATATTTTATAGTATTTTTGTTTCAATAATTGTTGTTGCACAGTATTTTCTATTATCAGATCAATAATTCATATTATTTGAATAATATTATTAGATAGCATTATTGGCAATGTCTAGAAAGTTCTGTCTAAGGAGAGGTTTGGTCATCTAATTGCGCGCCAGTAAGGAGAAATCCTTATTGGAAAGCCCCCTCTTTCCTGGGAACGGCCTGGTTGTCATAAATGTGATTCTGTAATATTATTTGTGAATAATTAATTATTGATTCATATGATAAGAAAATATTTATTTTATGTGGATATAAATGAGGGATATATTTTTGTGGTTAAAAAATGAAGGAGTTAATGTTGAGATTTTTATCCGTATTTTTGTCGGAATAGAGGTATTAAAAATCAGGGTTTTTGAGATATTTTGCGGGGTTATAATTTTTAATCCGACCGTTGGATCGTGGTAATTTTTGGATATGTTATACATATATAAGTTGAGTATATGCCCACAAATTTTGAACCGTTAAAAATGAACGTATGATTTATTATGAATTTTACGAGATGACTGGTTCAGAAATTGTTGAATTTTCGGAGTTTATCATTTTGGTGGAAAATTCTAGAATTGGTGGGCCCCACTTGTGGTTGGTGAAGAAATGTGCTGAATTATATTTCAAGTGTGGTGGGTGGGAATAGTAGCAGGTAAAGCCATCAGGTTGCAGGTCAAACCTACCAAAATTTTCCTATAAATAGAGGGCTAAGTTAGAATTGAAAATCACACCAGAAACAAGTTTTCTCTCTTTCTCTCTCTAGATTATTGAGTGTATTTTGTGAGTTTTTAGATACTTGGTGAGTTGCTATTCATCAGTGCAAGTTTCCTTCAGCATCATATCCGATATCCAGTCAGAAGTACTGCTCTTTTGAGGTAAGGGATAGTAAGGGATAGTAAGGGATAGTAAGGGATATTAAGGGATTTTAAGGGTTGTTATGATTTTCAGTTTCGTAATTTTTCTGAACTTCAAAAATTCTGGAAAAATTTGAAATGATATTTTGATGAGTTTTATTGATTGTGTCCAAAAATGGTGATTTTTGGATGTATAGATTGAGAGTTATGAATTTTATGAGAAAAGACTATTTTAAAAGTAACCGCTTATAATTCCTTGTGGTTAACTCCAAAATTGATGAAATTTTTATTGGGAGTACATGTATATGATAGAAGTATACTCTGTAAATTTCAGAATTTTTAGACAAAAGTACAATTTTTGATAAATGTCTAAATATTTGGCTATTTTGGCCATATGAAAAATAGTAAATGACTTTTAAAAATTCTGAGAAAAATATATGTTCACTATGGGACTATATTATGCTAAATCCCAGAAAAGAAATATTTTTGGAACTGATTTGGTATTTTTCATAAAAATGGTCTAGTTATGAGTAAATGAATTAAATATGTTTTGTGAAGAAAGAAAATTGAAAAATAGGATTTTATGGCTTGAGAATCCTATATGAGGTATATGCAGATTTTTTATGAGGGTTTTGGTTATTGGTAATGAAATCTTATGAGTTTGGTATTTTTGAATGATTAAATGCATTATTTAGTAAGTGTAAACAATTTAAATAAATTGTTTATAAACTTAAGAAATGTTATTCTTTCAATATCATTATACCAAAATATTGGTATGGATTTTATTGTGGAATTTCTATCTTTTGTGTCGGAGTTACTATTCATGAGTTACTATTCACGATTTACTATTCATGAGTTACGAATATTACTCTTGAGATTAAAACTATATGTTGATCATATTATTTTTATCATCATATATAACATTTTTATAACCCTGATGTTGAAATTCTCTTTCACTGGAGTGTAAAGATGGGTAGATTATTGGTATGATCATGACTAGGGTTCTCTTTGGCCTGTAGTGCAAAGTTGAATTGTGACTGGTATGATCATGACCATTGAATTTATAAGTGAATATCTTTAGCTTAAGTGCAAAGGTGAATTGATCAACATGGTTATAATTATTGTTTATATAAATTCTGAAATGATTATATATTTCTTTGAGATATGAATATATTTGGCCTGTAGTGCAAATATGAATTGTTGATGAATATCTTTGGCATGTATTGCAAAGATGGCCTGTTGATGAATATCTTTGGCCTGTAGTGCAAAGATGAACTGTTGTTGAATATCTTTGGCCCGTAGTGCAAAGATGGTTTGTTGATGAATATCTTTGGCCCGTAGTGCAAAGATGGATTTGTTAGTATGATTATAAACAGGAACTGTGATTTGGTATAACCATGATCTTTGATGTTTCAGGTAAAGACAGGTGATGAAAATATTCTTCGTCCTGGGTGCGAAGAAAAATTTATAGTCACAATTATGATTATGAGTTATTCATATGATTGTGGAAAGGAACTGTTGAGTGATGTTACATGGATAAAATATTGTTGGTGGATTTTTAACATGGAGAAGATAATAGACTTTATACTCTATTTGACTCTTCTAATGGATTGCTCGTTCCGCTGCAACTATGGTTGAAATTTTTATCATTTACCATATGTTCTAAATCTCTGATTTATTGTTGATGAAGGCTATTGATAATTGAATTATCTTTAGTCATGATATTCTTTACTGAGCTAGTTGTGCTCACCCTTTTGCTTCACAATTCCTTTCAGGTAATAAGAGTGTAGCTGGGTCGAGCGAGGGTAACGGGGAAATAGAACGGTGGTCTCTAGCTATGGATGTTCTCCCGAAGCAGTATAGAAAAGTTCATTTAGTTGTTATATTTGGTGAATCCAATAGGGTAAGGTGTACCCAACGTTGGAAGGGTGGTTTGCCACTATCATACAAGATGTCTAACGACATACAACCTCGTGTCATCATAAGACAGGGATGTGCTCATCCACTTGCTGAGTATATATACACTAACTATATAATCTTGGTGTTTGTTTAAAGTATAATTCTCAATTAGAGACAGTAGAGATAATGATATGTCAAGAGAAGACTCACCATTGGGAAGAATATGATAGTAATCTTCTCGTTTTTCTTTGGGGTCTATTGGGTCAACCAAGGATAATTCTGTGGCCATATGATATCTATCATAACCTAGACGCGTGGCCTCCCATGTACGAAGGTTTCCTTGAGCACTTCCCAAAGATTCTAATTTCTAAAACAGTTTTTGACTATACCTTTATGTAAGGTGTTATTGTGAGGTGATGTCCACGGTTGGAACATGAGTCACATTTGGTATATATTTGTATCCAAACTCACAGCATATGTGTTGTTATATTTTGCACGACAATTGTTGTAATAAAGTTGTAGTTATTTTCTGTACCATGTATTTGACGACTCAGAATGGGTTGGGTGGAATGGACCTATTTTGGGGTCGTTACACTTATTACCTGAAAGGAATTGAGAAACAGAAGGGTGAGCACAACTAGCCCAGTAAAGAATATAATGACTAAAGATAAATAAATTATCAATAGCCTTCAACAGAATTAAATCAGAGATTTGGAACATATGGTAGATGATAAAAATTTTAACCATAGTTGCAGCGGAATGAGCAATCCATTAGAAGAGTCAAATAGACTACAAAGTCTATTATTTTCTCCATGTTAAAAATCTACCAACAATATTTTATCCTTGTAACATCAATCAACAATTCTGGTCCACAATCATATGAGTAACTCATAATCATAATTGTAGTTTTAAATTCCTCTTCTCATCCAGGACGAAGATAATTTTTATCATTTATCTTTTCTTGAAACATCAAAGATCATGGTTACACCAAATCACAGTTCATGTTCATAATCATACTAATAATTTCATCTTTGCACTACGGCCAAAGATATTCATTTGTATCACCAGTTGGTCATGTTCATCTCAACACCTGTTCATCTTTGCACTACTGGCCAAAGATATTCAACAACATGTCATCTTTGCACTACGGGCCAAAGATATTTATCAACAATTAATCTTTGCACTACTGGCCAAAGATATTCAACCACATGTCATCTTTGTACTATGGGCCAAAGATATTCATCACCAATTCATCTTTGCATTACAGGCCAAAGATATTCAACAACAGTTCATATTTGCACTACAGGCCAAATATATTCATCAACAGTTCATATTTACACTATAGGCCAAATATATTAATATCTCAAAGAAATATATAATCATTTCATAATTTATATAAACAATAATTATAACCATGTTGATCAATTCACCTTTGCACTTAAGCTAAATATATTCAATTATAAATTCAATGGTCATGATCATACCCGTCAACAATTCAACTTTGCACTACTGGTCAAAGGTAACCCATAGTTATGATCATACCAAAAATCTACCCATCTTTACACTCAAGTCAAAGAGAAATATCATCATTAGGGTTATAAAAATGTTATATATGATAATAAAATCAATATAATCAACATATAGATTTAATCTCAAGAGTAATATTCATAAATCAACTATAATTTGGTTAGAAAAAGAAATCAATTTTGTCATGAATAGTAACTTGTGAATAGTAATTCATGAATAGTAACTTCGTGAATAGTAACTCATGAATAGTAACTCGTGAATAGTAACTCATGAATAGTAACTCAACATGAAAAAGGTAGAAATTTTATAATAAAATCCATACCAATATTTCGGTATAATGATATTGAAAGAATAACATTTCTTAAATTAATAAATAATTTATTTTAATTGTTTACACTTTACTAAATAATGCATTTAATCATCCTAAAATTCCAAACTCATAAGATTTCATCACCAATAACCAAAACCCTCATAAAAAATCTGCATATACCTCATATAGGATTCTCAAGCCATAAAATTCTATTTTCTAATTTTCTTTTCTTACTTCACATAACATATTTAATTCATTTACTCATAACTAGTTTATTTTCATAAAAAATACCAAATCAGTTCCAAAAATATTTTTTTTCTAGAATTTAACAGAATATAGTTCCATATTGAACATATATTTTTCTCAAAAATTTTAAAATTTATTTACTATTTTACATATGGCCAAAACAGTCGAATATTTAGATATTTATCATAAATTGTAATTTTATCCAAAAATTCCAAAATTCACAGAGTACACTGATATTATATAGATATACTTCTAATAAAAATTTCATCAATTTTGGAGTTAACCACAAGGAGTTATAAGCGGTTACTTTTAAAATAGTATTTTCCCGTAAAATTCATAACTCTTAATTCATACATCCAAAAATCACCATTTTTGGACACAATCAATAAAACTCATCAAAATATTATTTCAAATTTTTCCAGAATTTTTTGAAGGTCGAAAGAAATACGAACTGAAAAACATAATAACCCTTAAAATCTATTACCTCAAAAGAGTAGTATTTCTGACTTGAATATCGGATATAACGCTGAATGAACTTGCGTCGTATAGCAACACTCAAAATATGCTTGATAATATAGAGAGAAAAACTTGTTTCTGGTGTGTCTTTCAATTCTAACTTAAGCTTCTATTTATTGGAAAAATGCTACAACGTCAAAGGAGACTAAATAATAAACTAATATTATTTCTTTTCCCATTTTCTACGCATGCAAGCTAGCCACCACATTTGACAAAGAAAATCAACAGCCCACATGGGAATTCATCACCAACCAAAGCGTGGGTCCCACCCATAATTTAATAAAAATTATTTTATATTTCGAAACTTCAGTAATTCATAAAAAAAATAGCTCTTTTATCAGAAAATTCAAATCTCGAGACTCTTTATAGGAAATTCAATTCTCTATAACTTTGCAGAAGAAAGTTTTTTCAAATTCCAAATAGAAATTGACCGAAATCCATAAACGTGCGATTTTACAAGCTATAATCAAATTTCAGTCAAAAAATGGGGTCCACCGACACACAAAATATGTGTTAATCATTTAATACAACAAAAATACTCTTCCTCCTCATATAATCATATATCCTACATTCATTGTAAAACTATCACCATTATTATATTATTAATTTTAATAATAAATTATTTTATCAGAAAAGATAAAATATCAATTTTCAACAATTGTCACTTTAAAAATTTTCTCCATCTATATCCACATAAAATTAATATTTTTCTCATCATATAAATTAATAATTAATTATTCACAAATAATATTACAGAATCACATTACTGACAACTAGGTCGTTCCTAGGAAAGAGGGGGCTTTCCAATAAGGATTTCTCTTTATTGACGCGCAATTAGATGACCAAATCTCTCTTTAGACAGAACTTTCTAGACATTACCAATAATGCTATATAATAATATTATTCAAATAATATGAATTATTGATCTGATAATGGAGATGATGTGCAACAACAATTATTGAAACAACAATAATATAAAATATCAACGCAGCAATTATTGAATCAGTAAAATAAAATATTGAATAGTAATTACTGTGACAATTATTCAGTAGTGCCTTCTTACGTAAGAATCAATAATTTCAAAAATACTGTGCAATATCGCGTGCTACTGTGCAATAACGCGTATTACTGTATTTTAACAACCGGGTATTCCAACAGTATTAACGGTAACAACTACGCCGTTAATTATAAAAGCTCAATTTTTATCGTTATCTTCATCCGACCGTTTTCCGTTATGGGGCCCACAAATAGCTGCGCCGTCGTACGAATATTCCCCGACCCCGACAGAAAGAATATTCCACGACCAACGAATATTTCCCGACAACAATGAATATTTTATAACCACTTGTGTATTTTGAAAAAAAATTCATATATCACCCTTAACTTTAACATTTATCAATTTAACCATTTACTGAATAGTAATTATAAGAAAAATTGAATACTTTTATTTCATAAAATTCGGGGTCTTACAACCGTAATGTTACAAATAACGTGGTAAAAGCCCTCATTGGCCCGTAGTGCATTGATGGACAGTGGTTGGCATGATCATGACCATTAATGAATACACAAATATTCTTGACCCGTAGTGCATGGATAATTGTGGTCGTGATACTAAAGAATATCCTTGACCGTAGTGCATGGGTGATTCGATGATGTGAATTATTTATTAAGCTGAGTCCCAGCGATAAAAGTCATGAAAAACCTTTTAAATCATAGAAGATAATAGATTTTATTCTCTACTTGACTCTTCTAATGGGCTGCTTGTTCCGCTGCAGTTAAACTTGATGTTTGTTATATTGTATCAGTTTAACAATGTTTAAGGCTAATGATAATTTATTCTGCATTATCTTAGTCATAATATTTCTTACTGGGCTAGTTGAGCTCACCTTTTCTTTCACTGTTTTCTTCAAAAAATGAGAATACAGTTGGGACGAGTTGGAGAACGGAGTGATGGACCAGATGACAGCATTAGTAGTCCTCACTATTCTATGTAATAGTGTGATAATAAATATAATGAGGACCCCATTGAATTTGTATATTGTCTATCTGACAATATTTGTATTAAAACTCACAGCATATGTTTAGTCGTATTTTACACGACTGTTGCATAATTAAGTTGTATTTGAATTTTGTATCATGTATTTGGCGACTCAGAATAGGTGATGTATACCTATTTTGGGGGCGTCACAAAAATATAATATAAGACCCCGAATTTTATGAAATAAAAGTATTCAATTTTTCTTATAATTACAATTCAGTAAATGGTTAAATTGATAAAAAGTTAAAGTTATGGGTGAAATGTGAAATTTTTTCAAAATAAACAAGTGGTTATAAAATAATCATTGTTGTCGGGGAATATTCGTTGGTCGTGGAATATTCTTTCTGTCGGAGAATATTCGTACGACGGCGCAGCTATTTGTGGGTCCCATAACGAAAAACGGTCGGATGAAGATAACGACAAAAATTGAGTTTTTATAATTAACGGCGTAGTTGTTACCGTTAACACTGTTAGAATACCCGGTGGTTAAAATACAGTAATACGCGTGGTTGTACAGTAGCACACGGATTGCACAGTATTTTTGAATTATTGATTCTAATGTGAGAATGCACTACTGAATAATTGTCACAGTAATTACTGTTCAATATTTTATTTTATTGATTCAATAATTGCTGCGTTGATATTTTATATCATTGTTGTTTCAATAATTGTCATTGCACAGTATTTTTCATTATCAGATCAATAATTCATATTATTTGAATAATATTATTAGATAGCATTATTGGTAATGTCTAGAAAGTTCTGTCTAAGGAGAGGTTTGGTCATCTAATTACGCGCCAATAAGGAAAAATCTTTATCGGAAAGCCCCCTCTTTCCTAGGAACTGCCTGGTTGTCATTATTGTGATTCTGTAATATTATTTGTGAATAATTAATTATTAATTTATATGATAATGAAAAATATTTATTTGATGTGGATATAAATGATGAATTTATTTATGTGATTATAAATGAAGGAGTCAATGTTGAGGTGTTTTATCTGTATTTTTGTCGGAACGGAGGTATTGAAAATTAAATTAGGATTTTTGAGATATTTTGCGAGGGTTATAATTTTTAATTCGACCGTTGGATCGTGGTAATATTTGGATATGTTATACATATATAAGTTGGGTATATGTCCATAAATTTTGAACCGTTAAAAATGAACGTATGATTTGTTATGAATTTTACGAGATGACTGATTCAGAAATTGTTGAATTTTCGGAGTTAATCATTTTGGTGAACAATTCTAGAATTGGTGGGCTCCACTCTTGGTTGGTGAAAAAATATGTTGAGATTTTTATTCAAATGTGGTGGGTGGAAATAGTAGCAGGTAAAGTCATCAGGTTACAGGTTAAGTCTGCTTCGGCGTGCTAACATTTTTCTATAAATAGAGGGCTAAGTTAGAATTAAAAAACACATCAGAAACAAGTTTTCTCTCTTTTTCTCTCTAGATTATTGAGTATATTTTGTGAATATTTAGATACTTGGTGAGTCGCTATTCATCAGTGCAAGTTTTCTTCAGCGCTATATCCGATATCCAGTCAGAAGTGCTGCTCTTTTGAGGTAAGGGATAGTAAGGAATTTTAAGGGTTATTATGTTTTTCAGTTCGTAATTCTTCTAACCTTCAGAAAATTCTGAAAAAATTTAAAATGATATTTTGATGAGTTTTATTGATTGTGTCCAAAAATGGTGATTTTTGGATGTATAAATTAAGAGTTATGAATTTTATGGGAAAAGACTATTTTAAAAGTAACCGCTTATAACTCCTTATGATTAACTCCAAAATTGATGAAATTTTTATTGGGAGTACATCTATATAATATCAGTGTACTCTGTGAATTTTGGAATTTTTAGATATAAGGACAATTTATGATAAATGTCTAAATATTCGGCGGTTTTGGCCATATAAAAAATAGTAAATAAATTTTAAAAATTCTGAGAAAAATATATGTTCAATATGGGACTATATTCTGATAAATTCCAGAAAAGAAATATTTTTGGAACTGATTTGGTATTTTTAATGAAAATAGACTTGTTATGAATAATTGAATTAAATTTGTTATGTGAAGGAAGAAAATTGAAAAATATGATTTTATGGCTTGAGAATCATATATGTGGTATAAGCAAATTTTTGATGAGGGTTTTGGTGATTGGTGATGAAATCTTATGAGTTTGGCATTTTATGATGATTAAATGCATTAATTAGTAAAGTGTAAACAATTAAAATAAATTGTTTATAAGTTTAAAGAAATGTTATTCTTTCAATATCATTATACCGAAATATTGGTATGTATTTTATTGTAGAATTTTTACCTTTTTGTGTCAGGGTTACTATTCATGAGTTACTATTCACGAGTTACTATTCATGAGTTACTATTCACGAGTTACTATTCACGATAAAATTGGTTTCTTTTTCTAACAAAATTATAGTTGATTTATGAATATTACTCTTGAGATTAAATCTAAATGTTTTGATTATATTGATTTTACTATTATATATGACATTTTTATAATCGTGGTGAAGAAATTTCTCTTTGACTTAAGTGTAAAGATGGGTAGATTCTTGGTATGATCATGACTATGGGTTCCATTTGGCCAGTAGTGCAAAGTTAAATTATTGACTGGTATGATCATGACTATTGAATTTATAATTGAATATCTTTAGCTTACGTGCAAAGGTGAAATGATCAACATGGTTATAATTATTGTTTATATAAATTCTGAAATGATTATATATTTTTTTGAGATAATAATATATCTTTGGCCTGTAGTGCAAAGATGAATTATTGATGAATATATTTGACCTGTAGTGCAAAGATGAACTGTTGATGAATATATTTGGCCTGTAGTGCAAAGATGAATTATTGATGAATATCTTTGGCCTGTAGTGCGAAGATGAACTGTTGTTGAATATCTTTGGCCTGTAGTGCAAAGATGAGTTGTTGATGAATATCTTTGGCCGTAGTGCAAAGATGGATTTATTAGCATGATTATGAACAGGAACTGTGATTTGGTATAACCATGATCTTTGATGTTTCAGGTAAAGACAGGTGATGAAAATATTCTTCGTCCTGGGTGCGAAGAAAAATTTAGAATCACAATTATGATTATGAGTTATTCATATGATTGTGAAAAGGAACTGTTGATTGATGTTACAGGGATAAAACATTGTTGGTGGATTTTTAACATGGAGAAGATAATAAACTTTGTAGTCTATTTGACTCTTCTAATGGATTGCTCGTTCTGCTGCAACTATGGTTGAAATTTTTATCATCTATCATATGTTCTAAATCTCTGATTTATTACTGTTGAAGGCTATCAATAATTTATTTATCTTTAGTCATGATATTCTTTACTGGCTAGTTGTGCTCACCTTTCTGTTTCACAATTTCTTTTAGGTAATAAGAGTATAGCTGGGTCGAGCGAGGGTAACGGAAAAATAGAACGGTGGTCTCTAGCTGTGGAGGTTCCCCCTAAGCAGTATAGAAAAGTGTTATATACATCATTTAGTAGTTATATTTGGTGAATAGGGTGAGGCGAACCCAATGTTGGAAGGATGTTTTGTCACTATCGTACAAGATGTCTAATGACATACAACCTCGTGTCATCATAAGACAGGGTTGTGCACATCCACTTGCTGAGTATATTTACGAGCACTACCTATATAATCTTGGTCTTTGTTTGAAGTATAATTCTCAATTAGAGACAGTGGAGATAATGATAAGTCAAGAGAAGACTCATCATTGAGAAGAATATGATAGTAATCTTCTCGTTTTTCTTTGGGGTATATTAGATCAACCAAGGATAATTCTGTGGCCATATGATATCTATCACAACCTAGATGCATAGCCTCCCATGTACGAATGTTTCCTTGAGCACTTCCCAAAGATTCTAATTTCTAAAATAGTTTTTGACTATACCTTTATGTAAGGTGTCATTGTGAGGTGCTGTCCACAGTTGGGATGTGACGCCCCCAAATATAGGTATACAACACCCATTCTGAGTCCCCAAAATACATGGTACAGAAACAACTACATCTTTATTGTTACAACATAAGAACTGTGAGTTTAAATACAAATATTGTCATCTAGACAATATCCACACTCAAATAAGTCCTCATTACAATTATTGATACATTATTTCACAAAAATGGTGAGGACTACTAAAATAACTTCTAGAACCATCATTCTATACCCCGATTAGTACTCGCTACATTCTCGCCTCCTAAAAAAATGGAACAAAAAGGAAAAAGGGTGAGCTCAACTAGCCCAGTAAAGAACATTATGACTAAGATAATACAGAACAAATTATCGTTAGTCTTCAACAGGAAAAAATCTAATAGAATACAATAGATAACAAGTTTTAAATCAATAACTGCAGCGGAAACAACAAACCATTAGAAGAGTCAAGTAGAGAATGAGTTCTACTATCTTCTAAGATTTAAAAGTTCATCATCAATATTTTATCCCTGTAACAACAATCAACAACCATCTTTAGTCAAATATTTATCTTTGCACTACATGCCAAAGATATTCATTTGTATCACCAGTCGGTCATGTTCATCTCAACACCTGTTCATCTTTGCACTACGGGCCAAAGATATTCATCAGTTAATCATTCATCTTTGCACTACAGGCCAAAGATATTCAATAATATTATCATTTAGGACTGAGGATGATGAAAAATATCTTAAAGAAAACGAATCCAGTGAAACAAAATAACAAATATTAAGGATTCGTATTTCGATTTATCCATGTCCAAAAATACCTTATAATTATTCATAGTGAAGTAAAATTCAAGAATGATCAAAACATGGATACAATCAAAGCTAGTACCCAGAATAAATATTTTTGACGAAAAGAAGAAAATTTCATTTTTCGGTAAATAGTAACTCGTGAATAGTAACTCGTGAATAGTAACTCATGAATAGTAACCCCGACGTGAAAAGTTCTAAATTTGATAAAAAAATTTAACCAATATTTCGGCATAATGATATTAAAGAAATAATATCATTTTCGAATAAAATAACATCTCTTACCTCGTAAAGACAGTACTTCTGGTCGGAATACCGGTATAAGGCTGAAAGAAACTTACTCTGATGAATAGAAACTCTCAAAGTATCTAAATACTCACAAAATACACTCAATAATCTAGAGAGAGAAAGAGAGAAAACTTGTTTCTGGTGTGATTTTCAATTCTAACTTAGCCCTCTATTTATAGGAAAATGTTAGCACGCCGAAGCAGACTTAACCTGCAACCTGATGGCTTTACCTGCTACTATTCAAGCCTACCACATTTGAATAAAAATCTCAGCACATTTCTTTACCAACCAAGAGTGTGGCCCACCAATTCTAGAATTTTTCACCAAAATGATAAACTCCGAAAATTTAACAATTCCTGAACCAGTCATCTCGTAAAATTCATAACAAATCATACGTTTATTTTTAACAGTTCAGAATTTGTGGACATATACTCAACTTATATATGTATAACATATCCAAAAATTACCACGATCCAACGGTCGGATTAAAAATTATAACCCCCGCAAAATATCTCAAAAACCCTGATTTTTAATACCTCCATTCCGACAAAAATACTGATAAAAATCTCAACATTAACTCCTTCATTTTTAACCACAAAAATGTATCCCTCATTTATATCCACATAAAATAAATATTTCCTTATCATATGAATCAATAATTAATTATTCACAAATAATATTACAGAATCACATTTATGACAACCAGGCCGTTCCCAAGAAAGAGGGGGCTTTTCAATAAGGATTTCTCCTTACTGGTGCGCAATTAGATGACCAAAACTCTCCTTAGACAGAACTTTCTAGACATTGCCAATAATGTTATCTAATAATATTATTCAAATAATATGAATTATTGATCTGATAATGGGAAATACTGTGTAGTGATAATTATTAAAACAACAGTAATATAAAATATCAACGCAGCAATTATTGAATCAATAAAATAAAATACTGAACAGTAATTACTGTAACCATTATTGAGTAGTGCCTTCTTACGTAAGAATCAATAATTGGTGCAATACAGTGTGCTACTGTGCAATAACGCGTATTACTGTGTTTTAACCACCTGGTATTCCAACAGTATTAACGGTAACAACTACGCCGTTATTTATAAACAACTTATAATTGTCGTTTTTTTCATCCAATCGCTTTCCGTTATGGGGCCCACAAAAGACTGCGCCGTCGTACGAATATTCCCCGACAGGAAGAATATTCCACGACCAAATGAATATTCTCCGACAACAATGAATATTTTATAACCACCTGCTTATTTGAAATATTTGCACATTTTACCCATAACCAACCTCATTAATCAATTTAACCCTTACTATTTCAAAATAATAAATAGAGGGAATTTAAATTTCATTTATTAATAATTTGGGGTCTTACAACATCCCCTCCTTATGAAATTTCGTCCTCGAAATTGACGTACGTACCTGGTGTTTCGAAAAGATGATGATACCTCGCTTTCATTTCCGTTTCTAACTCCCAGGTCATTTCCTCAATAGCATGGTTTCTCCACAAAACTTTAACTTGTGGTATGACCTTCGTGCGTAGGACATGCTCCTTTCTATCCAAGATCTTGACAGGTACCTCTTCGTACGTTAAGTCTTCAGCTATCTCGTCCGGTTTTAACTCAATAACGTGGTCTGGGTCTTTCACATATTTACGTAACACATATATATGAAAAACATTATGAACACGAGACATACTTGGAGGTAACGCGAGTCTATAGTCCCCATTTCCTACTCGGTCAAGAATCTGAAATGGACCAATAAATCGTGGATTGAGCTTTTCTCTCTTTCCAAATCTTGTAACTCCTTTCCATGGAGCCACACGCAACAATACATAATCCCCAATATCGAATTCCACGTCCTTTCGATGAAGATCCACATAACTCTTTTGTCGATCCTGTGCCGTTTGTATACGTTGTCGAATCGTTTGGATCTTCTCTGTAGTCATTCATACCAACTCTGGTCCTAGCAACGTTGCTTCTCCCACCTCATTCCAACATACTGGAGAGCGACACTTTCGTCCATATAATGCTTCAAATGGGGCCACACCTATACTTGCCTGATAACTGTTATTGTAGGAGAATTCCACCAATGGTAGGTACTTATCCCAACTCCCTTTGAAATCTAGGACACAAAGTCTTAATAGATCTTCAAGAGTTTGAATAGTCCTCTTTGATTGTCCGTCCGTTTGAGGATGGTATGCCGAACTAAATCGTAAATCTGTGCCCATAGCTTTTTGCAAGCTAACCCAAAATCTTGAAGTGAATCTTGGGTCACGATCCGAAACTATGGATACTGGCATGCCATACAGTTTCACAATCTCATCTACATATATACGAGCAAGACGTTCAAGGGAATAAGTCTCCCGTATCGGCAAGAAATGAGCAGACTTGGTTAATCTATCAACAATAACCCAAATAACATTTATGCCTTGAGAAACCGTGGGAAGACCCGTAACGAAATCCATGGTAATGTGTTTCCACTTCCATTTCGGAATCTCAAGTGGTTGTAATGGACCCTTTGGCACTTGATGTGACGCCCCCAAAATTAGGTATACATCACCCATCTTGGGTCGTCAGATACATAGTACAGAATACAAATACAACTTACTAATACAACTGTCGTGTACAATACGACCAAACATAAACTGTGAGTTTGAATACAAATATTATCTTCTAGAGAGTATTCATACTTAAAAAGAGTCCTCGTTACATTTATTAACACACCATTACATAGAATAGTAAGGACTACTAACTAATACTATCATTCGGACCATCACTCCGTTCCCCGACTTGCCCTAGCTACGTTCTCATTTCCTGAAGAGAACAGTGAATGAAAGGGTGAGCTCAACTAGCCCAGTAAGAAATATTATGACTAAGATAATGCAGAATAAATTATCATTAGCCTTCAACAATGTTAAACTGATAAAATATAATAGACATCAAGTTTAACTGCAGCGGAACAAGCAATCCATTAAAAGAGTCAAGTAGAAAATAAACTCTACTATCTTTTATGATTTAAAAGATTTTCCAACACTGTGATCGCTGAGACTCAGCTTAATAAAATAATCCACATCATCGAATCACCCCTGCACTACGGCCAAGGATATTCGTATATTCATTAATGGTCATGATCATGCCAACAACTGTCCATCAATGCACTACGGGCCAATGAGGACTTTTACCACATCATTTGTAACATTACGGTCATGATTATACCGAATAATCCCTGGTCATAATCATTCCAAGTCCATCTATGCACTAAAGGCCACAGATGACTTTCAACATTTTATAAACATGAGGATGATGACAATGATATAAGAATTCAATAAAACAAGTTCAAGAATTAATTTATCCAGGAATTAATAACGTCTAAATTGTCAACATGATACTGCTTTGTGGAGTAAACTTCAAGACTGATCAGGAGAATATTTTCATGAATAGATACTAGATGAAGCGCAAATGTCAAGGATATTCCACTATTTTGATGGAGAATAGAAGTCAAAGTTTCAATCAACTAAATATAATAAAGAATGGAATAACAAAAGAAATCACCATGCATGCGATAGACCGCACAGACAGGTTATTCCAACAGAATAATAAATAATGGAACCAGGTCCGACGTAAACGCAGAGACAGGATATTCCGACAGAATAATAAATAATGGAACCAGGTCCGGCGTAAACGCACAGACAGGATATTCCGACAGAATAATAAATAATGGAACCAGGTCCGGTGTAAAATACACAGACAGGATGTTCCAACAGAATAATAACAAGACGGAACCAGGTCCGGTGTAAAACACACAGACAGGATGTTCCAACAGAATAATAATAAAAACGGAACTAGGTCCGGTGTAAAACACACAGACAGTATGTTCCAACAGAATAATAATAAAAACGGAACCAGATCCGGTGTAAAACACACAGACAGGATGTTCCAACAGAATAATAGAAGAATGTCACCAAGTATAGGGTAGACCACGTATACAGGTTATTCCAACAGAATAATAAGAAATGGAATAACAACAGTTCTCTTCATGAATAAGAAAGAATAACACCTCTTACCTTAAAAGAACTGGAAATTAGAAAAGTAAAGTAGCAGAATAATTTTATTCTCTCTCTCTTATTCTCTCTATACTTTCTCTCTCTATAGCTTGAATGAATTCGTGAAAAATAATGAAGCCCTAGGCCTCTATTTATAGAAAAACTGAAGGTGGCTCTTGGTCTTAACGAAAGGTCAAATGACTCTTGGTAATATTGAAGGGACAACTACTATTGACGAAAGTAATTACTATTGACCAAGGTAAATACTATTGACGAAGGTAATTACTATTGACCAAGGTAAATACTATTGACCAAGGTAAATACTATTGACGAAGGTAATTACTATTGACCAAGGTAAATACTATTGACGACGGTAATTACTATTGACCAAGGTAAATACTATTGACGACGGTAACTACTATTGACCAAGGTAAATACTATTGACGACGGTAATTAATATTGACGAAGAGACTCTTAGATGATGACATATGGGCCCCCCATAAAAATAACTAAACTTACCACCACGTCTCAATTATTGATTTAATAATATAACATATTATACAGATGATACTATGACAATAATTTAAGAGATATGATGCAGCAATTACTGTAGCAATAATTGAGTATAGCTGAGTGACTTCTCACGTAAGCATCAATAATCAATACCGTGTGCTACTATGCAACCACGCGTATTACTGTACTTTTACTACCGGGTAGTTCAACAGTTTTAACGATTTTAATGGTAACACCTCAACCGTTATTTTTATAGAAAGATAATTTTGTCATTTTCTAACTACGACTATACTTCTGTTGTGGGGTCCACCAATGATTGTGCCGTCGTACGAATATTCTCCGACAAAAAGAATATTCCCCGACCAAACGAATATTTTAAAACAACTTGCTTACTTTGTAAAATTTATAAATGTTACCCACAACTATAACATTATATCAAATTAACTCCATAATATTCAAAAATGATATTTATAGAAAATTCATCTTTATTTATAAAAGTTGGGGTCTTACACTTGATGTTCCGCCTTTACACGTTGACAAGTTAAACAAAATGGTGTATTGTATGTCGAAGATCACGATACATTTTGGTACTTCCAGGATGGATTGCAAATGGTGTATTGTGTGCTTCCATCATGATCTTGTACTTCAAATTAGAATCGTTAGGAACACAAAGTCTGGAGTGGACTCGAAGTATTCCTTCTTCATCGATTCTTGCTTCTGAAATAGCACCTTCTTGCACTTTCTTCTTCATACGCATCAGCTACGGGTCTGTGGTTTGAGCAACTTTAACTTTATCAATTAAAGTTGGTTCTATGCGTATACTTGACATCATCGCACTTGTTCCTGCATATGATCTTCTACTCAACGCGTCAGCTACCACGTTTGCTTTTCCAGGATGGTATTGAATAGTGTGGTCGTAATCTTTCAACAGCTCGAGCCAACGTCGTTGCCGCATGTTGAGTTCTTTTTGAGTGAAGAAATATTTGAGACTTTTATGGTTTGAATAAATCTCTACTTTCTCCCCATATAGATAGTGCCTCCAGATCTTTAGCGCGAAAACGACTGCTGCCAACTCTAGATCATGAGTAGGATAATTTCTCTCATATTCTTTAAGTTGTCGCGAGGCATAGGCTATAACTTTCCCACGTTGCATGAGAACACATCCTAGCCTTTTTCCTGAAGCATCACTGTAGATAACAAATCCATCCGAACCAGATGGTATGGTCAAAACAGGTGCCGAAATGAGTCTCCTCTTAAACTCTTGAAAACTCTGCTCGTATTCCTCGCTCCACACGAATTTGATATCTTTCTGAGTCAGCTGAGTTAACAGGGTAGCGATTCGAGAAAACTCTTCCACGAATCTCTGATAATAACCAGCTAAGCCCAGAAAGCTCCGTACTTCGGTCACCGTCTTTGGTTGCTCCCAACTTTGTATTGCTTCAATCTTCGCCGGGTCAACAGATACTCCATATTTTGACACCACGTGCCCTAAGAATGCCACTTTCTTAAGCCAGAACTCGCATTTCTTCAACTTAGCATATAACTTGTTTTCACGCAGCCTTTGGAGTACCAGCTTCAAATGATGCTCATGATCTTCACGGCTTTTGGAATATGTGACGCCCCCAAAATTAGGTATACATCACCCATCTTGGGTCGTCAGATACATAGTACAGAATACAAATACAACTTAATAATACAACTGTCGTGTACAATACGACAAAACATAAACTGTGAGTTTGAATACAAATATTATCTTCTAGAGAGTATTCATACTCAAAAGGAGTCCTCATTACATTTATTAACACACCATTACATAGAATAGTGAGGACTACTAACTAATACTATCATTCGGACCATCACTCCGTACCCCGACTTGTCCCAGCTACGTTCTCATTTCCTGAAGAGAACAGTGAAAGAAAGGGTGAGCTCAACTAGCCCAGTAAGAAATATTATGACTAAGATAATGCAGAATAAATTATCATTAGCCTTCAACAATGTTAAACTGATAAAATATAATAGACATCAAGTTTAACTGTAGCGGAACAAGCAATCCATTAAAAGAGTCAAGTAGAAAATAAACTCTACTATCTTTTATGATTTAAAAGATTTTCAACACTGTGATCGCTGAGACTCAGCTTAATAAAATAATCCACATCATCGAATCACCCCTGCACTACGGCCAAGGATATTCGTGTATTCATTAATGGTCATGATCATGCCAACAACTGTCCATCAATGCACTACGGGCCAATGAGGACTTTTACCACATCATTTGTAACATTACGGTCATGATTATACCGAATAATCCCTGGTCATAATCATACCAAGTCCATCTATGCACTACAGGCCACAGATGACTTTCAACATTTTATAAACATGAGGATGATGACAATGATATAAGAATTCAATAAAACAAGTTCAAGAATTAATTTATCCAGGAATTAACAACGTCCAAATTGTCAACATGATACTGCATTGTGGAGTAAAATTCAAGAATGCTTAGAAGAATATTTTCTTGAAAAGATACTGGATGAAACGCAACTATCAAGGATATTCCACAAATTTCATGGAGTATAGAAGTCAAAACTTAACCAACTGAGTACAATAAAGAATGGAATAACAAAAGAAATCACCATGCATGCGATAGACCGCACAGACAGGTTATTCCAATAGAATAATAAATAATGGAACCAGGTCCGGCGTAAACGCACAGACAGGATATTCCGACAGAATAATAAATAATGGAACCAGGTCCGGTGTAAAACACACAGACAGGATATTCCAACAGAATAATAATAAAACGGAACCAGGTCCGGTGTAAAACACACAGACAGGATGTTCCAACAGAATAATAAACGGAACCAGGTCCGGTGTAAAACACACAGACAGGATGTTCCAACAGAATAATAGAAGAATGTCACCAAGTATAGGGTAGACCGCGTATACTGGTTATTCCAACAGAATAATAATGAATGGAATAACAGAAGTTCTCTTCATGAATATAAAAGAAATAATATTCCCTACCTTAAAAGAACTGGATATTGGAAAAATGATGTAGCAGAATACTTTTATTCTCTCTCTCTTATTCTCTCTATACTTTCTCTCTCTATAGCTTGAATGAATTCGTGAAAAATAATGAAGCCCTAGGCCTCTATTTATAGAAAAACCGAGGGTGGCTCTTGGTCTTAACGAAGGGTCAAATGACTCTTGGTCTTAACGAAGGGTCAAATGACTCTTGGTAATATTGAAGGGACAACTACTATTGACGAAAGTAATTACTATTGATCAAGGTAAATACTATTGACGAAGGTAATTACTATTGACCAAGGTAAATACTATTGACCAAGGTAAATACTATTGACGAAGGTAATTACTATTGACCAAGGTAAATACTATTGACGACGGTAATTACTATTAACGACGGTAATTACTATTGACGACGGTAATTACTATTGACGAAGAGACTCTTAGATGATGACATATGGCCCCCCATAAAATAACCAAACTTACCACAACGTCTCAATAATATAACAGATGATACTATGACAATAATTTAAGAGATATGATGCAGCAATTACTATAGCAATAATTGAGTATAGCTGAGTGACTTCTCACGTAAGCATCAATAATCAATACCGTGTGCTACTATGCAACCACGCGTATTACTGTACTTTTACTACCAAGTAGTTCAACAGTTTTAACGATTTTAACGTAATACCTCAGCTGTTATTTTTATAGAAAGATAATTTTGTCGTTTTCTCAATCCGACAATAATTCCGTTGTGGGGTCCACCAATGATTGTGCCGTCGTACGAATATTCCCGACAAAAAGAATATTCTCCGACCAAACGAATATTTTATAACAACTTGCTTACTTTGCAAAATTTATAAATATTACCCACAACTATAACATTATATCAAATTAACTCCATAATATTCAAAAATGATATTTATAGAAAATTCATCTTTATTTATAAAAATTGGGGTCTTACAACCTCCCCTTCTTATGAAATTTCGCCCTCGAAATTAGGGTACGTACCTGGTATGTCGAAGAGGTAAGGATACCTTGATTTCATTTCTGATTCTAACTCCCAAGTCATTTCCTCAACATCGTGGTTTCTCCACAAAACTTTGACTTGAGGTATAACCTTGGAGCGTAGAATATGTTCCTTCTTATCCAAGATTTGAACAGGAACTTCTTCATACGTCAAATCCTCCGCTATTTCGTCCGGTTCTAACTCAATAATGTGGTTCGGGTCTTCCACATATTTGCGTAACATGGATATGTGGAAAACGTTATGAACACGAGACATACTTGGCGGTAAAGCGAGTCTATAAGCCACAGTTCCTACTCGATCGAGGATTAAAAATGGACCGATGAATCGAGGATTTAGCTTTCCTCTCTTTCCAAATCTCGTAACTCCTTTCCATGGAGCAACACGTAAGAACACATGATCTCCTACATCAAATTCCACGTCCTTTCGATGAAGATCAGCATAACTCTTTTGTCGATCTTGTGAGGTTTTTATACGTTGTCGGATCGTTTGAATCTTTTCTGTAGTCATACGTACCAACTCCGGTCCCAACAACGTTGCTTCGCCCACCTCATCCCAGCATACTGGAGAACGACATTTTCTTCCATACAATGCTTCGAATGGAGCCATGCCAATACTTGCTTGATAACTGTTGTTGTAGGAAAACTCCACCAATGGTAAGAACTTGTCCCAACTTCCCTTGAAGTCAAAGACACAGAGTCTTAATAGATCTTCAAGAGTTTGAATAGTCCTCTCTGATTGTCCGTCCGTCTGAGGATGATATGCTGAACTAAATCGTAACTCCGTGCCCATAGCTTTTTGTAAACTAACCCAAAATCGTGAAGTGAATCTTGGGTCTCGATCAGAAACTATGGATACTGGCATACCATGCAGTCTTACAATCTCGTTTATGTACATACGAGCAAGACGTTCAAGTGTATAAGTTTCTCGTATCGGTAAGAAATGAGCAGACTTGGTCAATCTATCAACAATGACCCAAATCGCATCAATACCTTGAGAAACCCTAGGAAGACCGGTAACGAAATCCATGGTAATGTGCTCCCACTTCCATTCTGGAATTTCAAGTGGTTGCAATGGACCTTTTGGTACTTGATGCTCCGCTTTGACTCGTTGACAAGTTAGACACCTTGAGATAAACAACGCTATCTCTCTCTTCATATTGCTCCACCAAAATGTATGACGAAGATCATGATACATTTTGGTACTTCCAGGATGGATTGCAAACGGTGTGTTGTGCGCCTCCATCATGATTTCATACTTTAAATCAGGGTTGTTAGGAACACAAAGTCTGGAGTTGACTCGAAGTATTCCTTCTTCATCGATTCTTGCTTCCGGCATAGAACCTTCTTGCACTTTCTTCCTCATACGCATCAGCTCCAGGTCTGTAGCTTGAGCAGCTTTAACTTTATCGATTAAAGTCGGTTCTACTCGTATATTCGCCATCATCACATGGGTCCCTGGAGTCTTCAACTCTATCTCCATCCTTTGCAAGTCACACAAAATGGGCCTTTGCGTTGTTAATATTGCACTTGTACCCGCATATGATCTTCTACTCAATGCGTCAGCTACCACGTTCGCTTTTCCAGGATGGTATTGAATGGTATGATCATAATCTTTCAACAGTTCAAGCCAACGTCGTTGTCGCATGTTGAGTTCCTTTTGAGTGAAGAAATATTTGAGGCTTTTATGATCCGTAAAGATCTCCACTTTCTCCCCATACAAGTAATGCCTCCAAATTTTAAGTGCAAAGACAACAGCTGCCAACTCTAGATCATGAGTAGGATAATTCCTCTCATATTCCTTGAGTTGTCTTGATGCATAGGCTATGACTTTTCCATGTTGCATGAGAACGCATCCCAACCCTTTGCTCGAAGCATCACTGTAGATGACAAATCCCTCCGAGCCAGATGGTATTGTTAGAACAGGTGCTGAAATGAGTCTCCTCTTGAGTTCTTGAAAACTCTGCTCACATTCTTCGCTCCAACCAAACTTTGTATCTTTCCGAGTCAGCTGAGTTAATGGAGTAGCGATTCGAGAAAATCCTTCCACGAATCTCCGATAATAACCAGCTAAACCAAGAAAGCTACGTACCTCGGTCACTGATTTAGGTTGCTCCCAGCTTTGAATAGCTTCAATCTTTGCCGGGTCAACCGATATTCCACGACTTGATACTACGTGCCCAAGGAATGCTACCTCCTCCAGCCAGAACTCGCATTTCTTCAACTTGGCATAAAGCTTGTATTCACGAAGCTTTTGGAGTACCAGCCTCAAGTGTTGCTCATGATCTTCACGGCTTTTGGAATAAATAAGGATGTCATCAATAAAGACGACCACAAAGTGATCCAAATATTCCTTGAATACCCGGTTCATCATATCCATGAAGGCAGCAGGAGCATTAGTCAATCCAAAGGACATGACTAGGAATTCATAATGCCCGTACCGAGTTCTAAAAGCCGTCTTTGGAATATCCTCAGTTCTAACCTTCAGCTGATGATATCCAGAACGAAGATCGATCTTTGAAAAGAATTGTGCTCCTTGCAACTGGTCAAACAGGTCATCAATACGTGGCAATGGGTACCTGTTTTTGATGGTGACATGATTCAACTCCCGATAATCAATACAAAGTCGCATACTTCCATCTTTCTTCTTCACGAATAGAACAGGAGCACCCCAAGGAGAAGTACTAGGACGAATAAAGCCAATGTCTAACAATTCCTGCAGTTGGATCTTTAACTCCTGAAGTTCAATAGGAGCCATTCGATATGGGGCTTTGGAAATGGGTTTTGTACCGGGTTCAAGATCGATACAAAATTCAATTTCACGCTCTGGGGGTAGGCCAGGAAGTTCTTCAGGGAATACGTCAGGGAATTTATTAACAATAGAAATATCATTCAAAACTGACGTATTTTTGTTTAGATCTGTGACATGAGCTAAGAAAGCTTGACATCCGTTTTTCAATAAACGAATAGCTTTATGGCTTGAGATGACAGCGATTGATTTTAATGGTTTGGTTGCTTGAATTCGCATAATAGGTCGATTAGGAATATGAAAGCTAACAACCTTACGAAAACAATCAATTTTTGCATAATGAGTAGTTAACCAATCAATCCCTAGAATCACGTCAAATGCAAGTATTTTTAATGAAATCAGATCGATAGGTAATGTGTGGGTACCAACTTGAACCAAACAAGACTTATAAACAGTGGAGGTAATGAAGGTTTCTCCCAACGGAGTTTCCACAGATAAGTCAAAGTCTAATTTCTCCGGAATCAAATTTAATCGATGAGCGCAAGTAGGAGAAATAAAAGAATGGGTTGAACCGGTATCAAATAAAGTATAAACTTCTTTAGAGTTTATAATAAGCTTACCCGTGATGACCTCATTCGGGTTCCTTGCTCTCTGGGAGTTCACAACAAACGCTCTCCCTTGCACAACCGGTTTTGACTTTTCTGGGACGGCTTTTGGTGCCTCCATCCTAGCTGAATTTGTCTTCGGTAAACGACAAAATCGGGCTAAATGACCTTCTCTTCCACAATTATAACATGCTTTGGACGGCATCGCGCAGTTTGGACTGATGTGCCCCTCCCCTCCGCATTTGAAACATATGATAGGTGGTCGTTCTCCTTCCTTAACGACAGGTGCTGGTGCTGACGTCTTTCCATCATTGTTGAATCTCCTCTTCTTGAAATGTCCATTCTTATTGTTTTGGCCCTGATTACCACCGAAGTGGTTACCATTTCTGGCCTGTTGATTCCCTCCACGCTTGTTGTCACCGCTTCGATGACTGCTCTCACTGGTATTATCATTTTGCCGGCTGCTCTCTTTTGGTTGCGTTATCTCGTTATCGCGCTCCACCAACTGAGCCCTATTTACAACATCTGAATACAAACACAGTTTATGAGAAACAAGATGTTGACGTATCTCCGGCTTCAAACCTCTTAAAAACATCCGCGTCATTCTTTCTTCATTATCCACCAGGTGGGACGCAAACCGGGATAACTCCGCAAATTTTGCCTCGTACTGCGACACGGTCATATTATTCTGCTCCAATTTGATGAACTCCACCTCCTTCATGTGACGAATACTCTCGGGAAAGTATTTGTCGTTAAACAGATCTTGGAACTTCTCCCAAGACATCTTCAGTGCGGCAGGTTGAGTACGCTTTATCGATTCCCACCAGTAATCTGCCTCTCCTCGCAACATAAAGGCGGCAAAGGGAACCTTTTGCTCCTCGGAGCAACCCAAGACATCAAATATCTTGGTGATCTGCTTTATCCATGTTTCAGCTACAAGTGGTTTGGGTTCTCCCTTAAACTCCGGTGGTCCCAGCTCCTTAAACTGTTTAGCGGTGACCGCCAGAGAGTTTCCAGTATTTCCACCTACGTTGTGGACAGGAGCCGCTTTCACCTGTTGTTGCATGAATTGCATAAAGCCTCTGAACATTTGATCATTCATCATTTGGTCAGTGTTGTTGTTTGCATGAGGATTGACACCTTCCTGATGCACATTATCCTGATTATTGATATGTGGTGAATCAACAGTCGTCTGTGCTCCATTGCTATTCTCAACATTCTCAGATGCCATTTTCAGATACTGCCACAAAATAAAAATTAATTGATATGTCATATATTATCCTTATATTATGACCGACCAATTAAATACCATGCAAATAAACTTAGGTATGTCATACTAGCGAAGGAATTCCCCGTCTCTCCCCTCCTAGTTCTATTCTCACATCTTAGCCAGGGATCATATCCCTAAGCTCTGATACCAACTGTGACGCCCCCAAAATTAGGTATACATCACCCATCTTGGGTCGTCAGATACATAGTACAGAATACAAATACAACTTAATAATACAACTGTCGTGTACAATACGACAAAACATAAACTGTGAGTTTGAATACAAATATTATCTTCTAGAGAGTATTCATACTCAAAAGGAGTCCTCATTACATTTATTAACACACCATTACATAGAATAGTGAGGACTACTAACTAATACTATCATTCGGACCATCACTCCGTACCCCGACTTGTCCCAGCTACGTTCTCATTTCCTGAAGAGAACAGTGAAAGAAAGGGTGAGCTCAACTAGCCCAGTAAGAAATATTATGACTAAGATAATGCAGAATAAATTATCATTAGCCTTCAACAATGTTAAACTGATAAAATATAATAGACATCAAGTTTAACTGTAGCGGAACAAGCAATCCATTAAAAGAGTCAAGTAGAAAATAAACTCTACTATCTTTTATGATTTAAAAGATTTTCCAACACTGTGATCGCTGAGACTCAGCTTAATAAAATAATCCACATCATCGAATCACCCCTGCACTACGGCCAAGGATATTCGTGTATTCATTAATGGTCATGATCATGCCAACAACTGTCCATCAATGCACTACGGGCCAATGAGGACTTTTACCACATCATTTGTAACATTACGGTCATGATTATACCGAATAATCCCTGGTCATAATCATACCAAGTCCATCTATGCACTACAGGCCACAGATGACTTTCAACATTTTATAAACATGAGGATGATGACAATGATATAAGAATTCAATAAAACAAGTTCAAGAATTAATTTATCCAGGAATTAACAACGTCCAAATTGTCAACATGATACTGCATTGTGGAGTAAAATTCAAGAATGCTTAGAAGAATATTTTCTTGAAAAGATACTGGATGAAACGCAACTATCAAGGATATTCCACAAATTTCATGGAGTATAGAAGTCAAAACTTAACCAACTGAGTACAATAAAGAATGGAATAACAAAAGAAATCACCATGCATGCGATAGACCGCACAGACAGGTTATTCCAATAGAATAATAAATAATGGAACCAGGTCCGGCGTAAACGCACAGACAGGATATTCCGACAGAATAATAAATAATGGAACCAGGTCCGGTGTAAAACACACAGACAGGATATTCCAACAGAATAATAATAAAACGGAACCAGGTCCGGTGTAAAACACACAGACAGGATGTTCCAACAGAATAATAAACGGAACCAGGTCCGGTGTAAAACACACAGACAGGATGTTCCAACAGAATAATAGAAGAATGTCACCAAGTATAGGGTAGACCGCGTATACTGGTTATTCCAACAGAATAATAATGAATGGAATAACAGAAGTTCTCTTCATGAATATAAAAGAAATAATATTCCCTACCTTAAAAGAACTGGATATTGGAAAAATGATGTAGCAGAATACTTTTATTCTCTCTCTCTTATTCTCTCTATACTTTCTCTCTCTATAGCTTGAATGAATTCGTGAAAAATAATGAAGCCCTAGGCCTCTATTTATAGAAAAACGAGGGTGGCTCTTGGTCTTAACGAAGGGTCAAATGACTCTTGGTCTTAACGAAGGGTCAAATGACTCTTGGTAATATTGAAGGGACAACTACTATTGACGAAAGTAATTACTATTGATCAAGGTAAATACTATTGACGAAGGTAATTACTATTGACCAAGGTAAATACTATTGACCAAGGTAAATACTATTGACGAAGGTAATTACTATTGACCAAGGTAAATACTATTGACGACGGTAATTACTATTAACGACGGTAATTACTATTGACGACGGTAATTACTATTGACGAAGAGACTCTTAGATGATGACATATGGCCCCCCATAAAATAACCAAACTTACCACAACGTCTCAATAATATAACAGATGATACTATGACAATAATTTAAGAGATATGATGCAGCAATTACTATAGCAATAATTGAGTATAGCTGAGTGACTTCTCACGTAAGCATCAATAATCAATACCGTGTGCTACTATGCAACCACGCGTATTACTGTACTTTTACTACCAAGTAGTTCAACAGTTTTAACGATTTTAACGTAATACCTCAGCTGTTATTTTTATAGAAAGATAATTTTGTCGTTTTCTCAATCCGACAATAATTCCGTTGTGGGGTCCACCAATGATTGTGCCGTCGTACGAATATTCCCCGACAAAAAGAATATTCTCCGACCAAACGAATATTTTATAACAACTTGCTTACTTTGCAAAATTTATAAATATTACCCACAACTATAACATTATATCAAATTAACTCCATAATATTCAAAAATGATATTTATAGAAAATTCATCTTTATTTATAAAAATTGGGGTCTTACAGAATATATGAGGATGTCATCAATAAAAACAACAATGAACTGATCCAAATAATCCTTGAATACTCGGTTCATCATATCCATGAAAGCCGCAGGAGCATTAGTCAATCCAAAAGACATGACTAGGAATTCATAATGTCCGTACCGAGTTCTGAAGGCAGTCTTTGGAATATCCTCAGTTTTAACCTTCAGCTGATGATATCCAGAACGAAGATCGATCTTTGAAAAGAATTGTGCTCCTTGTAACTGGTCAAACAGGTCATCAATACGAGGTAGCGGATACCTATTCTTAATAGTGACATGGTTTAATTCCCAGTAATCAATACAAAGTCGCATACTCCCGTCTTTCTTCTTTACAAATAAAACAGGAGCACCCCAAGGAGATGTACTAGGACGAATGTAACCGATGTCCAACAACTCTTGTAGTTGGACCTTTAACTCCTGAAGTTCAATAGGAGCCATTCGATATGGGATTTTAGAAATGGGCTTTGTACCAGGTTCAAGATCAATAAAAAATTCAATTTCATGTTCCGGGGGTATACTGGGAAGTTCTTCAGAAAATACGTCAGGAAAGTCAATAACAACATGAATATTATTCAAATTTGACGTGTCTTTATTCAAATCCATAACATGGGCTAAGAAAGCTTGACATCCATTTTTTAATAAACGAATGGCTTTATGGCTTGATATAACAGTGATTGATTTTAATGGCTTAGTTGCTTGAATTCGTACAACAGGTTGGTTAGGAATATGAAAACTAACAACCTTACGAAAACAATTAATTTTGGCATGATGAGTAGTTAACCAATCAATCCCTAAAATCACATCAAAAGCAAGTATCTTTAAAGAGATAAGGTCAACAGGTAATGTGATGGTGCCAACTTGGATCAAACAAGATTTATAAATAGTGGATGTGATGACAGTTTCTCCTAACGGAGTCTCCACAGATAAATCAAAGTCTAACTTCTCCGGAGTCAAGTTTAAACGTTGAGCACAAGTAGGACAGATAAAAGAATGGGTAGAACCGGTATCTAAAAAGGTATAAACTTCGCATGAATTTATGATTAGCTTACCCGTGATCACCTCTTTTGGGTTCCTCGCATGTTGACCAGTCACGAAAAACGCTCTTCCAGGAACCGTTGACTTTATCTTTTCTGGGACAGCTTTTTGAGTCACCATCCCCGCTGGACTTGGTTTTGCTACAATACAATCTCGAGCGATATGTCCTTCCTTTCCACAATTATAACATACCTTAAACTGTTGTGGGCAGTTTGGGCTGATATGTCCTTCTTTTCTGCACTTATAGCATATAACCGGTGGTCGTTCTCCTCCCTTGGAACCAGTTGCTGCTGGTGCTGACGTCTTCGTATTGTCATTATTGAATCTCCTCTTTTTAAAATCTACTCCCGACTCGCTTCTTCTATTTTCATAGCCACGATTACCACCAGAGTGGTTGCCGTTCTTGTCTGTATTTTTCTTTCTCCGCTGGTTATCATTGTTCTGATGACTGCTGTCACCGATATGATCCTGGTTGTGGTCCCTCAGTTGACCGTACTCGTTATCTGGCTCTAATAATTGAGCCCTGTTGACAACATCTGAATAGAGAGAAAATTTATGAGAAATGAGATATTGACGTATGCCGGGTTTCAAACCTCTCAGAAACATCCTCGTCATACGTTCCTCATTCTCCACCAAATAAGGTGCAAACCTGGACAACTCTGCAAACTTCGCCTCGTACTGAGACACCGTCATGTTATTCTGCTCCAGTTTAATAAACTCTACCTCCTTCATATGACGAATACTTTCAGAAAAGTACTTGTCATTGAACAGTTTCTGAAATGTCTCCCAAGACATGCTGAGTGCGGCTGGATGAGTACGCTTCACAGACTCCCACCAGTAGTCTGCCTCGCCACGGAACATAAAAGTGGCGAATGGAACCTTCTGTTCCTCCGTGCATCCCAAGACATCAAATATCTTGGTAATTTGCTTGACCCACGTTTCCGCCATGATCGGATCCGGCTTTCCCTTAAATTCTGGTGGTCCCAATTCTTTAAACTGTTAGGCTGTGACAAACCGTGAATTGCTATCATTTTCTCCTGTATTTTGAACACGAGTCTCCCTCGTCTGGTTTTGCATGAATTACAAAAAACTTCTAAACATTCCATCGTTCATCATCTGCTCATTGGTGTTGTTCACAGGAGGAACATTGTCAGCCTTTTGCACGTTCTCCTCGTTGGTAAGCACCGGTGTCTCCACGGTCTCATTTACTCCACTGTTAACATTCTCAGTCGACATTCTCAAATACTGCCATAAAACAAGGGTTAATTAAATAAATTAACAAATCACATAATACCCCTATATTATGACTGACCAATAAATAAGCTTAGGTAGGACACACTAGCGAAGGATTTATTCGTCTCTTCCCTTCTAGTTCTATTCTCCGATCTCCGCCAGAGATCATATCCCTAAGCTCTGATACCAACTGTGACGCCCCCAGAATAGGTATACAACACCCATTCTGTGTGTCGCCCCCAAAATTAGGTATACATCACCCATCTTGGGTCGTCAGATACATTTTACAGAATACAAATACAACTTACTAATACAACTGTCGTGTACAATACGACAAAACATAAACTGTGAGTTTGAATACAAATATTATCTTCTAGAGAGTATTCATACTCAAAAGGAGTCCTCCTTACATTTATTAACACATCATTACATAGAATAGTGAGGACTACTAACTAATACTATCATTCGGACCATCACTCCGTTCCCCGACTTGCCCCAGCTACGTTCTCATTTCCTGAAGAGAACAGTGAAAGAAAGGGTGAGCTCAACTAGCCCAGTAAGAAATATTATGACTAAGATAATGCAGAATAAATTATCATTAGCCTTCAACAATGTTAAACTGATAAAATATAATAGACATCAAGTTTAACTGTAGCGGAACAAGCAATCCATTAAGAGAGTCAAGTAGAAAATAAACTCTACTATCTTTTATGATTTAAAAGATTTTCAACCACTGTGATCGCTGGGACTAAGCTTAATAAAATAATCCACATCATCGAATCACCCCTGCACTACGGCCAAGGATATTCGTATATTCATTAATGGTCATGATCATGCCAACAACTGTCCATCAATGCACTATGGGCCAATGAGGACTTTTACCACATCATTTGTAACATTACGGTCATGATTACACCGAATAATCCCTGGTCATAATCATACCAAGTCCATCTATGCACTACAGGCCACAGATGACTTTCAACAGAATATAAACATGAGGACGATGACAATGATATAAGAATTCAATAAAACAAGTTCAAGAATTAATTTATCCAGGAATTAATAACGTCCAAATTGTCAACATGATACTGCTTTGTGGAGTAAACTTCAAGACTGATCAGGAGAATATTTTCATGAATAGATACTAGATGAAGCGCAAATGTCAAGGATATTCTACTATTTTTATGGAGAATAGAAGTCAAAGTTTTAATCAACTAAATATAATAAAGAATGGAATAACAAAAGAAATCACCATGCATGCGATAGACCGCACAGACAGGTTATTCTTAACAGAATAATAATAATGGAACCAGGTCCGGCGTAAACGCACAGACAGGATATTCCGACAGAATAATAAATAATGGAACCAGGTCCGGTGTAAAACACACAGACAGGATGTTCCAACAGAATAATAACAAGACGGAACCAGGTCCGGTGTAAAACACACAGACAGGATGTTCCAACATAATAATAATAAAAACGGAACCAGGTCCGGTGTAAAATATACAGACAGGATGTTCCAACAGAATAATAATAAAAACGGAACCAGGTCCGGTGTAAAACACACAGATAAGATGTTCCAACAAAATAATAGAAGAATGTCACCAAGTATAGGGTAGACCGCGTATACAGGTTATTCCAACAGAATAATAAGAAATGGAATAACAACAGTTCTCTTCATGAATAAGAAAGAATAACACCCCTTACCGTTTTAAAGAAGAGCTGAAATAAGGAAGTAGTTAAGTAGCTGAATACTCTTCTTCTCTCTCTCTATAGTTTCTCTCTATAGTTTCTCTCTATAGTTTTTCTCTATAGAGTTCAGTGAATTCGTAAGAAATAATGAAGGAATGAGCTGCTATTTATAGAAAAATAGAATGCATAGTAACTAATCCATGAACGGTTCAGATTGATTACTTTAATCTGACGGTCCATATTTAAAGAAAAATCTTTTAAATAAAATATAATATATTCTATTTATAGAATAACTTTAATAAAGTATTCTGTTTTATATAAAAAGATGTTTCTGTTTTATTACGTTAATAATACGAATAAAACAAAACGTCATTATCGCTAAATAATTCATATTATTAACTGACAATAATTGAATCAAACTGAGTGACTTCTCACATAAGCATTAATACTCAATACCGTGTGCTACTATGCAACCACACGTATTACTGTACTTTTACTACCGAGTAGTTCAACAGTAACAATGGTAAAACTTCCGCCGTTATTTTTAATAAAATATTTTTGTCGTTTTCTCAATCCGACAATAATTCTGTTGTGGGGTCCATCAATGATTGTGTCGTTGTACGAATATTCCCTGTTAAAACGAATATTTCCCGACCAATCGAATATTATATAACAACTTGCGTATTTTATAAAATTTATAAATATTACCCACAACTATAACATTATATCAAATTAACTCCATAATATTCAAAAATGATATTTATAGAAAATTCATCTTTATTTATAAAAGTTGGGGTCTTACATTCTGAGTCGCCAAAATACATGGTACAGAAACAACTACATCTTTATTGTTACAACATAAGAACTGTGAGTTTAAATACAAATATTGCCATCTAGACAATATCCACACTCAAATAAGTCTTCATTACAATTATTGATACATTATTTCACAAAAATGGTGAGGACTACTAAAATAACTTCTAGAACCATCATTCCATACCCCGACTAGTACACGCTACATTTTCGCCTCCTGAGAAAAATAGAACAAAAAGGAAAAAGGGTGAGCTCAACTAGCCCAGTAAAGAACATTATGACTAAGATAATACAGAACAAATTATCGTTAGTCTTCAACAGGAAAAAATCTAATAGAATACAATAGACAACAAGTTTTAAATCAATAACTGCAGCGGAAACAACAAACCATTAGAAGAGTCAAGTAGAGAATGAGTTCTACTATCTTCTAAGATTTAAAAGTCCATCATCAATATTTTATCCCTGTAACAACAATCAACAACCATCTTTAGTCAAATATTTATCTTTGCACTACAGGCCAAAGATATTCATTTGTATCACCAGTCGGTCATGTTCATCTCAACACCTGTTCATCTTTGCACTACGGGCCAAAGATATTCATCAGTTAATCATTCATCTTTGCATTACAGGCCAAAGATATTCAATAATATTATCATTTAGGACTGAGGATGATGAAAAATATCTTAAAGAAAACGAATCCAGTGAAACAAAATAACAAATATTAAGGATTCGTATTTCGATTTATCCATGTCCAAAAATACCTTATAATTATTCATAGTGAAGTAAAATTCAAGAATGATCAAAACATGGATACAATCAAAACTAGTACCCAGAATAGATATTTTGGACGAAAAGAAGAAAATTTCATTTTTCGGTGAATAGTAACTCGTGAATAGTAACTTGTGATTAGTAACTCATGAATAGTAACCCCGACGTGAAAAGTTCCAAATTTGATAAAAAAAAATTAACCAACATTTCGGCATAATGATATTAAAGAAATAATATCATTTTCGAATAAAATAACATCCCTTACCTCGTAAAGACAGTACTTCTGGTCGGAATACCGGTATAAGGCTGAAAGAAACTTGCTCTGATGAATAGAAACTCTCAAAGTATCTAAATACTCACAAAATACACTCAATAATCTAGAGAGAGAAAGAGAGAAAACTTGTTTCTGGTGTGATTTTCAATTCTAACTTAGCCCTCTATTTATAGGAAAATATTAGCACGCCGAAGCAGACTTAACCTGCAACCTGATAGCTTTACCTGCTACTATTCAAGCCTACCACATTTGAATAAAAATCTCAGCACATTTCTTCACCAACCAAGAGTGGGGCCCACCAATTCTAGAATTTTTTATCAAAATGATAAACTCCGAAAATTCAACAATTCTTGAACTAGTCATCTCGTAAAATTCATAATAAATCATACGTTCATTTTTAACGGTTCAAATTTGTGGACATATACTCAACTTATATATGTATAACATATCCAAAAATTATCACGATCCAACGGTCGGATTAAAAATTTTAACTCCCGCAAAATATCTCAAAAATCCTAATTTTTAATACCTCCATTCTGATAAAAATACTTATAAAAATCTCAACATTAACTCCTTCATTTTTAACCACAAAAATATATCCCTCATTTATATCCACATAAAATAAATATTTCCTTATCATATGAATCAATAATCAATTATTCACAAATAATATTACAAAATCACATTTATGACAACCAGGCCGTTCCCAGGAAAGAGGGGGCTTTCCAATAAGGATTTCTCCTTACTAGCGCGCAATTAGATGACCAAACCTCTCCTTAGACAGAACTTTCTAGACATTGCCAATAATGTTATCTAATAATATTATTCAAATAATATGAATTATTGATCTGATAATGGGAAATACTGTGTAGTGACAATTATTGAAACAACAGTAATATAAAATATCAACGCAGTAATTATTGAATCAATAAAATAAAATACTGAACAGTAATTACTGTAACCATTATTGAGTAGTGCCTTCTTACGTAAGAATCAATAATTGGTGCAATATAGTGTGCTACTGTGCAACAACGCGTATTACTGTGTTTTAACCACGGGGTATTCCAACAGTATTAACGGTAACAACTACGCCGTTATTTATAAACAACTTATACTTGTCGTTTTTTTTATCCAATCGCTTTCCGTTATGGGACCCACAAAAGACTGCGCCGTCGTACGAATATTCTCCGACAGGAAGAATATTCTACGACCAAACGAATATTCTCCGACAACAATGAATATTTTATAACCACCTGCTTATTGAAAATATTTGCGCATTTTACCCATAACTAACCTCATTAATCAACTTAACCCTTACTATTTTAAAATAATAAATAGAGGGAATTTAAATTTTATTTATTAATAATTTGGGGTCTTACATGGGACATGAGTCATATTTGGTATATATTTGTATCCAAACTCACAGTATATATGTTGTTGTATTTTGCACGACAATTGTTGTAATAAAGTTGTAATTATTTTCTGTACCATGTATTTGGCGACTCAAAATAGGTTGTGTAAGACCCCAAATTTTATTAATAAAGATGAATTTTCTATAAATATTATTTTTGAATATTATGGAGTTAATTTGATATAATGTTATAGTTGTGGGTAATATTTATAAATTTTGCAAAGTATGCAAGTTGTTATATAATATTCGATTGGTCGGGGAATATTCATTTTAACAGGGAATATTCATACAACGACACAATCATTTGTGGACCCCACAACGGAATTATTGTCGGATTGAAAAAACGACAAAAATATTTTATTAAAAATAACGGCGGAAATTTTACCATTGTTACTGTTGAACTACTCGGTAGTAAAAGTACAGTAATACGTGTGGTTGCATAGTAGCACACGGTATTGATTATTAATGCTTATGTGAGAAGTCACTCAGTTTGATTCAATTATTGTCAGTTAATAATATGAATTATTTAGCGATAATGACGTTTTGTTTTATTCGTATTATTAACGTAATAAAACAGAAACATCTTTTTATATAAAACAGAATACTTTATTAAAGTTATTCTATAAATAGAATATATTATATTTTATTTAAAAGATTTTTCTTTAAATATGGACCGTCAGATTAAAGTAATCAATCTGGACCGTTCATGGATTAGTTACTATGCATTCTATTTTTCTATAAATAGCAGCTCATTCCTTCATTATTTCTTACGAATTCACTGAACTCTAGAGAGAGAAACTATAGAGAGAGAGAAGAGGAATATTCTGCTACTTAACTACTTCCTTATTTCAGCTCTTCTTTAAAACGGTAAGGGGTGTTATTCTTTCTTATTCATGAAGAGAACTGTTGTTATTCCATTTCTTATTATTCTGTTGGAATAACCTGTATACGTGGATATACCCTATACTTGGTGACATTCTTCTATTATTCTGTTGGAACATCCTGTCTGTGTGTTTTACACCGGACCTGGTTCCGTTTTTATTATTATTCTGTTGGAATATCCTGTCTGTGTGTTTTACACCGGACCTGGTTCCGTTTTTATTATTATTCTGTTGGAACATCCTGTCTGTGTGTTTTACACCGGACCTGGTTCCGTTTTTATTATTATTCTGTTGGAACATCCTGTCTGTGTGTTTTACACCGGACCTGGTTCCGTCTTGTTATTATTCTGTCGGAATATCCTGTTTGTGCGTTTACGCCGGACCTGGTTCCATTATTTATTATTCTGTCGGAATATCCTGTCTGTGCGTTTACGCCGGACCTGGTTCCATTATTTATTATTCTGTTGGAATAACCTGTCTGTGCGGTCTATCGCATGCATGGTGATTTCTTTTGTTATTCCATTCTTTATTATACTCAGTTGGTTAAGTTTTGACTTCTATACTCCATGAAATTTGTGGAATATCCTTGATATTTGCGTTTCATCCAGTATCTTTTCATGAAAATATTCTTCTAATCATTCTTGAATTTTACTCCACAAAGCAGTATCATGTTGACAATTTGGACGTTGTTAATTCCTGGATAAATTAATTCTTGAACTTGTTTTATTGAATTCTTATATCATTGTCATCATCCTCATGTTTATAAAATGTTGAAAGTCATCTGTGGCCTGTAGTGCATAGATGGACTTGGTATGATTATGACCAGGGATTATTCGGTATAATCATGACCGTAATGTTACAAATGATGTGGTAAAAGTCCTCATTGGCCCGTAGTGCATTGATGGACAGTTGTTGGCATGATCATGACCATTAATGAATATACGAATATCCTTGGCCGTAGTGCAGGGGTGATTCGATGATGTGGATTATTTTATTAAGCTGAGTCTCAGCGATCACAGTGTTGGAAAATCTTTTAAATCATAAAAGATAGTAGAGTTTATTTTCTACTTGACTCTTTTAATGGATTGCTTGTTCCGCTGCAGTTAAACTTGATGTCTATTATATTTTATCAGTTTAACATTGTTGAAGGCTAATGATAATTTATTCTGCATTATCTTAGTCATAATATTTCTTACTGGGCTAGTTGAGCTCACCCTTTCTTTCACTGTTCTCTTCAGGAAATGAGAACGTAGCTGGGGCAAGTCGGGGAACGGAGTGATGGTCCGAATGATAGTATTAGTTAGTAGTCCTCACTATTCTATGTAATGGTGTGTTAATAAATGTAATGAGGACTCCTTTTGAGTATGAATACTCTCTAGAAGATAATATTTGTATTCAAACTCACAGTTTATGTTTTGTCGTATTGTACACGACAGTTGTATTAGTAAGTTGTATTTGTATTCTGTACTATGTATCTGACGACCCAAGATGGGTGATGTATACCTAATTTTGGGGGCGTCACAGTTGGTATCAGAGCTTAGGGATATGATCCCTGGCTAAGATGTGAGAATAGAACTAGGAGGGGAGAGACGGGGAATTCCTTCGCTAGTATGACCTACCTAAGTTTATTTGCATGGTATTTAATTGGTCGGTCATAATATAAGGATAATATATGACATATCAATTAACTTTTATTTTGTGGCAGTATCTGAAAATGGCATCTGAGAATGTTGAGAATAGCAATGGAGCACAGGCGACTGTTGATTCACCACATATCAATAATCAGGATAATGTGCATCAGGAAGGTGACAATCCTCATGCAAACAACAACACTGACCAGATGATGAATGATGGAATGTTCAGAGGTTTTATGCAATTCATGCAACAACAGGTGAAAGCGGCTCCTGTCCACAACGTAGGTGGAAATACTGGAAACTCTCAGGCGGTCACCGCTAAACAGTTTAAGGAGCTGGGACCACCGGAGTTTAAGGGAGAACCCAAACCACTTGTAGCTGAAACATGGATAAAGCAGATCACCAAGATATTTGATGTCTTGGGTTGCTCCGAGGAGCAAAAGGTTCCCTTTGCCGCCTTTATGTTGCGAGGAGAGGCAGATTACTGGTGGGAATCGATAAAGCGTACTCAACCTGCCGCACTGAAGATGTCTTGGGAGAAGTTCCAAGAGCTGTTTAACGACAAATACTTTCCCGAGAGTATTCGTCACATGAAGGAGGTGGAGTTCATCAAATTGGAGCAGAATAATATGACCGTGTCGCAGTACGAGGCAAAATTTGCGGAGTTATCCCGGTTTGCGTCCCACCTGGTGGATAATGAAGAAAGAATGACGCGGATGTTTTTAAGAGGTTTGAAGCCGGAGATACGTCAACATCTTGTTTCTCATAAACTGTGTTTGTATTCAGATGTTGTAAATAGGGCTCAGTTGGTGGAGCGCGATAACGAGACAACGCAACCAAAAGAGAGCAGCCGGCAAAATGATAATACCAGTGAAAGCAGTCATCGAAGCGGTGACAACAAGCGTGGAGGGAATCAACAGGCCAGAAATGGTAACCACTTCGGTGGTAATCAGGGCCAAAACAATAAGAATGGGCATTTCAAGAAGAGGAGATTCAACAATGATGGAAAGACGTCAGCACCAGCACCTGTCGTTAAGGAAGGAGAACGACCACCTATCATATGTTTCAAATGCGGAGGGGAGGGGCACATCAGTCCAAACTGCGCGATGCCGTCCAAAGCATGTTATAATTGTGGAAGAGAAGGTCATTTAGCCCGATTTTGTCGTTTACCGAAGACAAATTCAGCTAGGATGGAGGCACCAAAGGCCGTCCCAGAAAAGTCAAAACCGGTTGTGCAAGGGAGAGCGTTTGTTGTGAACTCCCAGAAAGCAAGGAACCCGAATGAGGTCATCACGGGTAAGCTTATCATAAACTCTAACGAAGTCTATACTTTATTTGATACCGGTTCTACCCATTCTTTTATTTCTCCTACTTGCGCTCATCGATTAAATTTGATTCCGGAGAAATTAGACTTTGACTTAGCTGTTGAAACTCCATTGGGAGAAACCTTCATTACATCCACGGTTTATAAGTCTTGTTTGGTTCAAGTTGGTACCCACACATTACCTGTCGATCTTATTTCATTAAAAATACTTGCATTTGACGTGATTCTAGGGATTGATTGGTTAACTACTCATCATGCAAAAATTGATTGTTTTCGTAAGGTTGTTAGCTTTCATATTCCTAATCGACCTATTATGCGAATTCAAGCAACCAAACCATTAAAATCAATCGCTGTCATCTCAAGCCATAAAGCTATTCGTTTATTGAAAAACGGATGTCAAGCTTTCTTAGCTCATGTCACAGATCTAAACAAAAATACGTCAGCTTTGAATGATATTTCTGTTGTTAATAAATTTCCTGACGTATTTCCCGAAGAACTTCCTGGCCTACCCCCAGAGCGTGAAATTGAATTTTGTATCGACCTTGAACCCGGTACAAAACCCATTTCCAAAGCCCCATATCGAATGGCTCCTATTGAACTTCAGGAGTTAAAGACCCAACTGCAGGAATTGTTAGACATTGGTTTTATTCGTCCTAGTACTTCTCCTTGGGGTGCTCCTGTTCTGTTCGTGAAGAAGAAAGATGGGAGTATGCGACTTTGTATTGATTATCGGGAGTTGAATCATGTCACCATCAAAAATAGGTACCCATTGCCACGTATTGATGACCTGTTTGACCAGTTGCAAGGAGCACAATTCTTTTCAAAGATCGATCTTCGTTCTGGATATCATCAGCTGAAGGTTAGAACTGAGGATATTCCAAAGACGGCTTTTAGAACTCGGTACGGGCATTATGAATTCCTAGTCATGTCCTTTGGATTGACTAATGCTCCTGCTGCCTTCATGGATATGATGAACGGGTATTCAAGGAATATTTGGATCACTTTGTGGTCGTCTTTATTGATGACATCCTTATTTATTCCAAAAGCCGTGAAGATCATGAGCAACACTTGAGGCTGGTACTCCAAAAGCTTCGTGAATACAAGCTTTATGCCAAGTTGAAGAAATGCGAGTTCTGGCTGGAGGAGGTAGCATTCCTTGGGCACGTAGTATCAAGTCGTGGAATATCGGTTGACCCGGCAAAGATTGAAGCTATTCAAAGCTGGGAGCAACCTAAATCAGTGACCGAAGTACGTAGCTTTCTTGGTTTAGCTGGTTATTATCGGAGATTCGTGGAAGGATTTTCTCGAATCGCTACTCCATTAACTCAGCTGACTCGGAAAGATACAAAGTTTGGTTGGAGCGAAGAATGTGAGCAGAGTTTTCAAGAACTCAAGAGGAGACTCATTTCAGCACCTGTTCTAACAATACCATCTGGCTCGGAGGGATTTGTCATCTACAGTGATGCTTCGAGCAAAGGGTTGGGATGTGTTCTCATGCAACATGGAAAAGTCATAGCCTATGCATCAAGACAACTCAAGGAATATGAGAGGAATTATCCTACTCATGATCTAGAGTTGGCAGCTGTTGTCTTTGCACTTAAAATTTGGAGGCATTACTTGTATGGGGAGAAGGTGGAGATCTTTACGGATCATAAAAGCCTCAAATATTTCTTCACTCAAAAGGAACTCAACATGCGACAACGACGTTGGCTTGAACTGTTGAAAGATTATGATCATACCATTCAATACCATCCTGGAAAAGCGAACGTGGTAGCTGACGCATTGAGTAGAAGATCATATGCAAGTACGAGTGCGATATTGTCAACACAAAGGCCCATTTTGTGTGATTTGCAAAGGATGGAGATAGAGTTAAAGACTCCAGGGACCCATGTGATGATGGCGAATATACGAGTAGAACCGACTTTAATCGATAAAGTTAAAGCTGCTCAAGCTACAGACCTGGAGCTGATGCGTATGAGGAAGAAAGTGCAAGAAGGTGCTATGCCGGAAGCAAGAATCGATGAAGAAGGAATACTTCGAGTCAACTCCAGACTTTGTGTTCCTAACAACCCTGATTTAAAGTATGAAATCATGATGGAGGCGCACAACACACCGTTTGCAATCCATCCTGGAAGTACCAAAATGTATCATGATCTTCGTCATACATTTTGGTGGAGCAATATGAAGAGAGAGATAGCGTTGTTTATCTCAAGGTGTCTAACTTGTCAACGAGTCAAAGCGGAGCATCAAGTACCAAAAGGTCCATTGCAACCACTTGAAATTCCAGAATGGAAGTGGGAGCACATTACCATGGATTTCGTTACCGGTCTTCCTAGGGTTTCTCAAGGTATTGATGCGATTTGGGTCATTGTTGATAGATTGACCAAGTCTGCTCATTTCTTACCGATACGAGAAACTTATACACTTGAACGTCTTGCTCGTATGTACATAAACGAGATTGTAAGACTGCATGGTATGCCAGTATCCATAGTTTCTGACCGAGACCCAAGATTCACTTCACGATTTTGGGTTAGTTTACAAAAAGCTATGGGCACGGAGTTACGATTTAGTTCAGCATATCATCCTCAGACGGACGGACAATCAGAGAGGACTATTCAAACTCTTGAAGATCTATTAAGACTCTGTGTCTTTGACTTCAAGGGAAGTTGGGACAAGTTCTTACCATTGGTGGAGTTTTCCTACAACAACAGTTATCAAGCAAGTATTGGCATGGCTCCATTCGAAGCATTGTATGGAAGAAAATGTCGTTCTCCAGTATGCTGGGATGAGGTGGGTGAAGCAACGTTGTTGGGACCGGAGTTGGTACGTATGACTACAGAAAAGATTCAAACGATCCGACAACGTATAAAAACCTCACAAGATCGACAAAAGAGTTATGCTGATCTTCATCGAAAGGACGTGGAATTTGATGTAGGAGATCATGTGTTCTTACGTGTTGCTCCATGGAAAGGAGTTACGAGATTTGAAAAGAGAGGAAAGCTCAATCCTCGATTCATCGGTCCATTTTTAATCCTCGATCGAGTAGGAACTGTGGCTTATAGACTCGCTTTACCGCCAAGTATGTCTCGTGTTCATAACGTTTTTCACATATCCATGTTACGCAAATATGTGGAAGACCCGAACCACATTATTGAGTTAGAACCGGACGAAATAGCGGAAGATTTGACGTATGAAGAAGTTCCTGTTCAAATCTTGGATAAGAAGGAACATATTCTACGCTCCAAGGTTATACCTCAAGTCAAAGTTTTGTGGAGAAACCACGATGTTGAGGAAATGACTTGGGAGTTAGAATCTGAAATGAAATCAAGGTATCCTTACCTCTTCGACATACCAGGTACGTACCCTAATTTCGAGGACGAAATTTCATAAGAAGGGGAGGTTGTAAGACCCCAACTTTTATAAATAAAGATGAATTTTCTATAAATATCATTTTTGAATATTATGGAGTTAATTTGATATAATGTTATAGTTGTGGGTAATATTTATAAATTTTGCAAAGTACGCAAGTTGTTATATAATATTCGATTGGTCGGGGAATATTCGTTTTAACAGGGAATATTCGTACAACGACACAATCATTTGTGGACCCCACAACGAAATTATTGTCGAATTGAAAAAACGACAAAAATATTTTATTAAAAATAACGGCGGAAATTTTACCATTGTTACTGTTGAACTACTCGGTAGTAAAAGTACAGTAATACGTGTGGTTGCATAGTAGCACACGGTATTGATTATTAATGCTTATGTGAGAAGTCACTCAGTTTGATTCAATTATTGTCAGTTAATAATATGAATTATTTAGCGATAATGACGTTTTGTTTTATTCGTATTATTAACGTAATAAAACAGAAACATCTTTTTATATAAAACAGAATACTTTATTAAAATTATTCTATAAATAGAATATATTATATTTTATTTAAAAGATTTTTCTTTAAATATGGACCGTCAGATTAAAGTAATCAATCTGGACCGTTCATGGATTAGTTACTATGCATTCTATTTTTCTATAAATAGCAGCTCATTCCTTCATTATTTCTTACGAATTCACTGAACTCTAGAGAGAGAAACTATAGAGAGAGAGAAGAGGAATATTCTGCTACTTAACTACTTCCTTATTTCAGCTCGTCTTTAAAACGGTAAGGGGTGTTATTCTTTCTTATTCATGAAGAGAACTGTTGTTATTCCATTTCTTATTATTCTGTTGGAATAACCTGTATACGCGGATATACCCTATACTTGGTGACATTCTTCTATTATTCTGTTGGAACATCCTGTCTGTGTGTTTTACATCGGACCTGGTTCCGTTTTTATTATTATTCTGTTGGAACATCCTGTCTGTGTGTTTTACACCGGACCTGGTTCCGTTTTTATTATTATTCTGTTGGAATATCCTGTCTGTGTGTTTTACACCGGACCTGGTTCCGTTTTTATTATTATTCTGTTGGAACATCCTGTCTATGTGTTTTACACCGGACCTGGTTCCGTTTTTATTATTATTCTGTTGGAACATCATGTCTGTGTGTTTTACACCGGACCTGGTTCCGTCTTGTTATTATTCTGTCGGAATATCCTGTTTGTGCGTTTACGCCGGACCTGGTTCCATTATTTATTATTCTGTCGGAATATCCTGTCTGTGCGTTTACGCCGGACCTGGTTCCATTATTTATTATTCTGTTGGAATAACCTGTCTGTGCGGTCTATCGCATGCATGGTGATTTCTTTTGTTATTCCATTCTTTATTATACTCAGTTAGTTAAGTTTTGACTCCTATACTCCATGAAATTTGTGGAATATCCTTGACATTTGCGCTTCATCTAGTATCTATTCATGAAAATATTCTCCTGATCATCCTTGAATTTTACTCCACAAAGCAGTATCATGTTGACAATTTGGACGTTATTAATTTCTGGATAAATTAATTCTTGAACTTGTTTTATTGAATTCTTATATCATTGTCATCATCCTCATGTTTATAAAATGTTGAAAGTCATCTGTGGCCTGTAGTGCATAGATGGACTTGGTATGATTATGACCAGGGATTATTCGGTATAATCATGACCGTAATGTTACAAATGATGTGGTAAAAGTCCTCATTGGCCCGTAGTGCATTGATGGACAGTTGTTGGCATGATCATGACCATTAATGAATATACGAATATCCTTGGCCGTAGTGCAGGGGTGATTCGATGATGTGGATTATTTTATTAAGCTGAGTCTCAGCGATCACAGTGTTGGAAAATCTTTTAAATCATAAAAGATAGTAGAGTTTATTTTCTACTTGACTCTTTTAATGAATTGCTTGTTCCACTGCAGTTAAACTTGATGTCTATTATATTTTATCAGTTTAACATTGTTGAAGGCTAATGATAATTTATTCTGCATTATCTTAGTCATAATATTTCTTACTGGGCTAGTTGAGCTCACCCTTTCTTTCACTGTTCTCTTCAGGAAATGAGAACGTAGCTGGGGCAAGTCGGGGAACGGAGTGATGGTCCGAATGATAGTATTAGTTAGTAGTCCTCACTATTCTATGTAATGGTGTGTTAATAAATGTAATGAGGACTCCTTTTGAGTATGAATACTCTCTAGAAGATAATATTTGTATTCAAACTCACAGTTTATGTTTTGTCGTATTGTACACGACAGTTGTATTAGTAAGTTGTATTTGTATTTTGTACTATGTATCTGACGACCCAAGATGGGTGATGTATACCTAATTTTGGGGGCGTCACAGGTTGGATGGAATGGACCTATTTTGGGGTCGTTACATATAATAAATAATTTAATTGTGTAACAAAATTTTAATCTTAAATCTAAAAATCTTTCAATTTTATATATTAGAAGTATACAAAAGTATCACAGTTTTGATAAAAAGTTTATAAAAGTCTGTTACTTATTTCATGGAGTCTATAACGCTCTGTTTATGAGTTTTAAAATGGACAGAAAAAAAATTGACGAAAATTTTTAGTTTTCTTTCTAATTCTTATATTTCTAAGTTTTTTAATAAACAGAAAAGAAAAGAAGCGGATATAAAATTTGGTCACTTTTCCTGCTAAAGTTTTTCATCCAAAATTGGTTTGATTTGGACGAAAAAAAAATTAGAATAAGTAATATTTTTATAATTCTCATATTATCCTCAACTTTTAATATAATAAATTTTAAATTTCAACTCATGTTCTCCATTTTAAAATTTATATTATTTTCTATTAAAAACTAAGAAAGAACACAAAAGAAAACTTCAAGTTTTCTATTCTTTTTTTTTTTATTTTAATTTAAGTTTTTTATTCTTTTCTTTTCTATTCAAAATTCAAAATATAAAAATTATTTTTAAAAAGCTTTTAAAATCTTTAAAAATTATTAAAATCTATAAATTCTATAAAAATTCGTCACTTAAAAAAAATTTTTAAAAATCTTAATCGAATAGTGTCCTTTAATTTTCATTTTGATGGAACGAGGGAGTATAAAAGTAAAAGTAAAAATACGAATACTACGCCGCTTTGAAAATCCTAGAGAGAGAGAGAGAAATGTACGTCAATGGCGATTGGCGAGTCCCTTATATTCATGATTTCGTTGCTCCTCTCTTTCTCTATCCAGATCATACGAGCGCCAATAGCTTACTGATCAGGTTATACATTTGTGTATGTATATATTATATTTGTGCTAGAAAGCTCACTTTGGGACTATGTTCTGCTGGTATGTTTTTTCAGATCTGAATATTTGTAATCCCATTGCTGAGGTAAGTTCCTCGCTTACTTTGTTCATCACTGTCGTGTTAGTAGAACAATGGAAAAAAATCAATCTTTATAATTCAATGCTTTGTTAATCGGTTCTTTGGGGTGTAATTAATGGTGGGTCTCGGATTAAATTGGTGGAGGGTCACTGGAGGCAGCGGTTCATCGATCCGTTCTCTGAACTGGTAATCCTCGATAAATTACAGAACAGGAATTGGTCGATAAACCTCTGCATCCAGTGCTCATCCCCACTTTCTCTCTCTGTCTATATGTACTCCATTTGTTCCAGAAAAAAGGTCGGTCGTATCTGCAAAAATTACAAACTTTAAAGGCTTTTGTTCGACGTCTACTTCTATATCAAGTGTTTAGCTTATCAGTGAGGGCAGGATAGCGGAGTTAGGATGAATTTTTTTCGAGAATATTTTTATATTATCATTAATAAAAAGGTGATGTTTTTATTTTGAAACAAGAAATAGGCAAATTGTGGCATCAAGGGCGTATTATTATTTTATTAATAAACATAGACCCGCAATCAAGAGGTATACATATAATCATATATCTATATATCCATTGAACTATTAATAGGGAGTTATTTTCTGCAAGTCATATGGTTAATTCTACAATGTAGTGAGTGGTTCCATATTTATGCGAGAGACACTTTATGCTTACATAGTTTACTATGAACTTGTTCGTTGTGACATAGATTGATCAGTTTTTCGCCCTTAATCTTCTTTGTTGTATTCCTCTATATATCTAGAAAAAATTGTCTTTGTTTATTTTTATCTAGCACCGTATCCGATGATTCTTTATGTTATATGAACCCAAAAATTGGAAAACTGATCCTTTTTATATGGGGTTAAGTGGAATTGAAATGTATGATATTGGAAGCAGATGTACTCATGTTGTGGTTAATTTTTAACCAGAGGGAATTTGTTTTTAGTATTTTGTAATTCATCTATAAAGAATTGAAAACGCCTTTTGATATCTGTCAGTTTCTCAAATTTTGAATTATCCATTTTTTGAATTTTACATTTATAATACACATGATATCAGTTACTGGTTATTAGTATTATTTTTAATGTTGACTCCTTGAGAAGCAATGGTGATGGTCATTTTTAATGGGTGTACCTATAAAATGGTGATGCAGCATAAATTTGACTAGAATATTATTGCTCTCTTGGATTGCTTCTCCAAGAAATTCGTCATTTGAGCTGCTTTTTTGCAAATTAGTTAGTGTATTATGCAGAATGTAAAGACCTTCCCCACTGTCGTCTGTCAAAATGTGTATTGTAGAGGTTGAGTTCTATGCTACCCAGTTGTTATGTTATTTTTTGTTATTGTGGTTGTTATTGCTGCTGGTGGTCTAAAATGTGTATACATACATACATGCATACATGCATAAATATACAAGTTAATCTCTGTTTTAAAACTTTCCATCTCGGAAGAGTTATATGATGTATCTGTCATGATGATTGATGGACTTTATTTGTATATAAACCTGGGGGAAGAAAAATTACTGATCCTTTATTTATGGGGAGTTATAATCATTATATGTTCCCGCACCATATTATTGCAGTTATGTGGGTGGATGATTGGATGAACATTACGAACTATATCAGTTTTGTAATAATAATGCTAAAAGTCTCATAAATTCTTAGTCTTGGAATATCATCTTCTTTGGCTCCAGAGTCAAGATGAGCACAATTATTTCCATAAACTAGTTACTATAAATGTTCTTCCTTTGTTTTCTTATGCGAGGGAGAGAGAGAAAGAGAAAAGAGAAAGAGAAAGAGACTTCAAAAGAAAGTTTGGGAAGTGGGAAACTTACCTTCTTTGTTGCTGCATGAAAGTGAAATACATATAGAAATGTGAGTGCCAAATTGGAAGAGAATTTGCTCTGCTGATGTGATTTCTTTAGAACCTGGGCATCAAATTCTACAAGCTTTGCAAAGGAATTTAGTCAAGAACAAGTTATCAAAGTATAACAATGTATCTGTGCATAAAAATAGATGGACGGATGAATTCTTTGCTTTACACAATCAGAATCAGAGTTTTTTTTAATGAGTTATGAATTTGATGCTTGAATACTTGTTTTTTGGTTCTCCTTTCTTGATTTTAGGAATAGAATATTATAAACCACTTTTGTCTTGGGATTCCTGTGTAATTGTCATATTATGCTCCCAAAACACTGGAAGTGGAGGAATGGAATCTTATAGTGAAGAAAATCACATCTCCAATGGCTTTCTAAAGATTTTGGCAAATAAACTGTTAAATGTAGTAGTAAATTTTGAACAGGGAACTTTGTAATCCTTTTTCTACCCTTTATTGTGATACCTTTTTTTTTTTTTTTTTTTTATATATCAATTGTCCCTTTTCAAGGATTTGACAGTGAATTGCATAATTATGTCCCCACCAAAAATGTGAGGTCAACTTTGTTCTCTTACAAGAATGTGTACCTTCAGCACATGTGATTAGATGAAACTTGATGGAAGTAGCAACTAGCAATAGCATAGCATAGCATAGCATAGCATATTTTTGGATTTTGAGGTCTGTTTCCATTTTGGGTTTGGCCACTTTCCACTTGTAGTGGGGGTAGAGAAGAAAATAAAATATAACCACACTAGCTGGCAAAAAGGCAAAAGAAATCACTGCGGTTATATTTTATTTCTCTCTCTTACCATGATACTAATAATTAGTTATTTTTTTTTAAAAAAAAAAGAATAAATAAATATTAATTTATTCAATGCTTGATCAAATATGCCAAAATAAAATTAAAATACAACGAAATAGCTAGGAAAGTAGTGCACCTGCGAGCAGTCAGCACTAATGGCTGGCTGGCTGCGAATTGATCAAGAGCAACTTTAATTGACAGTTAAATCCTTATTCCCTGTCTCATTTCGAATGAGCTCGATCATTTTCACTTTGATATGTCCAAAAGCATCATGTCTAAGTCTAAGTCTAACCCATTGGTTATAATAAAGTAATTAAAGTAGTTGTACCCTCCTCCTCTATATATCTCAAAATACACAAAACTAATTAAAGCTTTGGAATTCTAATTATGAAACAAGAATGTATAAACCATCAAGAGGCTAGGCTCAAAAAATAATAAATACCTTAAAATATATGAGATAAAACTAAATCACTAAAAATAAATATAAATAAATTATATATTTATGTTCACATGTCATTTGGCAATATATCCGTCCATTTGAAGGAAGGAAAGATTATATGTTGTACTAGCTAGTGATTGAGCCTCTTTATCACATTTCTTTCCTTCTTCTAATATTCCTTCCTTCTTGAGTACTAAAAGGAGCCACATGCAATAACAGATCGAAGAATTAATTAATAAACCTTACAATTATTAACTCCCAAAGCTGATCAACAACTTACTTATAATTCTCTTTCTATTCATCTTTAGAACATGCATGCATGTGGAACAAACTAAACTAAACTAAACTATACTACTTTCTTCAACATCAAAAAAATCAACCCGATTTTCGCATGCAGCCCAAGATTAATAGTACTTACTAGATCAGGATCTTGCATGGTTTTTCATGATGGCATGCATGCTTGAGTAGCTACCTGACGTACAAATCATCCTAATTGTATTCTTATTTAATAATAATAATAATAATAATAATAATAATATATTAGTGTTATATTAAATTAATAGCTAAAGTTAAGTCAGTGACTTTTAAATGAGGTGGTTAGAGTTAAGTTAGTGGCTTTTAAATGAGGTGGCAATTTTTAGACCTTAGATCTAATAATTTTAAATCTGAACATTTAAATGGAGAGGATCCCGATCCGTAAAAAATATCAAAAATACACGTGAAAATAGTATTCTCATAGTACTTACGAAGAGAAAAACAAAACAAATAAGCCTAAATGCCTAATCAATTCAAGGTACATCATTCTTGAGTTTTGTGTTCATTTACCATAATATCTATTTTATAAAGGAGAGAAAAAAAATATATTTCTCGAAGTTGTGTAACACTTACAGTCTAAAAATAATATTACAAATTTTTTTACATAGAAAAGACACCTTTCACGTTTATGTTAAGTATTGTTTACAAACTTATATAAAATTGAAGGAGAGAAATTATGAGTTCAGTCATTGTAGAAATTGTTAAGGAATTGATATTTTCATAAGAGAATTTGATAATTTCACAAGACTCTCGTCACATAAATAGTAATAATAAATGAGATCCACATTCATGTGAGTGAAAATATCAAAATTTTCTTATAGAAATAATAATTCCCGCTAATTATTGGTTTTGAGTTATATCTTATACTCCCTCCGTCCCAAATTAATTGCTCAGTTTTGACTTTTTTAAGTCAAATTGACTATTTTTAGAATTAATAATTAAGCATATATAAATATATTTCTAAAATTATAAAAATTGGGATTAGTAATAAATTGTATATACTTTCTTTTGGTTATAATCACTTCACCTATATTTTAGCAAAAATAGTAAAAATATTAGTTTTAAAAATGGTCAATTTGACTTTAAAAAGTCAAAACTGAGCAGTTAATTTGGGACGGAGGGAGTACTCATCTACTCCAAAATGTTAGTAGATTAACTTTGACTTTTTGAATTTCATTTAAAATGTTTTCAATTTGAAATTAATATGAATTTGTGTAAATTTAGTGAATACAACAATTAAGAATACTAGGTGATTTTGTTTGATTAAAAAAAGAAAAAGAATACTAGGTGATTTTAATTTGGCACCTGGAAATGGACTAGTACACATAACACATCCATTAATTTTCTCACGTGGGCCGCACATGCTCAAACACAAAGAGATCGCACAGAGGAGTTGTGCGCATCCCTGCGCAATCTAGTCGTAAAACTCCATTTTCTTAGCTTTACGAATAGCTCTTCCTTCAGCCACCAGAAGGTGTTGGGCCTTACATGGCTTCATAAAAGAAAAATCAAAAGAAGGGGCAATTTTTGGGGTTCATCTCTACAATAATCTTTGATAAACTATGGCTTCTCTTGTACTTTCTAACCCTGTTCTTTCCTCATCTTTCCTCGGCCATAAAGTGTAAGTTTATCTAAATTCTTTATTGAATTATAAAACCAACTTCATATTTATACAATTTCTGGTATATATGGATGTCATGGTTAATTTGACATTTTTAATTTCGTGGGTTTTGCTTGATTATTGTTAAAGTACGGTTCTTGATGTTTTTCGTAATCATTAAAGTTTTAAATTTTCTTCTTGGTGTTAATTTCAGTTCAATAGGGAAGCTGAATAGGTCAACACCATGTGGATTAGGAATATGTAGAAGGGCCATATGCGCAATGGATACATCTTATGGAGGTACTTAGAATTTTATTTTAAGCATAGGTAGTTGAACTTCAGATTTCATTTATGTTATACTCGGCAGAGCTGAACAGAATTACTTCAAGTCTTCTGTAAAAATACTGCATTCATTAGAAATTATACACTATTGGACAGGACATGGTGTTAATACAAATTATAATTTATTTATTTTTGGCTTTCTTAAATGGGAGGGAAAACCTTTCTAGGCCAAAGATAGAATTGAAACTCCAATGAATGAATAAAATTGATAGAAAAACTGCCTTTTTGAGAATCCATTCCATGTAATTGGTGAATGTTGCATGAAAAGAAAATTAGTAATTTAATTGTAGAATAGTGTCGTACAGAGATTCTAATTTTAAGATAAATATATCTATGATGCTTTGTAAAAGAATGTTAAGATTTTATCAGTTTTCAGGATACATAGTAATTACATGCTTCCCCTTCTATTTCTAGCAGTTGTTCCAAAGGCCAGATAAAGAGTAGTTGCATTACATAGCATACAGAACCTTAACCTTTATGCATATGAATACCTGTAATAAGTGCGGTTGGGTCGTGTATAGATTTCCCTAGGTTAGCACATAACCTATCGCAATCATGAGGATTATGATGCCACTACCTTATATTAGAACTGAGTATTTACTTTAGCTCTGAAAGTTTGATCTTTGAAACTCAATTTGCTGGTATTACCTTAGATTTCCTTTTCCACTGGTAAGCTGTATATATGCTTAAATTTTATTTTTCTTTTCTTTATGTCAGCTACTTGATTTTTTTTTGGCTGGTGTCATGGGACACACTCAGTTTTTGATTGTTGACAGGGTTATTCTGACAATAAGTAATAAAAATTTGCTGCATTAAAAGGTAGTATGGTCAATGGTGTAAGGCATAAACTATTAAGTCAAATCTGTCGTGGCATAATATTTTTAATGAGCCAATAAATTGGTTGATCTAGATCTTGTTTCCCAAAAGGTTGTGTTCAACTGATTGCTGTATATCATTTTTTGGTTCTGTTGTGCAATTTAAATTTTGAGAATCTGAAGCGGGAGTAAGAAATCTGAATCTGAACCCGAACCTGAAATCTACATCCAGTTTTGACACAAAATGATTTCTGATGAATAGAATTTAAATACTACCTCTTAAATTCTTGTTTATACATGGAGATCAAGAAGAAAAAACTTGTTTGTACTCGCCTCCCTTAACCTTTTAATATGCTTTCGAACTGTGCTGGAAATCTAGTTTGCTATTGTTTCTGTACAATTTGAAACCGCACCAAATATCCATTTATTTATTTCTGCAGGTAACGTGTCAAAGTTCTCTCGAGCTAATGTTTGGGATCCGTATAAGCGCCTTGGTATAACTCCTGATGCTTCTGAGGAAGAAGTGTGGTGTTCTCGCAATTTTTTGTTAGATCAATATGCTGGCCATGAGAGAAGTGTTGAATCAATAGAAGCTGCTTTTGAGAAAATACTGATGGCCAGCTTCTTAAACAGGAAGAAAACAAAGATCAACTTGAAAAGTAGGCTAAAGAAGAAAATAGAAGAGTCTCCTCCTTGGTTTCAAAACTTGCTCAGTTTTGTGGAAGTTCCTCCTACTGTAATAATTCTTAGAAGATTTTTCCTCTTTGCATTTATGGCATGCTGGAGTGTGAATAGCTCTGCTGAAGGTGGACCAGCTTTCCAGGTTTGTTCTACATTTTTGTTTTCTGGTATAATAATATTTGTTGTTGCCTCCTAAACATGGATACTAATTTCTTAAATGGGGAACCCATTTCCTTGAAGGCAGACTATGGCTCTTTGTAAATCCTTCTTTACACTTTTCAAGAGGTTCAGTCAAATGCATTTTGAATGCACTATCCAAGTTGCAGTGCTGATTTGACGAGAGGGCCCTTTATATGGTAGCCCTTTATTTAACTTATCTAAGTGTGATAACAGAGTTTTCCTCTTTTTTTTCCACCAGAATTTTAGTTTTCAAAATAATGTGAAGTAGTTTTATGTAGCTTACGAACCACAACTAATCAACCATGTTTCACTCCTTATTCAAAGAGTGAAGCATATAAACTGACTGACCATTGAATATTACCAAGTCTGTTACTATATCATGCTTTCATGTTTGCATTCATTGATATTTCATTTGGTCTGTGCTCTCAAGTTTGGCATCTACATAATTGAAGGACATTTCATACAACACGGCAGCAGATTTTTATATTAATTCAGTTGTTGTCTTGTATACAGGTGGCACTCTCTTTGATAGCTTGTATCTACTTCCTCTATGACAAGACAAAGAGCATAGCTAGAGCTTCCGTTATTGGGTGAGTTTGTAGGAACTACAATGGAACTCCCCATTTCTTTCATGGTTGTTCCTAATATTCTCTTGAATTTTTTCAATTGTTATTGAAGGATTGTTTTCTGAAATGCAGACTAGGATCTCTTGTGGTCGGCTGGATTTGTGGTTCTTGCGTGGTACCTTTGATCCCTTCGGTTATATTACAACCAACCTGGACGCTTGAACTCCTTACATCGCTGGTGGTTTATATCTTCTTGTTTGTTGGATGTACTTTTCTGAAATGAAAATTTTGCATCCGGTGGACTGTATTTTTTTTGTTCCTTTATGCGAACTGGATCATCGTCGTACACCACTTAGATGGTATGCCTTGTTGGTCTTGTTTGTATTGTTATGGACAAAAATCGGGTAAGCTTTTTATGTGTTTTGTCGATTAAGAACTTGCATAGCAAACTAGGAGTTTAAGAATAGTTTTCAGGCACAAGAATTTTGAATTCAAAGTATCTCAAGTTGTCATTCATGATTCATTAGCTTAATAGAATAAAGGGAACTAATATTTTGACATGTGTTTTTGATATTTTCACATATTCTCTCTCACATTAACATACAGTGGGTTCCGCAAGGAACTATGTAAAAATATAGCTCCCAACTAATTGGTGGTTTTAGTGAACATTGTTACACTCCCTGCTTTAATTTAGATTTACTCATTAGAATTTCGTTAGTTCTATAAAATTAAACACCCAACACAATCCTTTTCAGTAAAGGGGTATTAAGCTAATGTTTTTGTGGAATACATGTTAAAAAATGACCAGAAAAATCTTGATTTCAGGCACCTTTTGGAATGTATGGCTAGCGATTGGAAGCAAGTGCATTAGGAAGTAGTAATTTCAGCAAATAAGTTACTGCAAGTATACTTGCAATAAATTAATTAAAAATTATTATTAATTACCATATTTTTTATTTTTAAAATTTAAATGAAGAGAATTAATATTTTCACAAGTAAAGTTGATAGTTCAACAAGGTCCTCTCTTACATTATATGAGGTGGACCCCACTTATTATTCATGTGACGTGAACCCCACTTAATTTACTTTTAAAAATATCAATTCTCTAAATAAATTACCAACGAGCTCTAGCTTTATTGGTGCCCTCTCATCCTACCAAATTTCTTTTACATCTCAGAGTATATATTTAGAATTTTGTGATGAATATTAAAACCCAAAAATCAAAAGTAACATATGGATGGCCAACGCTAACAGAAATTTAAATATGTGATAAGATAGAAAATTTTATTTAAATATCAATTTCATGGCCAACATATATAGATCTAATATGAGATTCTTCTTGCACTTCCCCGGTGGTGAAGCAGTGGAGAAACTGTGTCTATTTTAGCCAGAAATGAGCTCCTTTAGTTTTTAGGTACCTGAAAATATTTCATAGTAAGAAATTAAGAATCATTGTTGGATATTTGTATAATATAGGGAAATTATATGCATGTTTCACCAGTTCACCAAATTAATTAAGAGCTAAGAATATATAGAATGAAGTGATATATATATATATATATATAGTCTGCTTTTTCAACGAACCGGAGAGAGCGAACTGGTTATAGCGACGGTTTTTTCCGTCGTTATAGCATAGAAAGCCAGTTTTTTACGCTATAGCGATGGAAAAAACCGTCACTATAACCTGTTTGTTTTTAGTTCGTTCTCTCCGGTTAGCTGAAAAAAGCTGAGCAATATTTATATATATAAACTTAGTACCAACCTGAGCGTGTACCTATGAAATGCCATATTTGAACATCGATCATGATCTCTCTTCTGAAGACTTCAATTAGAATAAACTCTTGTTTTCATTTTCTCTAGCTTTCAGAAGTAGGATAGGAAATACACTATGCAGAAGTCACTTTATATACAAGTAGAGAGATTAGCAGCCTCATGTAGTTGTGTAATAGGTATCTTAAGTTATTAAATATATTTTTGTCTTACTTAACAACGGTAACATCTTACGTCAATTATATCTAAAATTTCTATATAAGCATCACTTTTTAACGTCTAGATTTCAATTAATTAAAAAAAAAATTAGTGAGTACTTTAATACAACGACAACGTTACATTATACAAATATCAATTTATTTTTACACGTTACTTAACAACAGTTAGATCATACTTCGATTATATTAATTTATTTTTATCTTTTTTTTACATGTTACTTAACAACGATAAAATCTTATGTCAATTATATTTAAAACTTTTAGAATATCCATGTAACCATCACTTCTAAACGCCTAGATTTCAAATTTTCTTTAATTAATAACTACATTTGATGCAACGACAACGTTAGATATCAATTTATCTTAATTTTTTTTACACATTATTTAACCATGGTTAAACGTCAATTATATTTAAAACTTTTAGAATTTCTATGTAACCATCTCTTTTTAACGCTATGCCTAGAGTTCAAATATTACAAAATTTCATTAATGACTACTTTGAAGCAACGATAACGTTACATCATACAGATATCATACGTCAATTATATTTAAAATTATTAGAACTTCTATGTAATCATCACTTTTTAATGCCTAGAGTTCAAAGCCCATGGGCGGCCTGGTTTAATCTGGGCTTGACTTATTCCGAAAGTCTTTACATGATCCTGATTTTTTATTTTTGTAATGGTCAGCTTGGCCTAGCTTGTTTGAGGTCTGGGCTAACCTGACCTGCAGGCTTGGTCAAGGCATAGTAGAGTCTTACATTATTGTGTTATGGTATTAGATTGGACTGACAGTGATTAGCAAAATTATATTTAAATTATTTGGGTATTACATTATTTTTATTTCAGGTATGGATTTTGTACTCGTTCAACGATAATCCTTTTAATTTTGATTTGTTCGTTTTACTTTTCGTTTATAAGTTAGTTATTGTAAATGGCTTGATAGGGGGCATAATTGTCTGAATTTTTTTTTTTAATTGTATCCGTTAGTTCAACTAGGGGAAGACAAATTAGAGATTTAAATCTCAAGCCTGTTATAACTTATGTAATGTATGATGGAGATGTTATTTGTCTATTTCCCCCCTGTGTATATATATATATATATATATATATATGTGTGTGTGTGTTATTGTGTACTGACACATGAAGAGAGAGAAATGAAGCGCATGCAGCTGTGCATGCGCTGAGGTTGATTGTCAAGACAAAGGCTTCTAATTAATCTCCCTCATGAGAATAAAAAGTCCATAGCCTAGGTTATATATGTACTAGTCTCAAAAATAAAACTGATGCATGTCTCGGACTGAATCATTATTATATATGAATAAATTTAATTTACAGTAATTACATATGAATAAAACCATATATATATTAGCATTCATTTTGGAGTGTGGAGTCAACTTTATGCCGACTAGAAATTAACAAATGGAACATTGTAATTAATATTTAACTCTCAGCACAAAGTCGACTTAATTAGCATATGTATCGGATTAAAATTTCCTTCCGTTTACACCTTTCATCCATTTTCAATTCTCACAACATACATATATAACCACACAAAAAATTTATTAATTTAGCTATGATATATAATAGCAATATAATTAATTAATTAATTACTACAAATTTTATTATGTACGTGAGTTGGGTTATAATATACAATTAATAGTACAGTGATGACAAAATAATCTCACAAAAAATTACTTGCAAAACGATGTCTCATGGACCATCGTCACATTATTTTATAAACTTGTTTTCATAAGTTTTTTTATTATTATTATTATTATTATTTTGTAAACTAGTTTTTTTTTTTATCACGGTAACAACATTACATTTCGTAATATAACGTACGTGTTGATTACTACTTTTTTAGTTGTAAACCAGTTATTAATGGCTGCAAAAGTATCTATCACCCATTATATAAAATAAATGAATCGTAGACTCGAACTTACCGTTAATTAATATTGGACAAATTTTCTTATATATATCAAAAGATAATTACTAAATTAAAAGTCGCAATTCATCGTGATCAGATAAATTAAGATTATGTACATATCAAATCACAAGCCAGAAAATCAAACCTTTTAAGTTATTTTGAAATAAAAAAATTTAACTAAAGACATATATAGCTATTAAAAATGACCCTTTAATTAACTATTACTACTATATATGTACAAGAGAAAAAGAAATCGGTCGGTCTATGTGAACTTCAATTCTTTATTATATTCTATGCAAACGTTATTATTGTTGAAGAATTAATAAACTTAATCCGTTATTGAATGATGACTTAATTCTTCACAGGTGTTACAATAGAAAATGATTCCATTACAACTGAGAATATATATGATAATGAAATTAACTTAAAATTCAATACAAAAAATAAAAAAAGAAGAAGGTGTTTAATTCCAACTCATGAGTTGGGAAAAAATCAATTAATAAATTCAACTTAAAAAGTTTTAAGTTTTTCCAACACGGAATTGGGAAAAAATACGTACGTTTACATGTTTTCGTAAATGGTCACGTCTCTCGATCGATCGGTGCTCCCTCCCTCCCTCCCTTATTTATCAATCGTTGCCACCGTTTCACTCTCCTTATAAACCCCTGTGGGACAAGGGAAACTCTTCACCTGCATTATAATTAATTACTAACCTCGCCTATCAGAAAACTAGTTATAATATATAGATATCTATAGTTCTAAATATTCCAAAATGTTTCCCAACATTAATGGAGGTTAATTAGTTCTCCTTCTGCTTTTCTGTTTTCCTTATTTTTCAACTTCTTTAAATTTTTATAGTTGGTCAAATAACTAATTTTAATTTCTGCATGCATATATGCCAGGGCTTACCGGAAAACTTGTTAAGAGATCCCGGAAGATCAGAAACATTAATGAAATTGGCGATACCAGTAAAAATCCCTTTTGCCTGAATCCCAACAAAAAATATCGACGACCATCGCCGGTTCTTTGCTTAGACCCGGAGTTATTCTGTAGTCCTATTAGGTCTTTAACTTCTTTACTAAACGATGACAATGATGACCATAACCATATTTCCCTAGAAAATTTTCAAGTTCCAATAGATGATTTAATCAAATCTGAAGTAAGGATTATTTTTATTGCATATATGTTATTAATTTTATTATATATTTTTACTTGTATCGATCATGTTTTAATTTGTGCAGAATGACAAATTGCGTAAGTTAAGAAGTGAATCCAGTGTGATGTGGAGAGAAATGGCGGAGATGGCTGCGGAGAAGTTGGAAGTGAAAAACTCAGAAATGCAGGAGTTGTTAAGGAATTATGCGGAGCAGGTAGAAAACGTAGCATCGGAGGCGGAGTTTTGGAAGGGTAAAGCCAATAAAATGGAGAAGAAGGTGAAGTATCTGGAAGAGGTTATGTCTCATCAGCGTGGTGAGGGGGAAGGGGAAGAGGAGTCGGGCGAATCGTCTTTTGTTGATGCGCAGCGATATGACCCGGTGGCGAGGTTGTCGTGTAAAGTGTGCGGGATTGGGGTGGCCAGTATCATGTTTTGGCCGTGTAAGCACTTGTGCGTCTGCAGGAGGTGTGATGGGAATATTGAAGAGTGTCCTATTTGTAAGGTTTCAAAGAGGATGAGTGTTGAAGTGTGTCTTCCCTAACTAGGTTAAATTAATTAAAGTAGTCAGTCGGTGTTAGGGGAATTAATCAATTATCGTAGAAATTTTAAAATTTATATAGGTGTGCACTTCCATTTTTACCATTTAGTATTTAACAAGATTATGCTTTTTGTTGTTAAATATTTTGAAAATCACTCATGAAATGCGTGCAATCAAATAAATAAATAAATGGAATTGACTTCAGCAGTACATATATTCCTAGCTAGAAATTAACCTAGTACTCCCTCCTATTCTAAATAAACGACGTTTTAGATAGTTTAATTTTATTCTATTTTTTTCTAATTTATCCCTCTATTTAATATGCTTAGTAAATGAAATTCCATGAACCATTTTGTTCATTGTGGAGAGAGAAATAATTAATTAAGGATACAAAAGATATTTTGTGTTATTTTTTAATAAGTGTGCTTAACTCTAAAACGTTATTTAATCTGAATAGGAGGGAGTAGTAGCCAGTACACATGATCTTTTCAAGTGAAAAAAAATTAAAAATGATTACAAGAACGTAGAATACTAGAATAGAATAACAGCACCTGAGTAACTAAGTGATCGAGGATGTGTAATGATCTCTTTCTTTGTATCTCACCAAGTTAAATGAACATTTGTATAAAGGGTTTTATCATTGAACTACTTAAAATAATAATTAAGGCTTTTATAATGGGATAGAGGTAGTTCTATTTTAGATAATCCCAAGTTAAATGTCTACATACCTTAAATGATTTATTTTTATAATAATTTATCTATAATACCTTTATTATTAATTGTTATATTTCTATTCTCTATGTATATTTATAGAGCATCACTAGTAATATGTAAAAAGTTATGTAATTAAATGAAAATTTAATTTGAATAAATTTTTCAATTTTTTTTTAATATCCGCAAAAAAGCAAGCACGACTTTTTTGTTAGGATGAGGGAGTATTTTTTTTCTTATAAAAAGACTCCTATGACCCTATCCACCAGTCCTTTTACACCTGGCAAACGGGCGGACGGGCCCGGACCCGGGCCGGGCCGAGCCCGGCAGGCCAAAAACGGGTCGGGTTTTGGCGGGCTAAAAAAGTGAGACCCTTGGTCCGGGTTGGGCGGGCCGAGCAGGCCCGCGGGCTTTTTCTTACTTTTTTTTTTTACAAAATCTTGATACACCAAAAATAGTAATAATAATAATTTTAATTACTTAAATTAACTACATATCTCAATCAATTAAAATTTTAATAGTATTATAATTTTAGATATTATTCTAAAGGCATAATTTGGGATAATGATTGATTTACTTTTCAAATAAGTAGTGAGAATGCATAATTAAGGGATAATGATTGATTTACTTTCCAAATGTACTACAATAAGTAAGGGAATTGCATAAATAAGGGATAAAATTATCTATATTATTGTGTATAGATTTTGGACTTGCAAAGTTGCAATCTAAAAAATTAGTGATTGATTCGGATTATGTATTGCTAGTAATTCAAATTATATAATCAATTTTGATTCTTTAAATTTAATATAATTTATTTAACTTTTAAAAATAATAAATATTATAATTAATACTAATATATAGATAATTTTAAATTTTTATAATTATATTATCTAACTTAAACTAATAATTGTTAGTTTAATACTTTTATACTTTGAAATTATTAACTACATATCTCAATCAATTAAAATTTTAATAGTATTATAAATTAGTATTATTAATTAATTACCTACATTAACTACATATCTTAATTATAATTTTTAAATATAATTAAAATTTATTGAAGATTGCATTAAAAACAAATAGTTGTTGTAGCTTAGTTGGTTTGAAGTCTTATTTATTTATTTATAATTCTTGTTTTCAAGCCCTACAAGTAGCAAAATTTTATTTAAAATAAAAACATAAAAAAACTCACGAGCCACAGGCCGGGCAAAAAACGTCCAAATTTCCATAGGCTAAAAAAGTTAACAAGTAGCAAAATTTTATTTAAAAAAAAACTAACGGACCACAGGTCGGGCCAAAAACGCTAAAAAAATTAAGTTCAAAATTCAGTTTTTACGGGCTAACCCGGCCCGCGGACTTGGGCCAATTTTGCCAGGTCTATCCTTTATATGCCTCCTTCTCAGTGAGTCTCTCAGTGGTGTGATTTTGGCGGAAAATAGAGATTTGGAATTATAAAGGGGAAAGTGAGAATGGAGGGCAGTGAAAGCGAGGCGATCTTCAATTCTCTTAACCTAAACCCTCAGCTCTTTATCAACGAGGCCCTCAATCGAGTCGATGATTTAGTCGACAGCGCCTTCGATTTCTTCCATCAGTACCTATACTACACACACACTCTCTCTATATATGCATACATACATTCATATATATAAACACAAACTGGCTCTCGTTTTTTCAATTTCCTCAACTCAAGTTCTAATTTTGCTCCGTTGATGGTTATTTCAGAGAGGCTTCCAATCTACTAAAGATTGAGGGCACTGACAGAGCCGAAGATCTAGCCAAGGTAATTTTTTTTTCATTTTTTCTCATTAGCAAGCTTGATAACCCGTGCAAACGGGTAAGTTTTAGAAACTACATATCGGACAAACTTTAAAAATCACATATTTGAGCGAATATTTATAATAATAATAATAATAATTTAATCAATTTCAAATGAAGTCATAATATACCACAATTATTTATGATAATGATCTAGGACAAAGTATATATTTTACATTTGATGTCTTGTCAAAGCTATGAAGAATCTTAATAAAAAAAATCTGTTTTCTTATGTTTGTGCTTAGCTTGACCTCTTTCTTTGGCAATGAAGTATCCTTCTTATTGCATATTCTAGTGATGAGGTAAATGGATATAATTATACCTGAACTTGTTTGCCTCCGTTTACTTTAGGAATACATAATGAAAAAGCGAAACCTTCTCTCAGCCACGTTGTGGTGGCAGATTCCTTTGTCGAAGCCGCTGCATTCTTTGCGCACTGCATTTTTATCACTTTTTTTTTGTATTAAATCCAATTCAAACTCAAAATAAGAAATCAGTCCGATGAGATATAATTAAGCAGCAGGTTGAAAATGGTAAATGCAGTATTTATAGTATATGGTATGATTTTTTGTTTTGGGGCTTCTTTAAAGGAGTAAAAGTCAGGTTTTTTTTGGGTTCTTTATATAAATATATATCAAGTGTGAGATGCATTGATATACTTAAATCAAGAATGCATGAATCAAGAAGTTTAAATTAAAAAAAATTGAGCTAACATGTAGAAACTTTTTGGGAATGTCAAAAGTTATGACCAATAAGAGTCGGAAAAAAAGAAAAAGAAAATATTTTGGCCGGTCGAGTCATCAAAATTGGATTGCTGAATTGACTCAGGACCAATAGAAAATGAATCGGTATTTGCCTTGTTATATTTTGGTATTGATTACTCATTAGAGATACATTTTACTTTTTAATTCTACCAGTTATAGAGATACATTTATATTTTAGGACTATATGTTCCAAATTTGAAATTTTACATTTTCACTTTCATTTCTAGCATTACACAACTACTGTTAGATTCTTCTATAAGATAATATCAATGTTATATTTTGAAGCATAATTATCTATGTCGAATTTTGGAAATGAGGGAGTATGAGTAATTTGTCACACACTATAAAGGTAAATCTTTTTTGGTTGTTGTTGGGGGTTTTAAGTTTGTTCTTTAATAGATACATTTTGGTTCCAGATACATAAGCTATGTGTACATCAATTAAATTTGTATAAATTGTTTTAAATCTTAGGGCGTAGGTTACCTGCGGAACATGATCCAATCTGCTTTGGACATGCCATTGACTATGTGGGAGAAGTATTGTTTGCGCCACTGTTTTGTTGTTCCTGAAGGATTTTCCTTACCCAAAGCTGCAAGTAATTTTATTAAATTAGTTTTAGGACAAGTTATAATTTTTCCTCTCTAGGTTCTGATTCCTTTTTCAAATTTAAACAATTTGGGTGATGTACATAGTGAACATGAGAATCAAAAATTTTCCGAACTATGAGCTGTGTAAATTTGTTTGATCAAGCCCTTTTCTTTTAATTGCTTTGAATTTGCAAGAGTGATTGTGAGAAGTATCATGCTCAATCAGTCAATTGTGCTACACTATGATTATGATATGCGGGGGTTGGATATCGAGAATGGCTGAGAAAGTTTTCTGTTTCTGGAGTTCCACCACACGTTTGTAGCCTCATTCTGTTTCAAGATATTGGAGATATATGGCTGGTTCCAATCCCCCATACCTGGGGCCAAAATTACCTATAAAAAAATGATATTGTAGACATGATTTGATTTCAAGAGCTGGATTCGAGGCCATCATAGGACAATCCACTCGAGATTGAGGCTTTCGTGAATTGGCCCGACTTATGGCCACAACAACTTCATTTCTCTTTGGTTAGGAAGTAGCATTTGTAGATTTTTTGGGTATGATGCGTTTGGGTCAACGATGTATATATATTTTTGAGGGGTTCAATTGTTTATTTACTTTTGGATGGCTAATGGCCTGTGCAGGGTAATGGTCCATGCAGGGAGGGCAGTTTTTTTTCCCCTTTCTCTTTGAGCAGGAGCTGAGATTGTTTAGTTGCATTATTTTGGCACAGGACCTGTGTGGCATAAGATAGTTTTATGAACCTATGATTCATATGTTTCTCATCTTCTGAGGAGGAGTTGGTTTAAGTTCTGAAAGTTAAGGATCACGGGGAAACACTACAACTGACGGATAAAATAAATATTGATCTGAAAAGTAATGAAAACTAAGTTTTATTTCAGAGGATGGCGTAAAATAAATTTATTAGCTGAGCTAATAAGACCATGAGATCAAACTAAAGCACATTTTTGGATTCAATAAGTGCTCTTGAGTTAGAAAGTAGCATATGTAGACTTGGGAATGATGTATATGTATTTTTAGATGGGGGTATTATTGTTAACTTTTTTCCTTTTGGGTGGTTAATGGCATGTGGGTGATGGTCATGTCAGGTAAAATGGTTTTTTGTTTTTGGGTTTGCAGAAACTAAGATTATTTAGGCTCATATGATCTTTTGGCATAAACCAGTTTTTGGTTGTTCTTTGCTTTTGGATGTATACATCCCCTCTACTTGAGTTTTCTCCCACCCCTCCTAGTCCTCTTGTTCAGGCTTTCAAGGCACCTTCTAAGTTCTAATAGCTTGGTAACTTTAGTTATTTATTAGGAAAAAAAGAAGAAAATAATGTGAACTTTATTTGAAAGGTTAAAAAGTGTAAGCTTACACGGTATAAGTAAAAAAACAGTGTTTAAGAAAAAAAAAGTATTAATTATAAATTAATTTGTTTATGGTTCAGTTTACTTTCTGACAGATTTTAAATCAGTAAAAATGTTAAATGAATTTAACTTTTCTCTTTCTGTTTTCTTAGATAAAATATTAGTTGCTTTACGAAAATGTGCTTGCTTATTTTGTGATTTAGTAGCTATCCTTGGTTGTAATTTTTGTTTATCATATTTAATTTTAAAAGCACTTTTAAATACATTTCTAGAGCGAATCATCTGGCGACATTCCTACGGATGTTGATGCTATTGATGATAAGGAGATGGATGCGCAGCTGGACTCCTTGAGGGATGAGCTTTATTTGGTAACAAGGCTTTTGTAGGCTGCTAGAACTTTTTCATATTTATGTGTTGGTTGGTTCAAATCTATGCGATAATTTCTAAAAAAAATTAGTGTTCTTACTAGGTTGGGAAAGAGTCTGCTGAGCTGAACAGAGAACTTCAAGCATTAGAAAGTCGGTCTCTTTTAAGTAACAACCGTGCACGGTCTCTCAATGAAGCATTACAGTTATGTGAACAATATTTTGATCGTGACATGTTCGAAGGTATCCTTTACATAATTCTTCTAAGATGAAATTAGAGGTCTTCTGCCTAACATGCATTTGTTATGGAGAGTTGGTCAGTTAACGACATCCATGACCTGTTATTATTATTTTTACAACTTTTATTACAGGATAGCTTGGGTTTACTTTTAAATTGAGTAATTCTATGTTACGAATGTAACTTGTTTATTGTGTAAACTTGTGTTTCTATTTTGAAAGGTAGCCGGAAGAGAAGTTTTTGTGATTATTATGCACTTGGGAGTCTAAGCTCAGCAAAAGTGATAAAATTTTGAAATATATATATATATATATATATATATATATCCATTTTGAAATATAAAATTTAACCAATTGACTCAAAAAAGAGGACATGTATTTCTAATATTGAAACAAAGGGAGTTTTAATTTAATAATCTTTTTTATTATTAAATTTTATTCTAGCCTTTAGTTTTGTAGTGTTCCACGCAGGGGCGTAGCCAACCAACAATTCAAGCGGGAGGGGGGCTGAATTTTTTTGTAAAAAATATATATTTAAATACTAAACATATTAAAATAATTTTAAACAAATGGAAACAAAAATAAAGATGTTTATATTTTTAGTTTTAACATGCATATTAATTCATCTATATCAAAGCGTTTTAATATTAAAGTAAAGTTAAGAGCTAGCTTCAAATGCGTATACGTCTAAATACACATCTCATCATTATATTTGTTCAATAAAAATTTCATTACATACTATACATTAATAATCTATATATTTAAGATAATTTGAAAATCTTTTTGCATGCCTTTCACCAACCCAACCCATTAGCCATGGTGTTTTGAGAAAGACATGCAAAAAGATTTCCAACTAGTACGTACAAATGTATAAAAAGCGAGAGAGAGAAATATTTAATGATTTAGGAAAGGTCGTCATTTTAGTTGACTTATCACCCACAGCCAGAGGGGTGGGGAGGGGGTATTAATATAGAAGCAAAAACTAAGAGAAAAAGTTTTATCAACTTTTATGTTAATAAACTTAAAAAGATACCACAAAATAAATATAATGGTTAAAATGACAATACTCTTAGGTGCATATAAAAAGATCAAAGTCGGGTAATCAAATTATAAAATGTATTTTAACAAATATCAGTTAGATAATTGAAACAAAGACAAACGAATACGTAATTTAAATTATAATATAATCAAATAAATCAAAATTAAAAATTATATATATATATATATATATATATATATATATATCACATCAATGTGATAAGTCATCACATAAGGCCAATCTTATGGCTATTGCATGAACCATTTAAATTAGCTTTGTAAGAATTAACATTGGGCTAATTGGCTGAAGGCCTAACTAGACACTACAAATTCTTTCTTTCATTAAACGAGGTTAATGCTTAGTCCATGGTTATGGTACAATCAACTCAATATGAGTTGCCCAAGCCCGTGTAGAGCCCTAAGAGGCCCAATTATTATTGGTTTTAAAAATTAATGGTCTGCTCTCCGCACTCTCTCTCCCTCCCATTGTCTAAAATGCTAAAACCCTAATACCAACACACACTTTTCCTCCCCTCCCCTCCGCTTCCACATAATAAACCCTACTCCTCAATTTTTAGGGCTAGAAGAAAGAGAGGAGAGATAAAGAGAAATGGGAAGCGATAGTGAAGCAGAAAAGTCAGTACACAAGGAGAAGAAGAAGGTGTTAGCTTTGGCCCCAATTGCTAAACCCCTTGCCGGCAAGAAGCTCTCCAAGCGTGCCCTCAAACTCGTCCGCCGAGGTTTATACAAACCTCTGTTTTTCTCTCTCTCAATATACACATGAAGATATATTTCTTCTATTTGGGGGTTTTCTTGAATAATTTTGAATTGCTTCTATTTCTTTCAGCTGCCGAGCAAAAATGCTTGAAGAGAGGTGTTAAGGAGGTGGTTAAAAGCATCCGTCGGGGTAACAAAGGGTCAGTTTTCGTTTTTACTATTAATTATTTAATTTGTTCAACTTTTATCATTTTAGTCTTTGATATCAAGAGCAGAGGAAAGGTGTCGGCTTGATTCCTAACATTTGTTTTGGAGATTTTGTTATTACACCAGTTTTCGTTTTGGATTCCCTTTTCTCTTTTGTAGTTTAAGTAGTGTAGTTAGTATTAGTACTTTAAATTAGAAGATCCTAGAAGAAATATACATTGTTGAGGGACGTGTTCTTTGGAGCTATGGGTGATCAAAACATGACACAGTAGAAAAATAAAATGATGACAGCAGACGATTAATAAAGGTACCTGAAATATTGTAGTGACTAAAACTCTTCGTCGACTTTCTGCTGGACCTCATCAACTTCAAACAAGTCTTTCTTCTTTAGTCAGCTGAGTGTATCATTACATGAGCATGCTTAATCTTCTACCACTACATGCTCATTGTGTTTAGGAACTCATTAAAATCTTACCAAAATTTTTAAAGGAATTTCATGACTTAGTGCGAACTATTTTTTTTCACATGTAAATGCCCGGTTAGTCGAGGGAGATGAAAAAAAGTTTTTTCTTAATGCCTAATTATCAGCTTTTACCTGTTTAGCTGTTCATTATGAAGGATGTATCCTGAGATTTTGGCTTTTGTGCTGGAATTGCTTTTGAATCCTTGGAAGTTTGATATGGACTAATATAATTGTCGCCTTTTGATGCAGATTATGTATTATAGCAGGGAACATTTCTCCTATTGATGTGATAACTCATGTTCCGATTTTATGTGAAGAGGCTGAAATACCCTACATTTACGTTAACTCCAAAGAAGTAAGTATTTTCCCTGATTATCTATTTTATGCATCATTGTTATCTCTTCCCACTTGAGGTATGCTGGACTTCTCGCTTTCATTACTGATTTTATGCATCAATTTTTCCCCTGTTCAAGATTAGAATTTGAGTAAAGTGTATTTATTAGTTTTCCTTTTCATTTTTTTCAAAGATTTCTTGGTGTTCCTATTGTACATATAATTAATTTTATTGTCTAGCAAGTTCCTAGTTAAGGTTCAGCTTCAGCATCCTATTGAGTATTGAACTCACTTGTTTCTGTTTCCTGGCCCCATTTTAGAGAAATGGGTTTGTCACCTGTATTGACTGCACATGTGCATTTGATGAAAACTGCATTGCTCCATGACTAACAAGTCTCCAACTGAAATAGTTAACGTAAACCTGAACACATAATATGCGTCATCATTCTACCATATATGTCGTATTTGACTCAATTCAAGGAGGTTTTGCAAAGAGAATATACATTTTCATTTTTTTTTGTTTGACATGTTTCTCACAATATTTATCTCTATAAGCTTTGTTTAATGTTATCCTGTTTGTTCGTACACATTGGCGTGTAGAAGTATGGGATCGGTTAAACTTTTCTCAGCCTTAAAATTTGACACTCTGCATTATCTGTTATGCATTCTGTTTTTCTGATATATATATGTTATGGATTCTGTTTCAGGATCTTGCAAATGCTGGTGCCACCAAGAGGCCAACATGCTGTGTTTTGGTGCTAACCAAGCCCACCAAGGGGGAACTTTCTCAAGAAGAACAAGAAAAGTTGAAATCCGACTATGATCAAGTTGTATCAGATGTGTCTGAGCTTGCTAGTTCTATGTTTTAAGATCTCAAAGCAGACTATGATGTCTGTACTTTTCCATATTGAAGTACCCTTTGTTTTGGCTGATATATATGGATGTTTCATGTACATCAATGAATTAATTATTAGCTTACATTCTGCCCATTGGTATCTGCTGTCTAGGACTCTAAAAAAATTTCTTTGGATTTTATTAAATTTATTATTTATATTTTCAACAAGTACCCGGTGTACTGGTAAGCCCACATTAGCTTCCAAAATGGATTGGTGTGGGTTTCGGCTACATCCATTGGGTCTTTTAAGTGCTTTCAAAAACTTAATCCAGTTACTGGATCCTACCTGCTTTTGTTTCTAATTTTTGTGGGTTCATGTAAGAATTTCATTGCATTGAAAAGAGTGTGCACTAAATAAATTAGCAAATCTCTCCAATATAGAAAGGCTTCACATATTTTGGTTTATTTGTTAAAGGGAATGGAACTTCAAACATTTCAATCTATTTGAAAGCAGGGAAAAAAAAATAGCAGCCAATGAGGATGCAGTTGTAGAAGTTTCCAGTAAGGTTTCAGCCTAATTGATGATAATCCCTTCAAAAAAGATGATTGCTTAAAGGGTTTTCGATTAATCTTTTTTTTTTGGGTAATATTTAACCCCTTGCTAGATTTTGAGAAATACTGACAAGGATATATAATAGTACAAAATAAAATTGAAATGATGTACGAATTCCCTAGTTTGTGAAGTAATGTGCTATTAGTTTTTCTTAAATTATTTTAAAGCCAGGGCCAGTACTATCAAATCTGGCAAATATTGTATGAATTGAAAAACTTTAAACAAAACAATTGTTTGAGAAATTACAAAGACTATTTTTTGGCTATGGACACCCCTGCATTTAGTAGTCAATGATATTTTCTCATGGAATGAAACTTGCAAGATGATCATTATTAATATTGCCATTAGAATGTTTTAAACTAGATTTATCCAAACTTATATTACATTCTCTGTTTTCCTAGTTTTACCCTGTAATTCAGAACTACAACAAGATGACTTGCATCAAAATAATTAATATACAGTATCATCCGGTATGTTGCAGAGAAGACTTTCTGCAGGTGCTTTATTTTGGGGATACCAGAGTCCGGAACAAGAAAACACCTAAACCACCAATTGCCAAAGTTAAAACTAATGGAACGCCAATGGATTCAACATCCGCCATTCTGCCTGTCCTATCTGTTCTTCCTTGGCGAGACCTCTCTCCTGAGTATTCTCGCAAGAGATTACTCAAATTGTCAATCTGATGCATGATTTGACGCTGCCCCCTTGCAATAAGCATTACCTGTTGACAAAAATGATTACCACAATTTTTATTAAAAACCTCAATTTAACCAGATTTCTAGCCTTCAAATATTTGAAATCAAGGCCTGCAATGAGCCTACATAATCTTTGCCATAACATACCTTGTCCAAATCCTAAATCTATAACGGACATAAAAATAGAGTAGCTCCCTAGAACCATAGATCCTGCTACTATCCACTCGAAACCTCAAATGAAGAAACCTTACTGGAAACTTTATATTGCCAAAAATCTCTCCCAACATTTGAAGTAACTATGGCAAACTTGCGACAACAAAATCATGATATACAATCTCCTGTAGAGATCTGCTTCACTTTAAAAGCACAAAGGTACTCCGACTCACCTGTTTCTTTTTCTTATCTTCCCTTTGTTTCCATTCGTGGATAGAAGTTTTCACATGAATTATTGATTAACTATATATTCTACTCCCTCCGTTCCAAAATATAGGATACCTACTTGATTTTTTGAAGTCAATTTGAGATATTTTCAAATTCAAAACTTATAAAAATTGTAAACAATCTATATAGTACTACAATTTATAAGATTTATTATTTCAAAAAGTTAAATGAATCAAATCAATTTTAAATTTAAAAATATTTCAAATTCAATTTGAAAATTCAAACTTAATCCTATATTTTTGGAACACGAGGGAGTATATTTTATATTTACAGTTGCATATTGCGGGTCACGCAGCTACTTAATCTACTAATAATAAGAATCTATATACTTTCACTTTTCCCCTCTTATTTCTAACAATTCAGAAGTGTCAAAAAAATGAAGATTTATGTTGTACCTCTTCCATCACTGCAGACTCCCTTGCTAATTGAGAAGAAGAAGATGAATTGGGCAGTAGTGAACCAGAGCCATTGCCTAAGCCAGCCATGAATGGAGAAGTAGCAGAACCATTGCAGGTTTCAGCCTGCACAGCCAAATTTTGTTGGCTAGAAGAAACTTTCCTGGTTAAGATTTTAGAATTTAGCTCCTCAACACGAGATGTAAACTCGTCCATTCTTTCATTCAGTGTCGAAATTTGTTCCGAGAGTCGATTAATTACGCCCTGAAACAATCAAAAAGACAAGTTAATAAGCTTGATTCATACTTCATATTGTTAAAAGGAAAAGAAAATCAAAAAGAAGAAACACTGAAAGACCATAATACAGATTAACAATATTTAGGTGGCAGGTTATAGGGGTAAAATCACGGTGGACAATCGACTCTGGCAAATGACAATGGTCTGAGCTGCCCGACTCCTAAAGCAAAAATAATATAACAGAAATAGAAAAACTTAAAATTGCACCAAATAATAACAATTGCAAAAACATCTGTCCATTCTTTCTCATTATGCATCTATTGGAACCCCACCAAAAAAATAACATAAGATCCCAAGTTTTCCTCTCCATTTTTTTTGTCTAATTTTTCCTTTCTTTGTGCAACCTATAATTAGAGAGTATGACTGTGGAAAGTTAGATGGAAAGCCCCCCTTACTGATTTTTCTTTCATTGTTATTTTCTATACTATTTTCCATTTAATATTTGGTGTGTGTGTGTGTCCGAGTGTGAGGAGGATGGGGGATGGGATGAAAGGGATTTGAAAGTTTTCGTCAATAAAACAGACTAAAATGGGTCAAATAGAACAAGTCAACTATACGCAAGCAACATGCACCCATATATAGGCCAAACGAGAATGTTTCCATAAAAACTACAATTGGAGAGTATGTGCTTCATGTTAAAAGTCCAAACCTACACAGCCGTTGTAAATAAAAATTTTGGGACAGCGATGAAGTCACCTGCTTAGGAAGTGTTGCTGGTGAGTCTGGGGTTCTTCCATCGAATCTCCTATTATTAACAGCAAGTTTTGTCAACTTGGACAGGTTCTTGTCGCGTTGTGTTGAGTACGAGTGTGACATACCACCACTGAAAATACACCCCAAAAAAATCAATTGAAAGTGATAACCTTGAATCTGTAAATACTTTATCTTTAGTCCCAATTTATTTAGCAGATTACATATATGCATTACTCAGCTGCCAAGATCTTAAAATGGATATGCAATTTAAACTATTATAAGCCAAAATAAATTGTGAAAGGTTAATTGACTAATCATGGCAGCTCCATCCAGTGTATGATTGATTTCAGACAAAAAGAACAAATTTAAAACCAAGATGGATGGATCAAACACACCGACTGAGATATCTGCTTCTTTGATCAGCAGAGGCTCGGGATAAAGCTTCTTTAGGACTCAAAACCATATCATCATCTATACTGAGCTTTGTCTTCAGATCATCAGGCAATGCCTAAAGATTGGTTTGATTAGGACAAAGCAGAACAAAAGATGCGCATAATCCGTCAAAAATGTCATACCATAACATCATTGACAAGTTTTTCCAGCTGAATTTGTTCTATGTAAGTGCGAGAAACATATGAACCATTCAAGCCCAGCTGCTCTGCGATACATTTAACATATGCACGATCTTTTCCTTGCACCTTTTCACCAACAACCATAAAAGTGAGTGATTAGCTTTCACAGTATACAGTAGAATGCTAATTTTTTTGGCAATAATGCTAACATTGAAAGTTTCAATAAAATAATGTTAGTTCTTTTAACATGAAAAAAAGGAGCAATATAATGTTATACATCTATCATCTCCAAATCCAAACAATTCCTAAAATTCAAATTGGAATTGCAAAGTGCTGCTTTAGAATATTTTTGGGCATAGGAACCTTAAACTATTTTCTACATATATGAGTTCATATTTGAAATAGCTAAAAGAAAATTAAGTAACAAATTGTTGACAAGTTGAAGCACTCTGCATTGAATGGTTTGGTTGTCCATAGGAAAGATAAAATGGGACACAAAGTTGCTCGTTAAATTTACAAAGTATAAGATTAAAGAAAGGTCCTGCTATAGCATTGATCAAACATATAAACCAAATTGAGAAACATACTGTCAATATTGGTTTCAGAAAGTTGAAATAACAAGTTTTTGAACAGTTTAGATGTCCATAAGAAGTATAAAATAAGATAAAAAAGTTTGCTCAAGAAAATTAAAAAGTATCGTGAAGGCATGCTATAGCATACTGATCACATGCATAAACCAAACTGAGGCAAAAAAATTAAGATTGGTTACAGAAGGTGAATTCGCGCTTCCAAGGGGAAATGTATTAAATTAGAGTCGCCACAAGGATAATATGGGAAATCTAATTACTATAATAAAAAGAAAAAATAGTGCAACTCCAGATCTCCAATATTGCAGCGAAAGTACCATTAAAATAATTCTACTGATGGTTTGGCAATATGAACCAAGGCATTAACAGTATTTTCAAACTATAATTATCAAATAAGGTTAAGATTTAAGAACAAGTGAAATACAAATTTACAACGACTATATATGAAATATTCACAACAGATATTTTCATCTTCAACGGTGTAGAGTACCCCAAATTTGTGGCATATGTTTTGATTTTTGAAAGAAACTGATTGCTAGATTCTTATTATAGACATAAGCCAGGATAAAAACAAATAAATATGTAATATGAAGTACTCCCAAAACAGGCTTTTCCAGTAGCAATTTTGGATTATTAGTTAATATACCCAAAACTGCTTAGCATGATCTATTGCATAAAATAGCTTTAACTAAGTAAATAATCAATGTAAAGATGTGTGGTAACGCTTCAGCATTCACAAGGTAGAAAGAACATGCAATCACACAAGTACGAGGACAAATTAAATATGGACTATGAGCAAAATCTTAATTATGAGTCAATAATGTGATACCTGAACATACTTGCGATTAATTTGCTCTAACCAATCACTTTTCACACACACCCTGTCATCAGAGAAGACATGACTGTTTCTTTTGAGGATGGTCGCAATTGTGTATCCTAAAGCCATTAGCCCCCCGAGAAGGCGCACACTGACTTCGAAAGTAATTCTAGGTGATATGATGAATGGACTATCTGTAACCCATTCCTGAAAAAATTGAGTACAACAGGTCAGTAGATGCAATGTCTTTACATAGTTGCAGTCATACTATTCTAAGTCTTCAACAGGTTAATTAGTCACATTTATAATCTGCAACATTTAGTACAACTGTACATGCGGAATACGGGATGCATCTCCCCTGATTTAAAACAGTGGGACAGAACATGAGATTGGATTTTTTCTTTAACAAGTGGTTTAAGCATTATCATGACTCAACAGTCAACACCTATGAGCATTAAGCAATATATATTTGATAAGTAACACCTACGAGCAGTATCACAACTTAAAAGCTACAGTAAAAAGTAACCATAATGTCAATATATCACAAACATAAGATCTGAATACATGGTAGAACAACAATCAATGTTGAATGCCCATATCACAACACCACTAAGACTTTAATCAAGAATCTAAATTTCCAAAGGTCTTACCTCAAACATTAGGGTGTATTTTCCATCCCTGTTCCTCATCCTAAGATATGACTGGCATGCTTCAGGATCTTCACCAGGTGGTAAAAGGTATATATCATAAGTTTCCTCTGAACTTTCTCTGTGCTCTTTGGAAAGAACTTCCTTGATTTTAACCTCAGTCACGGTCTTTGTTGACTACAATAACAAACAGCACTAACTTAGTGCTAAAGGTAGAAGACACCAATGTCAGATCAAGCATCTATGACCCTTTTAAATTTTATATTGACAGAACGTGAAAGATAACCTTTAAAATATAAGTGGGATTCTGAAATCCAGAGAATGGGTTGAATTTGTTGATAATTTTTATATGTGCCGTCTGTAGATCAGGCTCAATAAAAGCTTTGTACATGGGATATACCTGTGGACAAGCATATTATGAGAACTATCAAAAAACTGCGTATGCCAATTCTACAAAAGTAATCCACCGACAAATAATTCCAAGGATTTAGATATCTTAAAAGTAAATATCTAAACGTAAGTAGGCGAGAGAATACTGTTTCAGATATTTGCTGGATTATCTCTTCAGGCTCTTGTCCAGCACGTTGAATGTCCCTCAAAACCCGTTTGACAAGGTCAAAGTGTACTCCACCAGTAACAGACACACGCAGATCCAGAAAAGGCCGTAACTTTTCACTCAAAGCATATATGCCTTCAACAATCACTATGCGGGAGCTAGGGACTTCAATTGTCCTGTTAAAGTAAAGATTCGGTAATAATGACAATCAATTGACCTCTGCTAAAAAATTTAAGTCTATAAATATGAACAAAATATTAACTCATGCAGTAAAAAGTAACAAGGCTCACAGGACTGTTAGTTCTAGGAAAGAAATGGGTAAAAAAACAAATAGAAAGTCAATTTTTTTAAGAATGAAATAGGAAGGAAAAAAAAATAGGATGATAGTCTAAGGACATGTAAATATGTAATTGCCTAAGAAGGGTTAAGGAAGGTAATTTGATTGGCCGACTCTCTCATTCTGACTAACCTGATATTAGTTTACACCAGTAGAGCAAGAAAATAATCAACCCAAAATGTAAATAATTACTGTGAAAACAAATGATGCTTGTTCAAGGAAAAGGCTAGGTTGGCAACAGACGACATATCAAAGAAAACACACATAATACAAAAATGACCAAAGAGGCACCAAAAATAGCTGAAAATGATTAAAACTAATTCTTGATTAATTCCAGCTAGCAAAGAATGACACTTTTTTAAGGTTTTTTTAGAATAGATTTTAAGAAGTGCCAAGACACATTTACTCCCTTTGTTTCACTTTGAAGGTCATGGTTAAAAACAGGGGCGGATCCAGCCTGAAAGTTCAGTGGGGTCAAATTCAAAAAAAAATTTCTTAAAGAATAAAAATTTAATAAAATGAATCACAAAACTAAATAATCCTTAAATATTGTTTACAATAACATTTTTTAAGGTTTTATTACTTAAAATTGTTGCATAATAGCCTCATTTTTAATAGTTACAAAAATATCATATATCAATAACATTAATATATTCACAAATTTTAAGGCTTAGTAAAACAAAATAAGTAGAGTACTACAGTTATATTAGTACACTACTATTATGTTATTGAAAAAAAGAATATGCTACTATCTTGTTAATATGATATAAAAACATTTTAATATACTTTAAAATGTTTAAATTTGATTAAGTGACTGATGGATTGTTCCACAACAGTGGAAAGATATTTATTCTTTAAGAAAATAAATATCTGTATAATACATGAATATTTACTAGACACTGTTTTTTTTTCTTGAAAAATTAGGGTAAATTATAAAAACTCTAATCGAAATCTTTTACAATTTTTGTAATTGTAACTCTTCTGTTTTTAATTTTACTTTCTTGGTATTCAGGAGAAGTAATCTGAACAAGACAATAAAATACTTAAATTCTTATTGTAGTATTTTATTTTAACAATATAGTAGTATATTATTTTTTTCAATAACATAATAGTAGTAAACTAATATAACTGTAGTACTTTATTTATTTTGTTTCACTATGCCTTAAAATTTGTGAATATATTAATAAGAGTAGTATATATATATATATATATATATATATATATATATATATATATGAAGAGGTAAAAATCCAGTGGGGGCACCCTGCCCTTGCTCTGGATCCGCCCATGGTTAAAAACATATTTTTAGCACGGAGTTTAAGATTTTCCTTTGGTACATTCAGATAAAACATTTCTCGAATTTTTGCAAAAGAATAATTTAGAAAAAGCTATATTACATAATTTTATTTTACAAGCGACAAACATGGTTTTGAACGTAATGGTAAAAGTGAGACGGAGGGAGTATATATAATCCAATATATTTTTATTTTTCAACTATGTTAAAGATAAGTATAAAAATAGTGTATAAATGTGCTTTTGTGGCGAACACACCCCAAAAACTGAATTCTTTGCAAGATGGATGTAATATATTAGTCATAATTCATCCACTAAGGCAAATACAAGCTTAGTAGAGCACATTAACTATTGCATTTATTTCTATGTTTAGTTTTTTTTACTCATGCACCGACAGAGAAACTTGAGCTGCTGCAAGCTACTTCCCTGCCCAGTACCCAAATAACCTCAAAACTACTAGCAGAAAGAGTATGTTGAGCAATTAAAGAGGGACATTTAACCTGTAACCTATGCGAGAGCTAGATTTAAAATCATATATAGGAGCTTGAACAGAACTTCCTTCTTTCAAACCACGAATATTCTCAAGCAACGTGTCATAATCTGTCAAACGTGGATCTGTCAAAACAAACCCATCCGTCAGAAGTCTACCCAGAATCCTTTATATTTCTGCATTTATCTGTAATGACGGAATACACGAGTTTTTAACAAATTACAAAAATGAAACTTAAATACCGATAACAAAAAGACGAGGGAACCGAAAAGTATCTACATATATCACAGGAAAACAATTAGGTCCATACTCTTCCATGCCCAACTTTCATTTTACTGCTTAAAAAGTATATATTAATATTGAGGTCAACTTTAAATTCTTCTGTAAAATGATCAAAGAATATCATAAGCACTGACAAGATATTAGAAAATATCACGAATGTGATGGGACAGTATGGCCATAGGTTTTAAAATTACTAAAGTATAAGTCATGACAAGCTCAACAACCATATTTGTTAAATAAAACTAGATGATTAGGTTTGGTGAATTATAATGCACCTTGGTTTGTCAACTCACATGTAAACGGAGGTTACAAGTGAGGTGATTTGTAAGTGTAAGCGTAATATATATTGTTTGGTGAACTATAATGCACCTTGACTTGTCTTTTCTCATGTTATGTAACCAAAGGTCACAAGTAAAGTGATTGCTGAAGCCTAAAAATATAAATTGTCTGTCTCACTGCTTTTAAGATTAGACAAATTAATAACCCAAAAATAAGATCTTTTAAAATAGCACAGAGTAGAATATATGATATAAATAAAAACTCAAGATTACCGTCAAAGTTCCCATCAACAATACGGCTGGCATCATTGTAGTTGTCCATGGTTATGAAAGCAATGCTGGGCATAAAGTTGAGAACCTTCTCCGTAAACACAGTCTTCCCAGCCCCGGATGGACCTGCTACCCCCACAAATATTATACCTTCATTCTTTTGAGCCAACAACTGGCATGCCCGGATTACTATAAAGAAGCCTTTTTCAAAGGACAAAGGATCTTGGATTCGGAAAATCTCATAACGATCAGAGTCTTTTCTTTTAACCAATTGAACCTGATCTCTTAATAGGCCAGACCGCCTCCTAGGTGAATCGGCACTGTGAGAACTATCCTGAGCCATTCTATCTGGTATATTTCGGTCCCTTTGCTGCAGGAAAGAAAAAAAATTGCAGGTAAGGTAACAACAAAAATGGAGAAACAACAAACACACTGCTATAACCTCTCTTTTGGGAAGAAATTAAAATTGTATAAATAATTTTATTTTGAAATTTTAAAAATAGTTATATATAATTACAAAATAAGGTAACATATTGGTGCCTTCCAGAACCCTTCTTTTTTTCTTTTGGAAAAAAATTATTATGGGGGAATTCCAGAAACTTATCTCAAATGTCACAAAATATAAATTATTATAGTTTTTGCCATTGTTTTCTTATTCTTTTCCAGAGTATTAGCAATTAGCATCAATAACAGAAGGGACTTGGATCTCTTGGCAACCAACTTTAGGTAGGCAAATTCAGGATTGTGAATAAGGAGAGGTAGAACAACTGTTGTGGATCTTAGAGGAATTTGGGCTGCTTAATACTTCTGCAGATTCATTACATTGGGAAGCTCATAGTAATGGCAACTTTTCTGTGAAGTCTTATTATTAACATTTGTGTGCGAGGATGGTAGAGATTTTTCAATGTCAAAGCATTTGGAAAGTGGGTGTACCGCGAAAAGAACCTTATTTATATGGAAAGCAGCACTTGGGAAAATTTTAACTCGAGACTCGTTGTGGATGAGGGGGAAGTTTGTGGTGAATCGATGTGTTTATGCGTCAGTGGGATTGGGAATCAGCCGATCACCTTTTTCTTCACTATGATTTTGTCTGTCACCTTTTTCCTAATTACGATAGTTACTCATTTATGTTAATGGAGGCATTAATCAATGAGAAGTACTCATAGTGTTTGATTTGATCCATTGTCTTCCACATTCTATTCATGAACTCAAGAATTTAACCTTTGAGTAGCCCCAATTTGTTTGGCTGGCGCTACAAATTGGCAACTAACCACAACAGAACTGAGCTGGCCAATGGTCAAACATAAGTTAATGAGCACCAACCAGTTGAGAAGCAATAGCTAAGTTTAAACGGTATCATGAGCAACACAATCATAATGAAAAAATAAATAAAATTATTAATAAATTCCTTCACTTATTTCCTCATTCTACTTTACTTTCATTTATAAAATAAAGATAATAATAAAACGGGATAGCCGAAACAAAAAGCTGAGAAATGAACCCAAAACATTACAGCTAACAAAAAGTTCAATTAGAGAAAGCACTTGCTAATCGAGCACATGCATTAACCAACAAAGTGAGAAACTCTGTCTCAACCAGCTATAATTTCCATGAAAAAAGAGCATTACCCAGAAAAGAAATTTCAAGAATGAATCATCTATTAAAAAAAAAATCCCACAACAAAAGGGAGAAAAGAGGATAAATAATATTCAATCCTCAGGAAGTGTAAGTGAGCATACCTTGGGAATTGAAAGAGTCTATCAGTGATGCTGCCCCAGTTGGTGATCGATAAAAGTGAAGTCTTGAAACTTCCGCGGGGTTAAGATATAAACAGAGGGGAAGGATCAGAAGAAGAATCGTGATATTCTTCTGTTAGTGGGTTTCGGAAGAGTTGGGTGGCGCTGTGAGTGAGTGAGTGAAAAGATGGTCACGCCTTCGGTTGTGAATTTACCAGGGTTATGTATAGTATATTATATATATATATATATATATATATATATATATATATATATATATGAATGATAACTCTCTTTGTCAAAATAGTATCACATAATTCTTTTATAATTTTATTTAATCTCATAATTATAATTTTAATATAACCCGACTCAAAAAATATTTCTTTCATTTTTTTTTATGATGATAACAAAAAGACTACTACGAAGTGTTGTCAATTGACCCACGTTTACTCTTTTTTTTGGACACGAGAAAAAACAACTTATAACTTATTCTGTATTTTAAATTTTAATTTTTTTAGTTTATTTGTTAAATCCCAACTTATTCTCATAATAATTAGTTGATCTGGAAAAAACTACGTCAAAACAGGATACTAGGCTACTTCAAATCCTAAAAATAGATTCTCTTCTGCCAAATGATACTATATATTCCATAAATGAAATGAAGGAGTATAAAACATATGTAACTACTGTGTCATACAAGAAACAAAGCCATCAGTTAAAACATTCTACATTAACCCAACCACATTCACATGGGAAAATAAAAATTTAAGATCCTACTTGAAAGGAATCATCAAATGGAGGTTCAATCAGAAGGAAAACGAATCATTAATCTGTTAAGTTCACCCTACTTCAACTGTGCAATACATACAAATTGAGACCTTTTACCATTAAAAAAAAGAGTATAACACACATCAACTAATGTACAAAAGACTGTAAAACTGTGTCAGGATTTGCAATGTATCCTCTCGCAGCTTGTTAGATACAGCAGCTGCGGAAAGTGAAATGATTTCTCACTAACTGTGTCTCCAGGTTCTCTTCCAGCATCATGTACAAGCGATGCACTCCCGGCTAAAAATGATTCTGGGAAATAATTAGAAGTTCAATCTGTTTCAATGAATGGTTTAAGTTTCCAGAAACCTAACGTATGTCCACGAGCCAATGGGAAGAGAAAAAAAATGAATGAATTACACCTGAAATGGGAGGTCAGCTACTACGTGTGGACACAAAATTAGAAAACAAAAGCATCAAATCACAGGTGTTGGTCTTGAATCTTCTGTTTTATTCACACGGCACATGCAATTTGGGCATGGGAATGAATATATGGAGTCATTTGGTCTTTTGAGTTCAAATCCTTTTGAATCACTATGAGCTCGCATACTCAGCATTTGCCGCTTAAAGCTTTTCCACCTGTAATCAAATACATAAATATGTATAATGAAACAACAGAGCAAGTCAGACCTCTGTAAGACTACCTCTTACTATCTCCAAAAAATTAAGTATCCATGCATATGTCACGTGCATTTGTGTGTCAAATATAATTATACACTGCTTAAAGTAAATAAGACACTTGAACCATGCGTTGGTATGGCTAATCTTACCCTCACATCCTAGCAAATCATTTAAGAAACGCCCTAGAGCTCAAGTCTATTATTAACATAAACGAGCATATGGATCTACTTCGGGTTAAATACATTTTTTCCCACTTTACTCGACCTCGGTTTACAAATGCATCACTAGACTGAATTTTTTTTACGGTCAACTCATTAAATTATACGTTATTTACAAAAAGTGATAAAATCGTCTGTCACCGTTAACCATTTAACAGAAAATTGAGGTGGCAATACGTGACATAATATTACATAATGCGTGGCAATATAATTGACATGGAAATATATAACAGAGATGACGTGTATTAAAAATAATAATTTAGAAATCTTTCTTTTTTTAGTTTGTTTCAAAAATTTCTTTACACAAATCAAACAATTTAAACAAACTGAATAAATTAAACAAATTCAAATCTAATTCATCATATTCTTCACCACAAATCTAAATCCAAAATCAAAAATCTGAAACTCATCAAAATCAAAGCTACTAAGTTCTAAATCTGTCTCTAAATTTGCAGCTCAAATTCAAACATAAAAATGGTGATGGGTAAAAAGGAAATCAAATTGTTTTGATTTGCTTCGATCTAGTTCAGATCTGATTGTAGGCAACAAGACGTTGATGATTTTGCAGGCACAATGGCGATGATTTGCTAGTACAATAACAATAACCATCAGCCATATCCAATTAGTTCAAAGAAATAAGGATGAGAGAGAGAGAGAGGATGAGAGAGAATACCCAATCAGCTATGAAAAGTATGATTTAAGGGAAGAGGATGAGAGAGAAAGAGAGAGGAAATAGGTCTCACTTAAAATTTTCTCTCTCCCTTATTGATCCATCCTCCCATTCGCCATCTCTAATGGTGAAGATGATGATGTACAGCGATAAGAGATTAAGAATTTAAGATGGTGCTAATTTGTTTAATTTGTTCTTTTGTATAAATAAGTTTGTTTAAGTAATTTATTTTAATATGTTTAAGTTATTTGTTTAATTTATATTTTTTAAGTACTGTACTTTGAAAATTTTATTTTAGTTTAACCTAAATTTAGTTAATTTGAGTATCAAAATATTGCAAGTTTTCCACCTTGACAAACTATATAGACAAGTGTGTAAAAATTTAATTTCTCTCTCACATGTGCAAGTCACATGCCAAGTTTCTGTTAAAAGTCAACGCATTTAACAGATTTTGTAATGATTTGATAAATATTTGTAGTTCACTGACTCGATTGTAAAAAATTTCAGTTCAGTGATGCATTTGTAAACCGAGGTCGAGTAGACTGAGGAAAAGTGTATTTAACCCGATCTACTTCTTATCAGTTAATAACAGCCAAGTTTTTCTTGAAACAGATTTAGAAAGGTTTTCCTTCTATATCAATTGCAGGGAATTCTTATGTCAGTCATTTTGGCTCATAAATTTCACTGGAAACTGAAGGAACACCATAGCTAAGAGATGATTACATACCCAATGTTGGGGTTGTCAAACAATAATGCTAACTTCCGCTTGTCGGGTCTGATTGTTTTCGAGTGTCCACCAAATAGATATCTCCTGTGGCCCAATAGAAAATGGGGGAAGTTTCCACCTTGAGTTGTCACAAATACTTCACTATGAAGACAAACAGTGTAGTCTATGGCAGCCATCCTGGAAGAGAAGTTCTGGAAGCAATATATTAATTCAAAGCAAGTTCTTTAATGAGACCCCAAAAGGAAGTAGCATTTTAGATAAAAACTATAAAGCTTTTGTACCTTATATGGAGCTAGTTCTTCTTCAGATGCCAACATCTCTTTGGTTTTTAAAAGAGGAAACATCTCTAATAGTGGAGCCATATTTCTCTCTGAGTCGTATATCTTTCCAGATGCTAAATATATAGATGTACTCTTATCAAACCCCATTCCTCTAAGCATCAAACCTACCTGATGACACACAAGAAAGCGTAGACTTGATTACTCGTATACTTGATATTTGTCTAATTTTCAGTAACCTGTTACAAAAAGTACAGGCACAATTGCAAAAGAAACATCAAAATTAGTACCAACTTTACTCATCTGGCAATGAATGCATAGATTTGCGATTGCAGTCAGTAATGAAGTATCACAATTTCACTCATGTCGAATCATTTGGAAAGGTCAAACATCGTAGGATTGATTAATGGTCATGGTTTTATTAAACTTTAGCATTACTGAACAATAAGTAAATTATTTTTAAAGTTGGGCAGACTGAACCTGACCAAGCTATAGGTTAAGAAATAGAGTATTACACACAGCCTTTTTTTAATAAGTATCACACAGAATTGCAGAGCCTGTTTATTTATGTCTTCACTAGGTTAGTAGGTTTGAAGAATCAATCATATGAAAATGTCCATACAAGGTCTCAACTTTTGTCGAGTGATTGTATCTAGACCTTACACGGAGCCCTAGTTGGTCAAAGTCAGATGGTTTGTATTCGAGAGGGTTTTGATAAATTCCAATTTTCCGCATGAAATTGTGAGTTGGAATATGTTAATAGCAGGATTCCATGAAACAAAAAAAATGCATATTTGGCTAGACACTTGCAGAAATCAAAGATATAAACCTCTAAAAGGACTTGGCATGCATAGGAACTGATAAAATTGTAAAATCAGAAGTTTTAACAATTTATGACCAAGCAATAACTGGATTCAGAAGCGTAATTCACAATAAAAGTTAATTGACGGTACAGAAGCATTGAAGTAACAAAGGTTACCTCTAAAGGTGTTAGTGGGCACTTGCCATTTATCCTGTTTGCTCCAGGACGAATAACTCGACCAGGCTTTGTAAATTTTCCCTTCCAACCTCTCTCCCTCGCAGCCTTCATGTCTTCCTCTTCTTTTTTCCCACCATCATATACACAACAAGAGAAAGCAACCATATCCTGCAAAAGAAGATAACTAGTGTCCGCTAACAGATTCTCATGATAATCTCACGCATGGTGGTGGTCAGATAACAAACATAATGACTTCTTATTCAGTGAAACCAACCTCCTCAAAGCGAAGATGCACAGAAATGTACTTGCCACTGTTATTTGCACTGTGTTCTTTCATTGTTGCAACCAAAGATTCACCCAGAGTTAATATGGGATTAGAAAACCGTAAAGCTTCATAGTTTGCCAAGCATCTAAGCCGCTGAACCGCTGGAGGAGCATCAAATGACAAACGATTTGCAAAAGGAGAAATCCTTATAACCCTGAGTTAACAATTTATAAAACAATCATTCCAAATTAGTTAACAACCCATCTTGCAGTAAAAGAGATGAATCCAATAAACAAGAAAGCCCGTTACCAAGCAAAATAAAGAGGGTGGGGGTGGACAGTGAGCCTCTTCAAACATGGCAAGATATGACTGAGCATCACAGATACAATGAAATATTTTTGGTGAAAAAACAATAAATGAACAAGACAAGTGAGAATGTTCAGCCAGGAAGACGACCATGAAATCTACACCAAGGATGTTTCCTAAGTTAATTAGATTAAGAGAATAAGAGACACTATATGCTCCCCTAAATCAAGTTCAAGGCGACGTATAGCCATAATTGTTATTTTCATCAACTGATAACATCAAAAACATGTATGCACTTATAAAAGGTTCAAAACTCTAAGTGTCTTTATTGACCATGGAATTATATAAGATTCCAAAACTAAGTATATTCTCTAGTAAGCGTAATTTTTATTTTTAATTTTTTTGATAAGTTTATTATTCATAAAGACACCAAAGGTGCCATCCCAGAACACGAGAACATCCAAAACAGTCACTCCTTTAAAAGAAGTAAACAGTTTAAGCAGATTTAGCTGTCACTGAGTGACTATTTTTTAAGTACAAATTCAGGGGGGAAAATATCCATATGTGATAATCACCAAAGAAAAAGGACATGTGAAGCAATCACTTAGAGGAAAACATCCACATATTTTATCAAGAGTGTCTATTTCCTATTAATAAGGAAGTTCAAAGTGTGGAGAACTGATGAATGAAAGAGAGACTGGGGAGGAAAGAAAGTAAAATATATATTGACATACTTTTCTTCAAGTAGCCTGGGGAGAACTGTATCCTTGTAGTAATGAATGGGTGCCCATGCTTTTACTTTAAAATTGAGTACATTGGTCATGTTGCGATCAAACCGCTCCATTAGGTACCCAGGAATCTTGTCGACCACCCGTACATCATTTTCCAAGGTACTAATGAAAAAAATTTCATCATAGATTTCTTTGAATTTACTGCGCATAAAAGACAAGGTCAAACACTCGAGTGTCATCAGAATATTTGTATATATAAACAGACAGAGAGAAAGAGAGTCTTCTTTGTTCCTTTAATTCTTTGGCTTAGTACTCGATCTATTTTTGTTATTATAAACGACTAGGTCAAACACTTGAGATTCATCAAATGCTCACAACTTTTTAATGCGACTGTAAACCATTAACAACACCAGATTTATAAAAATGACTAATAAAAGAGTCCAATTCGAGATAATATTTTATCATCAGCTAAAGTTGGCCTATAGACAGGTAATAATAATATTTTATCATCAGCTAAAGTTGGCCTGTAGACAGGTATTAATTGGCTGGGGATGTAATTTTAATCAAACTTCTGCATCATCAGCCAACCTATATCAACATTCTACAAGAGAACCAGAAACAACATTAAACATGGTTACCTAGGGTCTCTCCAAATGCTATGAAAATGAAAATTGGGAATGAGAAGTGTTGCATTAAGATACCCAGCCACAGCAACTGCATTGCATACCTACAAAACATGCAGAAAATGCAAAGGAATAAAGCAGTTAATACAAAAGTTTAAGAATGTCAAAGTAAAATATAAATCACGCCATACACAAAAAATTACCGATGTCCTCTGCTGATTTAAGCCACCATTTGCCTCAACATAAATGTATCCATTTGACTCGGGTAATCCTACAGTGATGGACAACCTTTTATTAATATTTGAGTAATATATAACCATAGCAATTTTACGCGCGCACACTTGTGTGTACACACACACACACACACACACATATATATATATATGAGAACTGATCAATAGTTAACGTTGTAAACTTAAGATTATCCTTACAACATACCGTGGCCGCCCAATCGTGGATAAAATAACATCTCACCCGCACTTTAGTTTGGACACGTCCGCACAATTAAAGTGCAAATTCAAAAGTTAACCAAAATACACTCTAGGATCCGCACTTTAATAGTTTAATAGTACGGATGGTTACTTTAAAAAATTTAATATATTATTAAAATATTAAAGTGGTGGCATTTTGGTGATATTAGAGTCCACACAATTAAAGTGCGGACAGTGCACAATTGAATTTTTCTTATAATTTCCGTACCAAAAACAAAAGCAAACTACCCATCTTTCCCTCTCTGAAATTGGGGCCCACTTGAGTCGTTGATTCCCAAGGAGGAAAAAAAAGCCTAACACTAGTGAGTGGGTTTCAAAAAAAAAAAAAACTTTGAATTGTCAGCTCCGTTTATTTTAGTTTTTTTAAAAGAATATATATATTTAAAAACTTTGCTGGAAGGATAATAATAATAATGGATAAGGATTTTGATATATTCTTTTGGTTGATATGAATGGAGGTGATGATTTAATGGATAAGCCAGTCTCGTTTTTAAAGGTCGGTGAAAAGAAGGGGATCGAAAACTAAGGCTTGAAAAAGAAACTTTTTAAGGAAGGCCAAGGTTTTGACTTTCTTGATAATGGTGACGAAATTGGAGGTGTACTTCAAAAACCAATTCTAGTTTTAACGTCTGCACAACTAAAGTGCAGATGAGAATATTACAAAAATGCCATTGTTTTTAATATTTTAATAATATATTGAATTTTTTAAAATAACCGTCGGATCCTAGAGGGTATTTTGGTCAACTTTTGAATCCGCACTTTAATTGTGCGGACGTCCCCAAACTAGAGTCCAGATGAGGTGTTATTTTCACCATTAGATCCACGATTGAGCTGTCATGATCTGTTGTAACGACAATCTTATCTAAAGTTTACAACGCTGGTTTTGGATCAATCCCTATATATAATATATATAGACACACATAGATGCACATATAACCATACAAAATAAATAGATCCTGATCAACACAGTTCAAGTGGAAGCCGAGGAACATAGCATATAAATTCATATTTAGTTTCTATAGGTAAAAGCAAATTAAATTTAAAAAGGACATCATCTAGCTGATTTGTGGTTAATATAAAACAGAAGAATACAAATATCTGAAATTAAGTGTATACTTGGTTACAATTTCAAAAACATTATTTACTAAAACTTTTACGAAACAAATATAAGAAACTTTTACTGAAACTTTTACTAAAGATGAATCGACAACATGAAAATATTCATCTTATAAGAAAAAGCCTAAAATCCACCAAATTCTACTATCAAAAGTAAAGAAAGATAAAGAATTAAAGATCCACGAACTACAAACCTTCGGATTCGCTCTATCACATGAACATTCTAATCATAAAAGGTTTGAACAATACCAAAACTCGAATAGAATGGGGAGGGGAGTTTATTATCTGACAGCAAAAGACGTAAACTTCTGGGAGTAGATGACAAGAAGTCAAAAAACTCTCGACATTGCAAGACTTAAGATTAGTAAACTACAACATAATTTTTATATGCAATGCCATAGAAACATAGCTATACTTACCGCTTCATTAAAGGAAAACTATATTTGTGAAAAAAGCCTTGCACGCTACAAAATATCGACCACCAGCACCCTAGTCCAATGTATATATAAGGTACCATGTGAGTTGTGACAATCTTACATCGGTCACAAAGTGTGAACTTGAAGGCTTAATATGCAAGATTGGACCATAGAGTTAATAGCTTAAGTTTTTTGGTCAAATTGGGTCTATTTTAGTGTTAAAAAGGACCTTTGTTTAGCTGCCACCTCCCCAAAAAATTGGTACTATAGCCACATCCATAATTGTGCCAGACTCTCAAGTACTGTGCAAACCCACGATATTGAGGGTTGAGAAGTTCTCAAGTAATTGCTCGTGTTAGTATTAAGCATTAGCATGTTAAGAGATATATTCACACTCAAAGTGGAACAGTTTGATGGTGTTGGGACTCACATGTGAAGGGAGAGATTTGATAAGATAACATGTGAGTTGTGCAAGTCCTACATTATTTGCAAAGTGTGAACTTGAAGGATTAATTTATAAGTTCGGGTTCTACACTTAATAGCTTAAACTTTTGGGTCTGATAGTGTTATTAAGGACCTTTGTTTGCGCTCCCCAGCTCCCCAACAATATAGCTCCTATCCAAGGGATGTTCTTTCATTGTATACAATCAAACAACACATTTACAAAAATAAGGTCAATTGCACATGTTAGCCCATAATGAAGACTAAGAGAGAATCAAGCAAATAGAAAAGAAAGGGTAAACCATTTAGGCTTCCTAATATTGAAAATGACACGTGTTTGAATACATTTGTATAAAAGTAAAAACCCTACCGAGAGGCAACAAAGGTTGGAACTCTTCCTACCAAAAACAAGTAACCTACTTCTCATCCTAGGAGTTAGTAGGTATTAAACAGTCTCTCTCTGTCTGTTTCTCTGATTTTCTACTACTAAGTACCACTTCTGCTATTCAATCATAGAATCGATTTTGATCAAGCAGAAACTATATATGTTATTAGTAAATTGCATGCTACAATATTGAAACGGTTTTCAAATGAAGCACATTAACATATTCAATTTTACAGATACAGAGATACACAGGTGGCGCTAAAAAATAAAGGAGGGAAAACGAACAGAAAAGTGGAAAAAACTTCCGCATAAATATGCAAGTGGAAAGGAATGGTCAATATCAATAAAAATGAAGCATAACAAACATCATAATGAGCTTCCTAGATTTAATTTAATGATGTCATACCTCCAGAAGACTTGTTTGTACAAGGCCTCCACTCTCCGCCTTTGTAAGAATGTTTCCATATTGTTGATATCTACATTGTAGTAATGTCTTACGTCAACAGAATGTACAAGAAGATAAAAGCAATAATCAAGATCCAATATTCCTTTGTAAAATCCAAAAAACGTCAAAAGAATTGATTATATCTAAATCATCAGCATAGTTCTACATAAAAATAGTTCAAATAATATAAAATTTACAACCTCAACTTCATTCTTTTTAAGATCAGAAATCACCTAATCACAAGTTACAGGAACAAATAATTATGCAACTTTAATAAGGTGTCAACAAAAAAATTAAAAAATAATTATGCAACTTTAAGTTTTACTCATATGCAAGATAGTGTACAGATGTTACGGTATATATGCATTCTAGTTAATGAAAATTGTCTTCAGAAATGCATCCAAATCCATATTTTATATATTTCAATCATCATAAATAGCATGCTTGTTTACAGCTGCCATATTGGGCATACACATTTCGACCATGATTTTAGGAATACAGATATTTTTTTGAAGTACCCACCTAAAAAGGCTCTATAAAGTCCAACACACTGCATCATACTTTGGTGATCAATAAAAGTATCAGTTTCTTAAGTTGGCTAACTCACATGTGAAATGCTGCAACAAAAATAAAATCATAAAAACTCCTTGTTGAACTTAACTAGAAAAACATTTTCTTTTTTATAATTAGTTTAGATATCAAAACAATTTCCATAACTAAGTCATTCCTATCATTAGAAAGGTCCTTCACCTAAAATGAAAAGAGAAGGGCGGAAAACACTATAATGTGCAACTCTGGAAATAAATGGAAGACATTATAAAATCATCCAAACAGTCCTACAGCCCAATCACAATTTATAAATAATGTAAAGTTCATCTTTTTTACTAATTCTAAATCCCACTCGGAAATTAGAATTATGCAAACTCTCTCAGTTTAAATTCAAATTCATCTTTAGTTTTTTACAGTAAAGAAAAAACACCATCTTTGTTTAATTCAAAACCGGTATTATAATTCAGTCCCCTCGGTTTCAGATCAAATTAAAACAACTAGACCAAAATTTGAGGTATTGTTTCAGTTCTACAAAAAATAAAAGTGAAAGGAAATAGAAAAGCTAATTGGAAGTAACCCCCAGTACAATCTCAAATGAAGTAAGGCATCGTTGAACAGTAAAAAGAAGTATTTCTCAATTGCATCAAATCAGGACGGAAACATGAGAACAAGATAAAAAATCACCGACCGCATCCACGGACGTATTGTCAGCATCCATCTCAGGCCGGAGCTTCGCGTAAAGCTGCGGACTACGGTACACCGACCCAGGCGCCGATCGGTGCTTGATTACGGGAACGACGTCAAACGACACCGTTCCCATGTAAAAAAGCATGCCGGAAATATAAAGTAACGGAGCGAATAGGAAAATTCCCTGTCTTCGGAGTAATACAGAAAGTACGATCCAGGAGAGTCGCTGAGGTAGGGTTACTGGAGGCTGGCCGCCGGGAGGGAACCGGCCGTGCTTTGACCGGCTGTGGCGGAGCCTGGGCGACCGGAGCGGAGAAGCTGGCGGCGATGGGCTGTTGTGTCCGCTTCCCGGTAGCCTATTGTAGGCGTGCATAGCTTACATTGCTTGAAAATTACAGGGAGGGAAAGCTATACATTAATATATATAGACAGAGAGAGAGAGCTGATTCTTACTCACAGAAGAGGAGAGAGATAGATAGAGGGAAGGAGTTTATTTGGTATTTGGTATTATTCGCTATTTGGAGAGAGAGGGAGAGAAGCACGTGATCTGAGAAATCGTTTCCTTTTATAATTCGTTCGTATCGTGGTTTGATGAGCCGCACGTGCTTCTTCACCAGCGACAGGAAGAAGATGGCTAATGGGGTGGCCCTTTTTTATTTTATTGCCTTAATTAATAGAATAATGGTAGTGAATGGTAAAGGGGTTTTAATTTTTAGATATGAATTATGATGATGATAATACATATTGCGTCAGACCCCACCAAAATTAGTCTTAAAAAAAGAGATAGACCCCATGTTTAAGTATCCACGGCATTAAAAAAGTGTATCAAATATACGATAACAATAATAAAGGTAGAGAAAAATAATAATTATACTTTTTTATATATAAAAAAAAATAGATAATACTATATCAAGTTGAATTTTGAAGTGTTAAAATTATTCAGATATTTGAATTAAAATAAAATATTTATTTTATTTGTAATTCTTGAAATTTAAATTCTATACTACTGAACTGTTGATCTTATATTTAGGCACAAAGGTGAGACCTAAGGGCTAAGACTATGTTTGTTTACAAGAATTATATTTAAAATTGGGATAAAACTATTAATTTCAAGTGCTTTATTTATTTTCAAATTTAGACTTTGAGACTAAAAATTATAAAATGATTAATCTTTAGATTATAATTATAATCTCAATGACATATATTATAATCATTACAAAAAAAATATAGTCTAAAAATACTGCACTGTGCAGGAGAGGACTCAAACATTACCCGAAATTGAATTTAGGGTACAAGCCCAAATATTTTTGAAACAAATGGAGCCCAGTAGCATAACTAAATAAAGTTCACCCCAAGTCCATTCTCTATATAGCGAAGACAGACAGACAGACGTGCAATTAACAAAAAAAAAGTCCATGTGTTGATGATACCAATTCAGAGACACAGAGATCGCGAACTTGTTGCATTGACATTGGATCTTCTTCCAAACTTGTTTCATATTTTTACCAACACAAAATTAGAGCCTAAGCTCTCAATCTGTAGAGAAAATTCGAGATCTGTTTTTTTTTGAACTGGTTCAATTTAGAGAGAGAAAGGAGCATACCATTACCATATAGAGAAATGGGTTGCTCGTTTTCGGGACTGAACTCGATATACGACTCGGTTAATGGAGGAGGAGATGTTTGGATCAATGAGAATCGATTCAGGATCATTAGGCAGCTGGGTGAAGGTGGGTTCGCCTATGTCTATCTCGTTAAGGAGATCATCGCCGACACTTCTTCTGCCTCTGCTGGTGGCGTTACAAAGAAATTCAAGGACCCTTCCAACATCTCTGGTTGATCCTCTCTCAATTTCTCCCTCCTTCTCTATTTGATTGCTCAATTTGATTCGGAACATTGAATATACTCTCAAGAATGGATTTTTATTTGGTGGTGTAATGTACTAATAGTTATAATATGTGATTTGGTTGCTATATGGATAAATTTCATTAGGTTAGGTTGTTTGGCCTTTTAGTTGGAGTGTGCAACTGAAAAATGTGCATTTTTGTATTTGATATTGGATGTGTGATCATCAATTTTTTATTTAGGATTTGATGTTTATATGAAACTATAAAAGATGGGTCTTTTCCAATTTCATATGTTATTTAAAGGGTTGTTTGTTCTTTGAGGGAATTATTGCAACTTAGAGTGTAATTTCCGATGTGGATATATATCTTTTGATTTAGGAAGTGGTGATTATATAGGATTGTTGGAAAGCTCTGGGTCTGTTCCAATTTCTTAAAGACTTTAATTTGTTTAACAAATGCAATTTTCTTTGGATATCATAGTGTCTAAACTTTCAAATTTCAATTTGAAATATAGGAGTGATGTTTATATGGGAGTTGGAAGATGGATTGAATCGATATTTATAAAAAAAAATAAAAAATTCTTTGTTGTTTATAAGAGTTGTTTTTCGAAATGGAAGTTCTGGAAAAAAATGTAATTTTGTATAATATGGATCTTAATCGCTGTTGTATCATAACTTAACCGCTTATTTTCTTAATTGGCAGTGAACAAAATATAGTACTACCTCCGTTCTATTATAGTTTTGGTTGTCTGTTCTCTTTTTTGGGTGTGTTGAATGAAGTTTGATACATTCCGAAAGCACCATAATATATATATATATATATATATATATATATATATCATGTAATTTATATGATAAATACTGTAATAATCTATGGTTTCAATACTTTCCTATTGTGAATTTTGGTCCAATAAATGTTTACATTTTATTATGAGAATTTTTTAATATTCAACTTAGCAACTAGAATATTTGTTTATATGGGGCAGATATATTCCATTTCTTATTTGAAATAAATAGGCTCTCTCTTTTCCCCCCATATTTTGCAGTGGAAATGGGCCCATATTTTGTAGGAATTTGGCTCTTATTTATCTGAAGTGTATTTTATGTGTTCAATAATTAATGTTTTTATGGGTTATCGGTCTTTGTAAAGAAACACTGAATGCTATCAAATATCAGGATCTTGTATATTTATTTATTTTCTTGTTTTGTTTTGATATATTTCAAGTGTGGCTAGTTTATGTGTTCTATTATGGATGGGTTTGGTGTGCGAAAATTAATTTACTTCTCAGCAATTTGTTGTTGAGGGAGTGGAAAATAAAGATCTTTATTTAATCTTGTTTTTTATTTGATTTGCAGATGATGGAAATTATGCAATGAAAAAAGTTCTCATTCAAAGTAGTGAGCAATTAGAGTTGGTGAGGGAGGAGATCCGTGTTTCATCTCTTTTTAGCCACTTCAATCTGCTTCCTCTCCTTGATCATGCTATCATCACAGTGAAGGTAAAGGGTGAAACTCAGCATATATGTTATCTTTAAGCATGATTATGTACATGTAGTTCAAAATTACTGTTTTCATTTGTTGTTAACTGTTCTCTACTTCTCTTGTGAGCTGGTACTGTATGGTCACTTTGTCAACTGTTATGATGTTGGGGTTGAATTTTATCCGATGGAAATGTATATGGTCTTCAACCGCAATGGTATGCCTTAAATTTTTACTGTAAAAAAGAAAAGTTTGGTAGCAGCATTGCATAATTATACAATTCTGGTTGAATATCTGGGTTGGGGATGCTTCTCTCTTTTCAGCTTTTCCTCATCTTTATTATCTCTAACCGAGTACTATTTTTACATTTCTAATTTCTATATTTTTTCGAAATTTAAATAACAGGGTGGTTGACGAATTCCTTAATTAATTTAGCTTCTCAACTCAACATCTATTTCGCAATCCTTTGATAGGCATCTTTGGTATTTTAACTCTCGAGATCTTCCCTTGTTGGTTTCTTTTCACTTACTGACTTGGTTATCATCCAATGCGACATTTTCCTGTGCCTTTTTATATTTGGAAGGCAAAGGTTCCATAAAAAATAAAGAATTTTTTGGTTTTTGACAGTTTGACCATTGGTTGGCTTAACGCTAGTGACATGCATCAAAACACAAGACTTTCAAGTATTTATCTCCAGACGTGTGTGTTATGTGTATGTAGGAAAGTTAGTCTCATGTTTGTTAAGTGTTAACTGTCCATTGTTATGATTTTGTGGAGTTTTTTATTAGGGTTAATGTGAAAGGTGAATTTGTTTGACAGTGTAAAGGGTAGGAGGATTTTTTTGAGATGAGCTTGTTTCGCCATTTTGAGGGGAGTTTGGATCAAGAGGAATGGTCAGTGCCTCTCTTGTAATAATACAAAAAGAACAGGAGTCCTATTCCAAAGTCCAAGTACTCTGAGTTTAAAGATTTACTGCTTCTCATACCATGGAACCTTTACATGAATTCATTGCTTTCTATAATCATGTGAACAATGAGCTTTGTGTTTAAACTTTCACTGTTTCAGGAGGCAAACCTTTCTTTCTTTTGCCTTTTATATTTTCATTTAAAATCTTTTCTTAAAACTTATCAGTGATATTCTTTTCTTTTGGGCAGGCGACACCTGAACAATCTTGGACGCATGAAGCATACTTGTTGTTTCCAGTTCACTTGGATGGAACAATACTGGACAATGCTAATGCTATGAAAACTAAGAAAGAGTTTTTTTCTACGTCAGATGTTCTTCAAATATTCCGCCAGGTAGATAAAAATAATGTGCATCTGGCAATTGAGGAATATGTTTTATAAAACTATCTGTTTTTCTTGAATGGCTATCTGCATCTTGTTTCTAGAAGAAATTGTAGACTTATTCTGTCTTCTATTATTGTCTTGGTATATCATATCTCCAGATGTATTGAACAGTTTCTTAACATTAAGTTCTGAAGAAATAGGATCGTCTAAATTGTACTTTATAGTTGATAGTTTGTGGAGGTAAGTTTAGTGTACTTATTAAAGTATTTTCATTCTTAATGACACTTGAAAGTTGGTTTAAATGCATTTTATGTTATATTTTGGTGCTGCATTTGCACTAATGTGCCAGAAGCATCTTATTTTAAAGAAACTGGTCTGCAGCTTTGTGCAGGACTCCAGCATATGCACAATCTTGAGCCTCCATATGCACACAATGATGTCAAACCTGGTAATGTCCTTTTAACACACAGAAAAGGTCAGCCACCTCTTGCAATATTGATGGATTTTGGAAGTGCTCGTCTGGCAAGAAAGCAGATCCGCACTCGGTCGGAGGCATTACAGCTACAGGTACTCGTATGCTTTGTTTTCTCTTTCCCTTTTTAGAAGTGCTGTCCACATTATCAGAGATTCATTGGTTTATCTGATGTGCTTCTTATTGGTTTTCTAAAATTTCATTACGTAGGAGTGGGCGTCTGAGCACTGTTCGGCACCTTTCCGAGCTCCTGAGTTGTGGGACGTCCCAAGCCATGCAGACATCGATGAAAGAACTGATATCTGGTCATTAGGTTGCACTTTATATGCCATAATGTAAGGCCTCTCCTTCCTTAATTATTGTCCAGTGCATGAACAAGTATATGGTTGCACCTTTTGTCATCTATTTAGCTCGTTGTACCTCAAGCAGAGGCGGAAGGAGTGGGGGGCGCCGGGGGTCATATGACCCTGGAATCTCCGCGGGGGGGTGGGGGTCATATGACCTAGGCAAAGAAGGCCCGGGTGATAACCACTGCCACACCCATATGCTTCCTTTTTCTTTTTTTTTTCTCTCCTCATTATAAATACTAACCCTATTGATCCCACTCCTCTCTCTCTCTCTCTCTCTCTCTCTCTCTCATCATCTTCAATGAAAGCCAATCACAAAGAAACTGTGATTTACTCCATTGTTTTCTCTCTCTTCTTTGTGTTGCTCTGTTACAGTTAAAAATTGTTGATGAATTTATAACTCTTGGTATATTTATGGTATATTGTTTGTGAAATAATTGAATTAGGTTAGTTGATGAAATTATGATGTGATGTTTGAATTGATGAAATTATTATGAAATGTTTGAATTGATGAAATTATTGTGAAATACTATAATTAGGCAAAATAAATTTGAAAGAAGCACTTCAAGCGTCAATAAATAATTTTTTTTTACTCGTGTATTTTGACCCTCCTCTAAAAATGTTATGGTTCCGCTTCTAACCTCAAGATCAGTTGCTCTATCTGTAAGCTCATAGTTGGATTTATATGGACCTCGGGAGGTTAAACTAGTCGTAGTTTGATTCATGATCGACAATGGGTGTATTGTAGGTATGGCGTATCTCCATTTGAGTATGCAATTGGGGAAGCTGGAGGAAGCCTGCAGTTAGCCATTGTAAATGCACAGATAAAGTGGCCGTCTGGGCCTAATCCTCAATATCCAGACGCGCTTCAACAGTTTGTGACATGGATGCTCCAGCCCCAAGGCTCAGTTCGACCTTGCATAGATGATATCGTCTATCATGTTGACAAATTGATCTCAAAGTTTTCGCTTTGAAGAAATTGGGGAATTAATGAAATGCCGGATGAGTTGACAGGCAAGCATCACATGCCTATGGTTGGGTAATTTACGATGCAAATTATTATTAATTTTTTTTTTGGGATTCTTTAGGGAAAATCTGATAAGAAGGGCATATAGCAATTTATCTATATCATTGTTTTATTGTTGGTTGTAGTTCTAGTGATCGGCATTGGCTTAATTTAGTGTACTATTCTTCGATCAAATCTTAAATGTTTCTTCTTTCTTTTTTCTTTTTTCTTATTTGGAGGACGTGAAATATATACACGAGTTTTCTAAACGCTTGTGCTTGTTTATATTTTTGTATAAGAAGGTGTTTTGTAATCATCATTAAAATTTTATTTATTTTTTTATGACAAAACCAATTCATACGTCAATTTGGATATTAGAAAATTCTTGGGAATTAATAATTGTATTGATTTTGCAATGATAATGAATCCAAAAGTAAAGTGATTGTTTTTATTTCTTTAATCTGTTGTTACCATTTTAGCTCATCAAACCTGATAACAAAATGAAGCTTCTTCTTCTCCAAATTCGATCTTTTATAAAGACCGATCGAGGTCCCCGTTTAATTTCAAACAATTAAGACTTACTTTTTGTACCAGCCACCCATTTTCACCATTTATATATATATATATATATATATATATATATATATATATATATATATAGTAATTCATTCATGCATGCTTTGAACTCACTTGGCGGATATGATGAAATGGTCCAATTTTTGTTGACACTACTAATTAAAAACATTTATAAAATTTGGTTGTCATCTTATCCCTATTAAAATAATAATTTTTTATTATTAGGAAAATTTAGATTGCGGAAAAAGTAAATTAGCAAAAAAGGAATAGCCAGGAGAGTTTGTTTGACCTTAATGTATACTATATATATATATTCAGTAATACTCACAAGTACTATATATGGGGCACGTACGTACATTTTGTTTGCATGCTAACATGCAGATTGACCACATTATAGTAATATTAATTGTCCCCATTTAAAGGCACACTTTTAATGCATGCATATACCCCCCAAAGTGAGTTAGGGTGGTGAATAAGACTTTTCCAGCTCTGGGTATTTTGTCCTCTTCATCAAAAATAGAATTAGCAGAAGACACAGTTCAACTTCACATGGAACCCAAAGACAAATATAAGAAGAGAAAAATTATTTATTTAAAAAATTAAGATGAGGTTCCCAAACATGACAAGAATAATTTAAGGGACCTAACATGTCTGTCTGAAATAATGAGTCATGGGAAAGAGTTAAGCTTAGAAGGGGATAGAATTAGAAGAGCACAAGGATCATAATTAATTAATTAACTACTGCCTTTTGTTCCTTCTTCACTTGCACTTATTATTATATACTCTACTATGAGGAGTAGGTAGCAGCTAGCAAGCAGCCAAATATAAGGCCAATAAAACCAAAAAAAAAAAGATGGCATGGCATTCAAAGTTTAATTTACTACCCCATGCATGTCAATGTGGTATTTATTACTACTTTACTTACTTCTACTTGTGCCATTAAATTCGATCGACTAGTAAAAATGCATTGGATATAGGAATAGGAGTATATATATATATAGTACTACTAGTATTTGTAAAGACTTGGATTAATTAAGGTTTGGTGTATCTAGCTAGGTTCAAGTGTTAATGTGCTGCCCAACTACAGCTTCCGTAGGGTTTAGTGCAACTACGTACGGTCTCCTGCGTTGCGTATCATATCATCATATGTGTGAATAGGCCAAAATAACTTATTGTACTACTACTCTACTCTTGAATCTTGATGCATGCATGTACGTACGTAGTGCAAAGTTTCAAGAGGACCTCAATAAGTTATAGTAGGAGACTAGGAGTAGTAAATAGTTTTCTCCGTAAATTAATTAAGTTCTATTCCTACTATATATATAATTCTTGCATGCGGCTTCTACAAGTTTTTGCCTCATACATACATACATACATACATACATACATACATACTAGTACTACTTCTACTTATATTTAAGCATATATCATTACTAACTTACTTAATGCCCTAAAATAATCTAGCTATTACTCTTGATTAATATTTTTTTTACAATTTATATATATAATTTATTGTTTGATGAAGTACTTCTATATATTTTGTTAACCACTTAATTACAAACTGACATATATGACTCATATATACGAGTAGTATGTATGCTGTATGCATGTGCCTAAGAATAAGGATGAGATGATTATGAGGCATCCGAAAAAAGTAAGGATAATTAATTTGAATGCTTTCTTTAATTTCTTATATATATTTAACACGTAGAAAATATATCAAACACAATAAAAATATTTTATTGCATGCATTGCCTTGCCGCCCAAAGGAATTGGGTTCAATTCATAGTATTACTCAAAAGTCACTTAAAAATAAATAAATGTTAAAGCACGGCCGGCCTGTGAGTAGCTGGAAACGTGGAGTAGGTTTGTGTACCGACGACACTCACACAAGGGGGAATATCATCGATAATACTACAATACATTAACTAGAAAAAAGGGCGAATAAATACTAACAAAACTTGCACTTTTTATCTTAAAAAAAATAAAAATATATTACTACATTTATCGTGCAATCAAAATGAGAGTTCACTTTTTCAAATATATATATAATGTCTCAAACTAATACTAATAGAATTTATTTAAGAGAAAACTGGATATGTGAAGGACCGTAAATAATTTATTCACATACTTCCATTAAAGGACAACGTCGAATGTAAAAAAATATTAAAAACTTAAAATATCCACTTTTCTATTTATTTAATAAAATATTGCTACTTAAATCGACTTAGAAGGTTAAATAAACATTTGACAGTTTTTAATGGGGGATATTATTTTGAAAAATGGGACTCTTGTCTTAAATAAAGTGAATTGGCTCTCATTTTAGGACACAAATGGGCAAAAGACAGTTGAGAAGGAAGAACCCTATCAAATTAATAACCTAATCTAGCTAGGCTCATCTTGAAGTAGTTTTTGACAGAGGAGAAAAAAAAAATGTCTCTCATTTTTATTTGACAAGACAGAAATATAAATGTAGTTGAAGCATAAATGAGGCTAATAAACAGGTCCTTTTCTGATATATGTATGTATTTATGTATGCTACTACTTGTATTTATGAACAAGGGTCACATATTCTCCATCATCTCATCAGTATCATATAGTCTACACTCGTGTAGACTGTGCTCTATGTGTTAATTAATAACTTCATCTGTATTTTCATTCAAAGCTTCCTCTGCCTTTTTATAAATGAGAAATTAAATGCATGGAAGCAAATTAATTTGATGATATCATCTTCTTCAGTTCCTGTCCTTACAAAATCAAGAAAACTCAATTGGGTGTTTTCTTTTAAATTTTTATTTTTTACATACATGCCTTTTGTTAGTTTCTATTTTTTTCTCTCTCCTAATTTTCTTGAAACCTTCTAGCTGTCTCTATTGATGTAAAGTCAGAGAAGTAATGGCAGCTATTTAGAAATCCAGGTGGTAGAAGAATTTAATCCAGCTATTAAAGAGAATATGTAGAATAAAATAATAAATTGTGGGTTTTGTGTAGCTTTCAAAAGTATAATATGGGTATGTCTGTTCTTTGCATTTAGAAGTGCTCTCTGTTTCATTTTCTTTCGTCTTCAATTTTAATTATTTTTATGTAATGGATTCTTCTTCCCAAATCATTGGAGGGTCTGAAGAAGAAGAATGTCATAGCAGCGAATCTGGGTGGACTATGTATATTGGATCCCCCATTGACGATGACGATGATGATGATGAAGAAGAAGAAGAAGAAGACGGTGAAGAATTCCCCATTAATGGTGGAGGTCCTGCTGCTAATGATGATAGTGACGATTCAATGGTGTCAGATGCTTCTTCTGGCATGGCTGCTCATAGCAAGGAGGGAAAGGACAAGGATGATCAGAGGAAAATTTCAAACAGAAAAGGGAAAAAAATGGCAGTGGAAAAGAAGAATGGATATGAAGAAAGGAAAGAAAACAAGGGGGAAACTAGTATTAATGTTGTTCCTGCTCAAAGTGGTAACAAGGTAAGGAGGAATTGGTTTGGGAAGAAAAAGATATGAATTTTAATTTTCTTTGTTAATTTTGTAGACTTGAGGCAGGAGCTAGAGGAAATATTGGATCAAAATTTTTGTCCATGTTATATCATGCTTGATATATTATTAATCTAATGTAAGGGTAGTCGATCGGAAATTGATATATATTTATGCACTATTTATTAATATAGCTAGCTAGCTACTATAAAGAAACTATTAATGGTAATGGTAATGGTAATGGTAATGTTATGCATCTTCTTTACATGGTTGGTTTGTTTGTTGTATTCCCAAACTATATACACGTACAAGCACATGGAAAGCCAGCTAAGAACACAAAGAGATTATATGGGTTTAATTGATACATTGATTTCAAAGTTATGGACAGGACAGGACAGGATAGGATATTTTAGATGCACTACATTCATGTGGGATCGATGAAATGATATGAGTTTGTGATATTGATTTTAAGGGATAATGTTTTTCAAAATTTTTTTATACTAAATGACTTACAAAGTTAGAAAATTCCAAGTCATTTCTTCAGAAAAAGTAAGTTTAGATGTGCATCAAGAGTTCATAATTTTGAAAAGTCCAACTCTGGTACTTAACAACTAAATTTAATTAATTGGAATACTCCATAATGTTTGATTCTTTATTCCTTTTGTTTTTCTTTTGTATGCGTCTACACGAGCACTTGAGATATTAAAATATCGTAATCAAGGAGTATATCTGCCCTGCACATATTTTGGTTTTGGAAGAAAATGGAAAAAAAAAAAAAACAGCTAGAGACTGCAACACGTGTGTGTGTGTTAGGGACACTTATCTTTGGTTTCAACCAACAATAGTTGTATATATAGGACAATGCATATAATTTAATTAAAATTTATATATATATATGTGTGTGTGTGTGTGTGTGTGTGTGTGAACATGATCACTCCTTCATATTTTTCCTTCTCTCTTTCATTTATCATCTATATATGTTATGCATTAATAATGAGGGGACATGGATTGTCGCATACCCCCATGAGTGACAAAATCATTCTTCCATTTTAGAAAGACTTGACCAAGCTATACAAGAACATACATATGTTCTGATCATTCCTGCCCGTCTAAGTTTATATGCATATTGGGACATTGGTATTGTAGTAAGACTCTGATTTGAACTTATTGCATAATGATATATTGTTGTGTATGATTTGAATCCAAACAACTGAAAACCTAACTCGAGTAATTAAAATGTGTCTAGCTAGTCGAAGAAAATTAAAGAAAATTGAGTTTGTAACCATCAAATTAAGTAGTTCCATTTTACCAAACCTTGAAACCTAGATAACCGAAGTGCATGCTTGTTACTTATTACTTAGTAGAGACGGTATACGAAAATGGCTAGCAAAGAAACAGCATAAACAGCCCAGGTGGTGCACTTAATATACTAAGGAAATGGAATTGAAACCAAGAAGATGCAGGAAGCTTGCTCCAAAGAGAGAGGCGAAGGCTAGTGATCATATAACAAGAGGAAGGGTACGAGCTAGAATTTTGGGATTGTGAGGTTGATTAGCTATTTCAATGGCAGAAGCAAAGCAAAGGCGATAATTAGCTTATATTATTTATTACTTTCATATTTTGTGCCTTTTTTTTTTACATGCCTTCCTTTGTAGCGGTTGTGTTCAAATGTTATATATTATTTTAATAATAATAATAATGATGGCAACCGTTGATCAACATAATGGATGGAAAGGATTGAATGAAATAAAGACTTTGCCAGCGGAAGTCATTAAATGTGATATAGCTATACGGAATTACATAATTGCCCCCTTAATTAAACTTTGTTTGTCTTTACAGCATGTAACGACAATGTCATATTTTCCCAATTTTCATGCTCCTGTCTGACTTTTTCAACTTCCACGCATGTTTCCCAAGTAAAGATATACTCGTATATATACTCTCAAAGTGGAGTTATCTTTTTTAGTTTGGAAGATATTAAACACATACATATTCCTTCTGTATGTACAAAGTATCTTTGCAAAAATTGTCAATATTAAGTGGATATTATTGTTTCATGTTATTCTTAAAAAAAAAAAAAAATATAGTCTCCTTTTCACAAAGGAGTTTGTGTGTATAATATTTACCAACATTAAAGATGCATAAATTGTGTTTCATGTACATGATAATAAAAGTATAATATCAAATTTAGAGATATTGTATCATTTTATACTATTATAAATATATAGAAAAAAGACTTCTTTTGTAAAACACTACTCCCTCCGTCCCAAATTAACTGCTCAGTTTTGACTTTTTAAAATCAAATTGACCATTTTTAAAACTAATATTTTTACTATTTTTGCTAAAATATAGGTGAAATGATTATAACCAAAAGAAAGTATATACAATTTATTACTAATCCCAATTTTTATAATTTTAGAAATATATTTATATATGCTTAATTATTAATTCTAAAAATAGTCAATTTGACTTAAAAAAGTCAAAACTGAACAATTAATTTGGGACGGATGGAGTATTATTTTTGGTAAATATTATTTTATAAAAAATGAGAGACAGGAGTAAATATATATAGTATCATTTTTTGTCTAATTATTTACTCCTGTTATTTTAGACACTAGCTATTATCATTTTTTGCCTAATTTTTAGTAAAAATTTTCGTCATAAGCGACTGTGTACTACACAATTGTGTATATACATATAACACACACACATATATTTATATATATATATATATATATATATATATATATATATATATATATATATCGAACCATGATTTACAACAATATATATACATCTCGACAGCAGCTAGCAGTCGTTATCTAATTCATCAAAGTACATACACTTGCAGTAAATATAAGGGTATCGGTAAAAATCCCCCATATGTAACTTTTTTCCTATATACAAGACATAAATTTTCCATCCAGGACTTTTTTTAGTGTTTTTCTTATGGAACCCGTAGTTAGCTTATATATATATATATATATATATATATATATATATATATATATATATAGATGCATGCTTGGCAAAAGAGTATGACAATAGCCAGCAAAGACACAACATAAACAGCCTATGTGGCGCACTACTTAATGTATGGGAAATGGAATCGAAACTGCGAGACCAAAAGAACACATCAACTCGATCGATCTCTCCAACACTTGTGCTATAATTGGAAACCTTGAATCAATAAATTAAATTTAGGGAAGCAAAGGCTACAGAAATAGTAAGTGATATGACCTAGCCGAGTTAATTTGGGTACGTAGATTGAATAGCTATTTCAATGTCAGAAGCAAAGCAAAAGGCAAGGATTAGCTTAGTCCATTCGAGATTATTGTTGAATGATAACCGGAGGAGCTAGGCGGTTGCGGGTCCTCCGCCGTGATATTTTCGGGGTGGTGGAGAGGAGAATAATTAAGAAGATGCATGGTGTAGGAGATGAAAAGATGCTTGAAAAACAAGAGCATTTTCACGAGGAGGATGTTGAGTGGAATTAAGGAAGAAGGCCTTAAAACAAGTTAATTCTAGTCGTGTCCATTTATATATATATATATATATATATATATATATATATATATATATATATATATATGGTTAGTGAAAGCTAGCAAAAGGTGACTCAAGTTGTTTAGGTTAAGTATAGTGCTAGCTCCACTTCCTAATAAACTTCCACCCAAATGCAAAAATTTTGGTTGGCAATTGTTTCCAGAGACGGACCAATAAAAATAAGGCTTAAATATGTTTCACTAACTTAAACTTATTCCGCTTTGGTGTTTCATCGATCTTTAAATTCTTTCAATTAGATGATTGACCTATTGATTTTTTTCAATTTAATCCAATTGAGGCTGTCAAGTCAGAAATTGCTGACGTGACTATTTGGGTGGGGTATAAAGCAACTGATGTGTGAAAAAAAATATTTTTTATTTTGAGATTAAACATTAGTTATATACTAGAGGGTAAACAAAACTTTTATTAATTTTATCATACTAATTAAAAAACATCATTCTTTATAAAAATATCAAAAATACATAGATGATATATAAGTTCTTATATCACCATTCTTTTCTCTATATGCCTTTTTACTTTTATTCCCCTAATTCACCAGCCAATTGCGAGAGCCACATGAACTTTATACACTTTACAACAAGGAATCATCTTATATAAGCCTGCCCTGATTACAATGTAAATTCCACATGCAAGCTGATTATACATATATGGAAAAAATATATGTACACAGTTGTATATTATACAGTCGGTTATGACGATCTTTTTTGGACTATAGCGACGGTTTCACCCGTCGCCGTCGCCATAGCTATTCTGGTCTATGGCGACGAGTGAACCGTCGTTATAGCCCAAAAAATCCGTCAACATAGTCTTACTGTGTAATACATCCAAATTTACGAGTGCAACACCATTTCTTCAAATGAAATGGAGAGTTTCTATTCATAATTTACTTATATATATAGTGATTCAAATATAATAGCTAGCATCTAGCCTCAAAAATGTTAACGCAGCAGCAAGAAAAAACAGAGCAATGTATTTAAAGGAAGGAGAAGAACTGAACTTTTTATTGTTCTGTGTTTTTTTCATATGATAGCAAGATGGCCTTTATATAGGCATTTGAATAAAGGAGATAAGCCTAATAACATGATAAGGCTGATTCAAAAATAAAGCTAAACTGATTTAATTATATCCTTCAGATAGAAGGATTTTATTTAAAATAACTAACAGCTGAAAACTAGGAACAGAAAATCTGATAGAGTTTGAATTAACATCCAACATATCCTCCCTTAATTCGAACGACCACAACATCCAAGTAAGCTCCTGAACTTGTAGAATTTTTCTATGGTCAACGCTTTTGTGAACACATCTGCAATTTGGTCCTCTGTGCTGCAAAATTCTAGTTTTACTTCACCTTTTGCTACGAGCTCTCGGATGAAGTGATGACGAAGCTCAATATGTTTAGTTCTTCCATGAAAAACTGGATTTCGAGTCATCGCGATGCTGGACTTGTTATCACAGAATATAGTTGTTGGCCTCTCTTGCTTCTCCTTTAAATCACATAATATCCTCCTCAACCACACAACTTGACATGCGGCTTTTGTAGCAGCTACATATTCAGCTTCAGAACTTGATAAAGCAACTGAGTGTTGCTTATTTGTTCCCCAAGATATCATTCCAGAACCAAGACCAAGGGCAAAACCGGAAGTACTTTTTCGATCATCTGCGCAACCTGCCCAATCACTATCAGTATAGGCGATAACTTAAAATTATCAACATTATGATACCTGATCCCATAGTTAATCGTGCCACGAACATATCTCAAAATTCTTTTTGCTGCACCATAATGAACTTTGCTTGGATTCTGCATAAAGCGTGATAACAAACTAACAGCGAACATTATATCTGGCCTTGAATGAGTGAGATAAATTAATCCTCCGACTAAACTTCGATACTTTTTCAAATCACATCTTTTAGCTCCATCATCTAACACCAGTTTTTCATTGGTGTTCATTGGGGTTTTTGCGGGATTACAACTTGACAGTTTAAACTTCTTCAACAGATCATTAGCATATTTTTCTTGACACAAGAAAATTCCGTAAGAATCCTGAACAATCTCCATACCCAAGAAGTAATGTAGTAGTCCCAAATCTGTCATCTCAAACTTAGACATCATACTTTTCTTAAATTCTTCAATCAATCTTTGTGAGTTACCAGTATATATCATATCATCAACATAGAGACAAACAATTAAGAAATCAGTACCTTGAGTTTTTACATACAAGGTTGGCTCACTCTCACTTTTCTTGAAGTTGTGCTGGATAAAATACTTGTCAATCTTCCCGTACCAAGCTCTAGGAGCTTGTTTAAGTCCATACAGAGCTTTCTGCAATTTGTAGACTTTGTTTTCCATCCCTTTGACTTCAAATCCTTTCGGTTGCTCAACATATACGTCTTCTTCTAACTCTCCATTAAGGAATGCCGACTTCACATCAAATTGATAAACTTGCCATTTCTTTTGTGCTGCTAATGCGAGGACAGTCCTGATGGTGTCAATCCTTGCCACGGGAGAAAATGTTTCAGAATAATCGATTTCAGGTACTTGAGAATATCCCTTCGCTACCAATCGTGCTTTGTGCCTTTGAAGTGTACCTTCACAATTAAACTTGCACTTGTAAATCCACTTCAGTCCAATAGCTTCCTTTCCTTTAGGTAGATTGACTAGGTTCCATGTACTATTTCTTTCAATGGCATCAATTTCCTCTTTCATTGCATCCCTCCATTCAGCACTTTCCTTTGCTTCTTCAAATGAAACTGGTTCAAATGTTGCAAAAGCAAAATCACAAGATTGATATATGTCCGCTAGACTCCGTAACTTCTTTGGTGGCGACTCAGACTCTTCTTCAAGAGTTATTGGTTCTTCAACGGACTCTTCTTCCCCTATCACCTTTGACATCTCAGAAAATTTTTTAGTATCTCTTTCCCAATTCCAATAATCATGTTCATTAAAAACAACATCACGACTAACAAGTAATTGATCATTAGAAGGATCATAAAGTCTATAGCCCTTTGTCTCCTCACTATAACCAATAAAGATACATTTTTGACTTTTATCATCTAATTTCCCTCTTTTTTGATATGGGATGTGAGCATAAGCTATAGAACCAAATACCTTTAGGTGATTCACATTTGGCCTTCTCCCATGCCAAGCTTCATAAGGAGTTTTACCTTGAACAGCCTTTGTAGGAAACCGATTTATTAAATACACTGCAGTTGACACTGCTTCAGCCCAAAACTTCTTTGGTAGTCTTCTTTCTTTCAACATACATCTCGCAGCTTCAATTATGCTTCTGTTCTTTCGTTCGGCAACTCCATTCTGCTGCGGAGTATAACTTGCAGTAAGTTCTCTTCGAATTCCTGCACTTTTACAAAAAAAGAAGAACTCCTCAGATGTGAATTCACCACCACGATCTGTTCGTAGTGTTTTCAAGGAATGTCTGCATTGTTTCTCAGCATATGCTTTGAATTCCACGAATCTTGAAAATGCTTCAGATTTCTGTTTGATAAAATAAACCCACGTTAGTCGAGAAAAATCATCTACAAATACCAAACAGTACTTGTTCCCAGCTAATGAGGTTGGACGCATAGGGCCACATAAATCAGCATGTACTAGCATCAACGGTGCTTTTGCTCTCCAAGACTTCCCCACTTGAAATGGAACACGATGTTGTTTACCATAAACACAAGCTTCACATACTTCCTGATTTTTAGTTACTGCAGGCAGCCCATTCACCATTGTCTTTCTTTGCATCAACCTTAGGCCATCAAAATTCAAATGCCCATATCTTTTGTGCCATAGCCAGGAGTCATCAATAACACTAAATGCATTACAATTAAGCTCAAAAAATTGAAGGGGAAACATCTTATTTTCAGTCATTTTTACAGAAAATAATAATTTCTTATCCTCCTTATTGTAAATCATGCAACAATCATCATCAAAAACAGCGTAGTATCCTTTCTTAAGTAGTTGACCCACACTAATAAGATTTTGACCCAACCGTGGAACATACATTACATCTGAGATAAGTTTCTTTCCAAACTTGGTATCAATGGAGACAACTCCTTTTCCATAAACCCGAACTTGCTCATTATTTCCTAAGCTGACCTGAGATTTTACGGATTCATCAATTTCGACAAAGATAGACTTATCACCGGACATGTGATTACTGCAGCCACTATCTAGATACCAAACATGCTCTACAGTTTCAGTTAAACAACACAGAAACAACGACTCCTCATTATTATCACATTTTTCTTCATGAAATTTTGCTTCATTTTTCTTGTTATACCAACAATTATCTTGAGTATGTCCATATTTTCCACAAATAGAGCAAATAGGAATATTTGGATCCTTATTTTTATACCAACAATCTTTCTCAATATGACCCTTCTTATTGCAATTATAACAGATGGGAAGCTCATAATTACCTGAGTTGTGTTTCTCACCATTGCGACCGTTGAAGTGCTTATGAGCACTAGCTTTGTTAAAGTGTTTACCATTATTCCTGCTCCAGGACTTGTCACCATTACCTCGGCTATAATGTTTTTGAGTCTGGTTCTAACTTTTTCCTTCGCCTCGAGCACTTTCACGTTTATCTTTTGAATGATTCTTCCACCCATGGGAGTGTGAGCTCGCACCTGTCTTCAAGTCAATCTTTGACTGGAAAAACTTGTTCAACTTGATTTTCAACAACCCTGCTCAATCTTTCCTCATGTGTTTTCAATGAACCCATTAATTGAGTAAATGATAAAGTAGACAAATCTTTGGATTCCTCAATTGCAGCCACAACAAAATTATACTTTGGAGTTAAACTCCTCAAAACTTTTTCAACAATTTTTTGGTCAGACATGTTTTCACCAAGAGACTTTGCTTGATTAACAATAGAAGTAACTCTTATAGAAAAATCATGTATTGTCTCAGAACTTTTCATCAACAACGTTTCAAAGTCTCGACGAAGAGTTTGCAATTTAAGAGTAATTACCTGCATTGAACCTTCATATATTCATTTCGCAGCAACTCTCATGCTTCCTTTGATGTTTTTGCACCCATGATGCTAGGAAAGATTGTATCATCCAACCCTTGTTGTATATAGGACAATGCTTTTGCATCTTTCTTGTTATTTTCTTTCATCTCTTTTATTTGGGCAACAGTGATTCCCTCTCCTTCATATACTGTATAACCATTCTCAACAAGTTCCCATAAGTCAAGAGAAACAAACATGGTTTTCATCTTAATACTCCAAAACTGATATTTTTCACCTTTAAAAATAGGAACATGTGGTTGAGAGTTGTTACCTGATGTAGCCATACTTACTTTGACCTTGCCTCTGATGGAGTTGTAATTTTCTGCCCAGTTATTTAACCAGCTCTGATACCAAACTTTGTTAACGCAGCAGCAAGAAAAAACAGAGCAATGTATTTAAAGGAAGGAGAAGAACTGAACTTTTTATTGTTCTGTGTTTTTTTCATATGATAGCAAGATGGCCTTTATATAGGCATTAGAATAAAGGAGATAAGCCTAATAACATGATAAGGCTGATTCAAAAATAAAGCTAAACTGATTTAATTATATCCTTCAGATAGAAGGATTTTATTTAAAATAACTAACAGCTAAAAACTAGGAACAGAAAATATGATAGAGTTTGAATTAACATCCAACAAAAAAACTCTTAAAGTGCTCAAGGGGGACATATATATATATATATATATATATATATATATATATATATATATATATATATATATATATCAGAGTATCTTTTCTCTTCACCGACTTATGAAATGATCATTTACTTTGAAATAATTCCTACAATTAAGACCCCTACCATTTCACCATGCTCTGTTGAGCTAAATTAGTTCTGTACATGATTAAATCACTCATTTACAAATATATATTACCAATACATTGAAGGAATTATCACAAGCTCATTAGCTCATATCATATATATATCATCACCTCCATATTACCCAACGGTCACAACCACGATTTATAATAGCATTACATCTTGACAACAAAAAGGTCTTGGCTTATATTTACAGTCAGAATTTGCACACAGCGCGGTTCTTAACTCCATCAGCCTACATAACTTAGTTCATACTACCAAGCTAAACATGATTTTCTGCATTATCAACACAACTTTACACATCTTGATGAAGCAAAATCCAAAGCTAGTACTTATAGTTGGAAGTTATGACGCGTGCGGTCTTATCTGATCCCTGCATCATGCATGTTACTTCCATATTACGAAAGCATAGATTTAACACAATATATACACAACTATATATATTAATCTTGACAGCAGCAAAGTCCTTAATTAGCTACCTAGTATTTACATGTGGTGGGTTTAATTTTAGCCCTTATTATATATATATATATATATATATATATATATATATACTAGCTAGTTCCATATTATTAAACCATGATAATTTACAGCAATAACATATATACACATCTTGACAGCAGGCGACTCCTTAGCCAATTCAGTGGCAGTAGTGAGCTTAATTACAATAAAAATAGGGTCACTGGAAGATTAATTAATTATCTTGAAGAAAAAAAGGTTGCAGTTGGGGTACAATTTTTTGTACAATAGTACCCTATATATATGCAACTTTTTCCCATATGAGATGTATACAAGTACTGTTGCAACCAAGACTTTTTCCGTGTTTTCTTCCTGTACCAGTAGTTTTATCCAGGTGCATGCATGCTTAATAGTGATGGCATATGAAAATGGCCAGTAAAGAGACAACATAAACAGCCCATGCATGTGGCGCACTTATTAATGTAGATGGGATATGGAATGGAAACCGCGAGGAAGAATGCTGTGGCAGCAAAGATCGAAGACATCAACTGATCGCTCCAATACTTATGCTGTAATCGGAAACCTTGAATCAATTATAACTTTTGCCACGAAAAGAGAAGCAAAGGCTAGAGAAATAGCAAGGAGACAGTGTATGAAATTTAGGAGTGGAAATAAGGGTGTAAACGAACCGAGTCGAGTCGAGTATTGAGCTGCTCATATTTGGTTCACAAAATTTATCGAGTATAAAATAAGGTTTGATTGAGCCTCATTTAGCTACCGAGTCGAGTACGATTCTGAATCGAGCCCGAGCAGTTTGAACTTTTTGAACGAATATGATCCGAGTATCAATAGAAAATTATAATTTAAGGAGGTTCGAGTAATTTATCTAACTTTAAAATTTGCTCATATTTGACTTATTTATATTTCGAGTTGAGCTCGAATTGAACTTTTAGTCGAGCGAGTATAAATCGAGTCCGAACTGTTTGTTCATTTTACTGCCTTAAGTGTAAATAAACCGATTGAGTATTGAAGTCCTCAAATTTGGTTCATCAGATTTATCAAATTTAAAATAAAGTTTGATTAGAGCTCGTTCAAGTACCGATTAGAGCATGATCTCAAATTGCCCGATCAGCAGTTTGAACGTTTCGAACGAATATGATCCGAGTATAAGCAGAAAATTACAATTTGAAAAAATTCAAATAATTTATCAAATTTTAAAATTTGTTCATATTTGAATCGTTTATATTTCGAGCCGAGCACGAATCAAACTTTTAATCGAGCGGTTACAAATCAAGCCTGAACCGTTTTACCCCCTTACTTAGTACACATGATTTATGTATCCAAGTTCTCTCTAAAATATTGGATTCCTCAATCGGTCACAATTAATTCCTTCAAATTATGATTTTCGATCGACTTCTCTAGCTTGGTAATTTGAAAAGTCTGCACAAAAATTTGTAAGCACATTGCTCTTTATTAGTGCTTATCCCCTTTTAATCACTAGATATCGGGAAAAGCAAATTAATAAAAGGTGTACTCAAAATATTTGCTTGAGCCATATATTTTTACTAAAAGGAATGGAGTTTCAAAGCAAACTCCATTGTTGCAAATGACTGCATCTGACAATTTATAATCTATATGCAATTGGCTACCATCTACTATACTCAACATTTGAGCTGTTTTGTAAGCACTTTGTTCATTTAGAAGGATTGTTTAATATTTACCCTATAATACATATCGTGTACAAGCATAAGATGTCGGTGTGTTTGTAATGATATAATTGAGCTTTAAGCTTGTTTAGAAGATAACTTGTATTCCGAGGGTAAGAGTTGCAAAAATATTTTTTGAAGGAACCGATCGGCGAGCTAGTACAAACCTAAGGGTCAATTTTCGCATTTTAGTCTCTGTCTTCCCCGGTTTCTTTTCCCTCCCGTTTCATTTCTTTCTTTTTTGGGTCCGAAGGAAACGAAAAAAAAAGGGTCCAATTTCCTCATAAAACCCCGATAGAGATTCCATGAAAGAATCTTAAAACCCTAACATTTTCAAATTTTGTCTGAGTGGGCCCAACCTCTATGTCTTGATCGCTATATATATAGTTAGTGAGAGCACCGCATTTCTCTACTTTTTCTTGCTCTGCCGCACTGAATTGTGAAGGAATCCAATTTTCTCTCTCCAATTTCAATGGCTTCTTCCCGATCCCCTTCATCATCTCGCTCAAGCTCCGACTCCCAGCATTCAACGGTCGATATCAAACCAGAGGTCGATATTAAACCAGCAGTCGATATTAAACCAGCGCTAGAAACTAAACCAGTGGTAGAAACTAAACCAGCGGTCGATACTAAACCAGCGGTCGATATTAAACCCGCGGTCGATACTAAACCCGCGGTCGATACTAAACCACCCAAGGTTATCTTTTTACGGTCTTACAGTTTCCGCTTTTTATTTTTTGTGCTCTATAAATGATCAATTGAGCTCTAGGGTTTTTCTTTTGTCCCTTTTTCTTTTACAGGTTGCTGTGAAAAAGAGTGCTTTTGATGAAGAACGTGCCAAATTAGCTGAATCTTGCGATGCATATGCGTAACTGTTTAAACCCTGATTCAAATTCTGATCTTTCTTTATAAGCCATAATTCGTTATGTTAATTACATTGAATAAAAGGGCTTTTGATGGAGTACGGTTATATTGAAGTGAAGATTATTGATTTCCATGTTTGATGGGATAGTGTTGATTGCGTAGGAAAAGTTAATTATATTTTATAGAATTTAGCAGCAAAAAAATTATATTTTATAGCACAAGGGACTTTTTTTGTGAAGATGAGACAGTTATTTGGGGAAGGACTGTTATTGAACTCTAACATGTGTACATAATAAATTATTTCTTACAATTATTGAACTCTAACATGGATGTGACGGTTGAGACGGATAAGTAAAAGGGAAAACCTGTTTTACAGGTATTGTGTAAATGGTCAGAATTACCTAGAAAGAAATGTTGTTGTCGATGTGGTTCTGATAATTGGACTTTTTTTTATCAATGTTGTATTATTGCTGAAATCTTCACAACTTACAATACGAATCTTGAGTTTATTGTCCTACCTTTTCGTGCCTAAAACTATTCTAAATGAAAATCATGAATGCTTTGTGCCTAATCAAGGATTTTACTTGTTCTATTTCTACTGTTCTTTCGAATGATAGTGGTTTATGCCCTTCTTAATTGTACTAGGGTTAGAAACCTGCTTAAAACTGGATCTTTTTAAAGTCTCTATAATTTATATGTGGAATCTAAGCTCTCTTTCTCTCTCACACTTCCATAGAACACTGTAATACTTGAAGGAATGTCATTGACTGTGCCTAATTTAGTGAAGGGATAAAAGAGGGTGAAAGAATGGGAAAATAGGAGAAGAAGGATGCCCAAAGGCCACAATGGCACAAAACATTAACTCGAAATCAACATATAAATCTATTGACTTTGGATAATGGACTACGTAACCACTAGCTGTAATCCACTATAACCTAATTTATTGCTTAGCTAAAATAATCTACTATACTATTTTAATACGTTTGTAAACTTTGTGCTCTCTCTCTCTCTCTCTCTCTCTCTCTCTCTCTCATGTGTGTGATGTGCCAACAATAAGTGTGTGCATGCTCTCTAACATGCCAGCAATAAGTGTGTGCATGGAGGTAAGCATTCAGAATCAAATCAGATGGATGCAAAGCATTATGCTAGCAAACGCCAAAAAAGCATGTCTTTTATATACAATTATAAATGGACAACCTCAAATGTAAATGGAACTCTGCACAACCTTCAAACTTATGCAGGGAGAAAATATTAAAGAAATATATTTCCTAACTTTCACATCTACTTCCTGCACATCTGCACCCTGAATAAAGTGAGTAAGTTCTCTTCCTTTCTGCATATAACTGGTTCATGAGCTTCTTCTAGCTTGTTAGAAAGCAATCTTGCTTTATATTTCGGTGTTTTGATAATGTGTAACTAGTAAATAAAGAATTCAACTCGCTTTTTCCTTGATGTAGCTTTTAAATAAAGTAAATGTATCTGCACTTCTATAATCTAGAATTATCATTTATCATTTAACTTTATTTATAGCCTATGATTCAGAGGCTAGATGACACAATCTTCTTTTTGGGTATAGGGAAACGTATAGGAAGGAGGAAAGAGAAAGATTTAAGAGGTACGAAGCTGAATTCACTCAGGAGTTAATGGCGAAATACTTCTCTAATAAGGATATTTTCGGAGGTAAACATTCAATTCAAGATGATCCATTACTAGGTCCTAGTTGTTTTTGCAACTCAGCATATTGAATGTAGTGCATCATGTGACGAGTTTCTTTCTTTCACAAACTTAGCTTTTGTTTGTTTACAAATTATTCTACCTAATTGTGGGTTGTAGTCTTTTTCTGCTGCTATTAATATTTGTGCGTTCGGAGATTTTAGTGCAGCCGCTTTTGGATATATTAGGATTTAGGGAATATATTTTGAGAAGTGATTCTGTGATTTATCTTTGTTTGTTTCAGAAAGAACAATATCTCCTGTGAGCCGTCGTAAGATCAAATTTAAATATGTGATCTTAATGCAGTATTGTTGCTTTGTCAGTTGTCTGCTCATTCAATAAACATCTCTCTCTTTTTCTCACATGTAAACACATACTCCAGTTATGTAGATGTGTCATTCTACATTCAGCAGTTTCTATTTGGAAATATACCCTCCCAATTAATATAGAACGAATATTACTGCATGGAAGGGTTTTCATAACTCATGATATGAGGGCACTTGAACCTTTTCCTGATTAGCAAAATCTAAAATATATATTTTAGCTAATAGGAGTAAAGATTAATCCTGAATCCTCATAACAAAGTAGATATAACGAAATTTGCGGATTCGAGTGCCCATAGGAAATTGACCTCACTTCTTATATGGTTTGATTGGTTTCAACTTTTCAATGATAGTAAAAGTATAACCTTGTAGGACTAATTTGTGTGCTCAAATCTCCGTTAAACTCTCAGATTGGAAAACTTCCCTGGACATCTCAATATTCGAGAAAATTAATTTCAATTTTCAACAACTTTTTCCATCATATTTAATTGTTGAAACCTATATCACAGATATGATAGAACTCCTTATATCAATCTAAATGGCATCAATATTCTTAATTACAATTATTAGTGAATTGATCTGCAATTCTTGCAGATGACATAATTGAGGACAAAACCGTTGTTGACGGTGAAACTATAAAAGCGAGCAGGTATGGTAAAATTGAAGCAGTTGTTCTTGAGAGCAGTTTTGTATATTGGTATCTAAACTATTTTGTGTGCTTCGCCTAGGTGGCTCGGTACTGAATCGTATGCTGACCCCGTAAAATATCTAGAGATGAAAGGCAGAAGCAGTTCATCATCTTCAGAAGCAGATTCTCCAACTTCCAATGGGAAGCAATCAATTAAGAAGAGTGGCTAATGTGGCAGACAGTTAATACATTCTGTCAAGTATGAACTAGCTTGACTAGACAAACTGAACCAGAACTTTTCTGCTATGTTTTATCTTTAAATAATGTTGTTATTATTGCGGATTTGGCAAGAATTATTATGTACTATTACATACAGCTTTGGGAGCTTGAATGCTCTTTTTTTACTATTGCCTGGAAAAGATTTAGGAATGTGGTTGAAGTAACTTTGCTACACACGGCTGGCTGTCATTAAGTTAATGATACGAGACTGACTATACAGAAGAGATTTATACCCACTGGAACAGTTATATCCTCGGGCATTTGATTGGCTTTAGCTTGCTGATTACTAAGCAGCTGGTATTCGAACCCGATTGGTGTCCGAATCCTATGATGATGTGGGTAGATCTGGCGAAAATCAGCATCATCAATTATATTATTTCTTTGATAATATAGTTTTAAAATGAAACATTTTTCTTATAAAAAACATTTTATCTGATATTAATATAATATTGAGGTATAAAATTTTATATGTTTCATAATTTATAAATGTTAACAATATTAAGTAATTTAGATTTATAACAAACATTTTTCATAATTTAACAAATTATACTTATAATTAGCAAACTATGTTTTATACAGTTTGGATTTTAAGTTCACTCCTTATTCAATTCACCCGAGCTCACCCTCCCTTTAGCGACGGATCCGGCGACGGTTCGGTCATATAACCGTCATCTATACTTTTAGCGACACTATATGTTGTCCGTCGCTAAAAGTATAGACGACAGTTGTATGACCGAACCGTCGCTAAAGAGGAATGAGCTCGGGTGAGTTGGATAAGGGGTGAGCTTAAGATTCGGACTCATGTTTTATAATTTTAACAAATTATACTTATAATTAACAAACTGTATTTTATAATTTAATGAGTTGTATTTTAGTCAATTACATTTTTAAGATATAAGTATAAACATAATACAAAAACATTAATCATATGATTAAACTATTTAGTCCAAAGTTGATATTAATTTAATAAAATATTTGCAAAAATATACAATAAAAAAGGAACCAAAAAATTATAATTTTGCAAGAAAAACGTGTGCTTCGCACATGGTGTACATTTAGTTGAAACAAGTTTTATAGTGCTTGAGACAGGTGCTAGTTATATCACATTTTTCATAATTTATATATATATAGTTCATTTCAAGGGTTCACCCTTTTATTTTACATGTCATGCTCACCCCCTTTAGCAACGGATCGTGTGACGCCCCCAGAATAGGTATACAACACCCATTCTGAGTTGCCAAATACATGGTACAGAAAGCAAACTACAACTTCAATAATACAATTGTCGTGCAAAATACGACAACACATACTGTGAGTTTAAATACAAATATTGTCTTCTAGACAATATCCACACTCAAATAAATCTTTATTACAATTATTCAAACACTATTTTACAGAAATAGTGAGGACTGCTAATACATCTTTCTAGAACCATTACTCCATACCCCGACTAGATCCTGCTATGTTCTCACCTCCTGAGAAGAAAAATGGAACAAAAAGGAAAAGGGTGAGCTCAACTAGCCCAGTAAAGAATATTATGACTAAGATAATATACAACAAATTATCGTTAGTCTTCAACAGGGAAAAATCTGATAAAATATAATCGACAACAAGTTTTAGATCAACAACTGCAGCGGAAACAACAAACCATTAGAAGAGTCAAGTAGAGAAAGAATTCTACTATCTTCTAAGATTTAAAAGTCCATCATCAATATTTTATCCCTGTAACATCAATTAATAATCATCTTTAACCAAATATTCATCTTTGCACTACAGGCCAAAGATATTCATTTGTATCATCAGTCGGTCATGTTCATCTCAACACCTGTTCATCTTTGCACTACAGGCCAAAGATATTCATCAAGTAATTATACATCTTTGCACTACAGGCCAAAGATATTCAGTAATATCATCATTTAGGACTGCGGATGATGAAAAATATCTTAAAGAGAACGAATCCAATGAGACAGAAGGACAAATAGTAGGGATTCGTATAACAGTTTATCCAAGATCAATAATACTTCATAATAATCAATTGTGAAGCAGAATTCAAAAATAAAGATCAAAACATGGATACAATCAAAGATAGTAACCATAATAGACATCTTGGACAAAAAGGAAAAATTTTATTTTTCGGTGAATAGTGCCGTATTCGTGAATAGTACCGTATACGTGAATAGTGCCGTATACGTGAATAGTAACCCCGACACAAAAAGTTCCAAATTTGATAAAAACACATATCAATATTTCAGCATAATGATATTGAAGAAAATAATATCATTAAGAAGAAAATAATATCCCTTACCTCAAAATATCAGTACTTCTGGTCGGAATACCGGTATAAGGCTGAAAAAAACTTGCTCTGATGAATAGAAACTCTCAAAGTATCTAAATACTCACAAAATACACTCAATAATCTAGAGAGAGAAAGAGAGAAAACTTGTTTCTGGTGTAATTTTCAATTCTAACTTAGCCCTCTATTTATAGGAAAATTTTGGTAGGTTTGACCTGCAACCTGATGGCTTTACCTGCTACTATTCCCACCTACCACATTTGAAATATAATTCAGCACATTTCTTCACCAACCACAAGTGGGGCCCACCAATTCTAGAATTTTTCATCAAAATGATAAACTCCGAAAATTCAACAATTTCTGAACCAGTCATCTTGTAAAATTCATAATAAATCATACGTTCATTTTTAACGGTTCAAAATTTGTGGGCATATACTCAACTTATATATGTATAACATATCCAAAATTTACCACGATCCAACGGTCGGATTAAAATTTATAACCCCCGCAAAATATCTCAAAAACCCTGATTTTTAATACCTCCATTCCGACAAAAATATGGATAAAAACCTCAACATTAACTCCTTCATTTTTAACCACAAAAATATATCCCTCATTTATATCCACATAAAATAAATATTTCCTTATCATATGAATCAATAATTAATTATTCATAAATAATATTACAGAATCACATTTATGACAACCAGGCCGTTCCCAGGAAAGAGGGGGCTTTCCAATAAGGATTTCTCCTTACTGGCGCGCAATTAGATGACCAAACCTCTCCTTAGACAGAACTTTCTAGACATTGTCAATAATGTTATCTAATAATATTATTCAAATAATATGAATTATTGATCTGATAAATGAAAATACTGTGCAGCAACAATTATTGAAACAACAATAATATAAAATATCAACGCAGCAATTATTGAATCAATAAAATAAAATATTGAATAATAACTACTGTAACAATTATTGAGTAGTGCCTTCTTACGTAAGAATCAATAATTGGTGCAATACCGTGTGCTACTGTATTTTAACCACCGGGTATTCCAACAGTATTAACGGTAACAACTACGCCGTTATTTATAAACAACTTATACTTGTCGTTTTCTTCATCCAATCGCTTTCCGTTATGGGGCCCACACAAGGCTGCGTCGTCGTACGAATATTCCCCGACAGCAAGAATATTCCACGACCAACCGAATATTCACCGACCAAAAATAAATATTTTATAACCACTTGCTTATTTTGCAAAATTTGCACATTTCACCCATAACTAAAGTATTATATCAAATTAACCCCCTTATTATTCACAATAATATTTAGAGAAAATTTGATTTTATTCATTAATAAGTTGGGGTCTTACAGATCGGACGACGGTTCGGTTCGTCGCTATATCAGATAACCGCCGTCTTAACTTTTAACGACGGACAACATATAATGACGTAACGAATCTATAGCGACGGATAAAACTGTCGTCCGATCCCTCGCTAAAGGGGATATGCAAGGTATGCAGGATCAAGAGGTAAGCCCTTGATCTTTTCCGTTCATATATAATGTTAAAAAAAATTGCATCAACATCATATTACAATTATATAATACATTAAATAGAAATAAATAAGCAAGAGCCATAAATATTACCAGATGTATATTTATGGTACAAATTAACAAAAAGGAACACTTCAAAGTTTATCACAATTAAAGGAAATTTAATTATTTTTATTAATTAGTGATTGAAAAGTACAAATTAATCATCAAGAATGAAGCTTCCATATTTTTGCCTCCACAATTTGAATTAATTACATTTATTCACATAAAATTTAATATAATTTTTAGTATTTTAAGAATAAACTTTCCATATTATTCATCTATGATTTAAGGAAAATTAATTGCAATTATTAATTTTTATCGTTAAAGGAAATTTAATTACTTTTATTACTTAGTAATTGAAAATTACAAATTAATTGCCATATTTCTACATCCATAATTTGAAGGAAATGAATTATATTTATTCAATTAAAAAAGTATTACTTTTAGTATTTGAAGATGAAACTTTCCATGTTTTTTCTCCATCATTCAAGGAAAAATAATTGCAATTATTAGTTACCCATTGAATATTAAATGTAATAATGACCGTTTGAGTAAGTTCTAACTCACGACTATTCGAATTAATTCATTTTAATTAAAAATTAATTAAGGATAGTCTCAATTTAAGATTGTTGGTCATAATTATTGATTCTTCTATAAAGGGGACCTTATTTTTTGTACAAGATTTCAAAGGGAAAAGAAATATTTTTACACATAAATTAAAAAGTATTTATAAGAAAAATTAATTATCCATTTTAGGGTTGTAAATTTAGACCGAAATATCTAATATTCTTTCTGAAAATTTGTAACCATATTGGCATCAAAGTGGATATTATTTATATTAATGTCAAAGCGAATATTATGCGTATTTGTATCTGTTAAAAGCGAATACGGAAACGAATATATAAATTCGTATTCGTTAATATCTGTATTCAAAATATCAATATATATATATATATATATATATATATATATATATGTGTGTGTGTGTGTGTGTGTGTGTGTGTGTGTGTGTGTGTGTGTAACGCCCCCAAAATAGGTATATATCACCTATTCTGAGTCGCCAAATACATGGTACAGAATACAAATATAATCTTAAATATACAACATGAGCTGTGAGTTTTAATACAATATTGTCTTCTAAACAGTATTCAAACTCAAAATAAGTTCTCAATACATTTATTTTCACACTATTTCATAGAATAGTGAGGACTACTAATGCTATCATCTGAACCGTCACTCCGTTCCCCGACTAGTTTCCGCTACGTTCTCATTTCCTGAAGAAAACAATGAAAGTAAAAGGGTGAGCTCAACTAGTCCAATAAGAGATATTATGATTAAGATAATGCAGAATAAATTATCATTAGCCTTCAACAGTGTTAAACTGATAAAATATAACAAACATCAAGTTTAACTGCAACGGAAGAAGCAATCCATTAAAAGAATCAAGTAGAGAATAAAATCTACTATCTTTTATGATTTAAAAAGGTTATTCATCACTTTTATCGCTGAGACTCAGCTTAATAAATAATCCACATCATCCCTGCACTACTGCCAAGGATATTCATTAGTATCACGACCATAAATTATCCATGCACTACGGGCCAAGGATCTTCGTGTATTCATCAATGGTCATGATCATGCCAACAACTGTCCATCAATGCACTACGGGCCAATGAGAACTTTTATCACATCATTTGTAACATTACGGTCATGATTATACCGATTAATCCCTGGTCATAATCATACCAAGTCCATCTATGCACTACAGACCACAGATGACTTTCAACATAATATAAACATGAGGATGATGACAATGATATAAGAATTCAATAAAACAAGTTCAAGAATTAATTTATCCAAGAACCAATAACGTTCAAATTGTCAACATGATACTTCTTTGTAGAGTAAAATTCAAGAATGCTCAGAAGAATATTTTCATGAAAAGATACTGGATGAAGCGCAAATATCAAGGATATTCCACTAATTTCACGGAGTATAGAAGTCAAAACTTTAACCAACTGAGTATAATAAAGAATGGAATAACAAAAAAAATCACCAGACATGCGATAGACCGCACATACATGTTATTCCAACAGAATAATAAATAACGGAACCAGGTCATGCGTAAACGCACAGATAGGATGTTCCAACAGAATAATAAAGAATGGAATAACAGAAGAATTTCACCATGTATGCGGTACTTCGCATAGACAGGTTATTCCAACATAATGATAAAGAACGGAATAACAGAAGAATTTCACCAAGTATAGGGTAACTCGCGTATACAGGTTATTCCAACAGAATAATAAAGAATGGAATAACAGAAATTCTCTTCATGAATAAGAAAGAAATAATACTCCTTACCTTAGAAGAAACTGGATATAGGAGTAGTGAAGTAGCAGAATACTTTTCTTCTTTCTCTCTATAATTTTCTCTCTCTAGAGTTTCAGTGAATTCGTAAAAAATAATGAAAGAATGAGCTTTTATTTATAGGATAATGGAAAGGCACTGTGTAAAGATTTTTCTCACGGATGCAACAGTTTTATAACTCACGGACGTCTTATGCAATATTCGGGCGTCTGAATTTCAAAGCCACCATCAAATAAAACAAAAAAACCAATATATATATATATATATATATATATATATATATATATATATATATATATAACACATGTTGTTTTGAAAAACTTCCCACAATAACCCACCCACCAATTCCTATATCAATCACACATACCCATTTTCCCTTATCTTCAAGGCATATTCCCCCACCCCCCCCCTTTTTTCCTACCACACACACACACTCACACACTAAACTCCACCAACAAGTCACTCTCACACACATCACTCTCACCCATATCACATTCATATATATATATATATACACACACACACACTCACACTTATATATATAATTTTCCTCCCCTATACGTAACTTCCTCCCACCCCCATTTTTAAAATTAGTTTTTTAACACATATGGGCCCCATATGTGGGCCTCACCTTTAAATAATTTCTACCGATTATTTTAAAAAATGAGAAAATGGGGGGGGGGTCCATAAATACAACAAATACTTCATAAAATTCCCTCAATATTTTTAACAATATTTATCAACATTATTATAATTCACAATATTAATCGACTAGGTTATTCCCAAGAAAGAGGGGGGTTTTCAATAAAGATTTCTCCCTATTGGCACGCAATTAGGTGACCAAACCTGTAAGACCCCGAATTTTATGAAATAAAAGTATTCAGTTTTTCTTATAATTACTATTCAGTAAATGGTTAAATTGATAAAAGTTTAAAGTTATGAGTGCAATATGATTTTTTTTTCAAAATAAGCAAGTGGTTATAAAATAATCATTGTTGTCGGGGAATATTCGTTTGGTCGTGGAATATTCTTTCTGTCGGGGAATATTCGTACGACGGCGCAGCTATTTGTGGGCCCCATAACGAATAACTGTCGGGTGAAGGAAAACGACAAATTTGAGTTTTTACAAATAACGGCGTAGTTGTTATCGTTAACACTTTTGGAATACCCGGTGGTTAAAATACAGTAATACGCGTTATTGCACAGTAGCACACGGTATTGCATAGTATTTTTAAAATTATTGATTCTTACGTAAGAAGGCACTACTCAATAATTGTTACAGTAATTACTGTTCAATATTTTATTTTATTGATTCAATAATTGCTACGTTGAAATTTTGTATTATTGTTGTTCAATAATTGTTGCTGCACAGTATTTTCTATTATCAGATCAATAATTCATATTATTTGAATAGTATTATTAGATAACATTATTGACAATGTCTAGAAAGTTCTGTCTAAGGAGAGGTTTGGTCATTTAATTGCGCGCCAGTAAGGAAAAATTCTTATTGGAAAGCCCCCTCTTTCCTGGGAACGGCCTGGTTGTCATAAATGTGATTCTGTAATATTATTTGTGAATAATTAATTATTGATTCATATGATAAGGAAATATTTATATTATGTGGATATAAATGAGGGATATATTTTTGTGGTTAAAAATGAAGGAGTTAATGTTGAGGTTTTTATCAGTATTTTTGTCGGAATGGAGGTAATAAAAATCAGGGTTTTTGAGATATTTTGCGGGGGTTATAATTTTTAATCCGACCGTTGGATCGTGGTAATTTTTGGATATGTTATACATATATAAGTTGGGTATATGTCCATAAATTTTGAACCGTTAAAAATGAACGTATGATTTGTTATGAATTTTAAGAGGTGGCTGATTCGGAAATCAGGTTATAAATCATTTTTGGTGGAAAATTCTAGAATTGGTGGGCCCCACTTGTGGTTGGTGAAGAAATGTGCTGAATTATATTTTAAATGTGGTGGGTGGGAATAGTAGCAGGTAAAGCCATCAGGTTGCAGGTCAAACCTACCAAAATTTTCCTATAAATAGAGGGCTAAGTTAGAATTGAAAATCACACCAGAAACATAAGTTTTCTCTCTTTCTCTCTCTATATTATGAAGCATATTTTGTGAGTATTTAGATACTTTGAGAGTTGGTATTCAGTGCAAGTTTCCTTCAGCATCATATCCGATATCCAGCCAGAAGTACTGCTCTTTTGAGGTAAGGGATTGTAAGGGATAGTAAGGGATATTAAGGGATTTTAAGGGTTGTTATGATTTTCAGTTTCGTAATTTTTCTGATCTTCAAAAATTCTGGAAAAATTTAAAATGATATTTTGATGAGTTTTATTGATTGTGTCCAAAAATGGTGATTTTTGGATGTATAGATTGAGAGTTATGAATTTTATGAGAAAAAACTATTTTAAAAGTAACTGCTTATAATTCCTTGTGGTTAACTCCAAAATTGATGAAATTTTTATTGGGAGTACATGTATATGATGGGAGTATACTCTGTTAATTTCAGAATTTTTGGACAAAAGTATAATTTTTGATAAATGTCTAAATATTCGGCTGTTTTAGCCATATGAAAAATAGTAAATGACTTTTAAAAATTCTGAGAAAAATATATGTTCACTATGTGACTATATTATGCTAAATCCCAGAAAAGAAATATTTTTGGAACTGATTTGGTATTTTTCATGAAAATGGTCTAGTTATGAATAAATGAATTAAATATGTTTTTGTGAAGTAAGAAAATTGGAAAATAGGATTTTATGGCTTGAGAATCCTATATATGAGGTATATGCAGATTTTTGATGAGGGTTTTGGTTATTGATGATGAAATTGTAAGAGTTGGCATTTTATGATGATTAAATACATTAATTAGTAAAGTGTAAACAATTTAAATAAATTGTTTATAAGCTTAAGAAATGTTATTCTTTCAATATCATTATACCGAAATATTGGTATAGATTTTATTGTAGAATTTCTACCTTTTAGTGTCGAGTTACTATTTACGAGTTACTATTCATGAGTTACTATTCACGAGTTACTATTCACGACAAAATTGGTTTCTTTTACTAACCAAATTATAGTTGATTTATGAATATTACTCTTGAGATTAAATCTATATGTTGATTATATTGATTTTATTATCATATATAACATTTTTATAACCCTGATGTTGAAATTCTCTTTCACTGGAGTGTAAAGATGGGTAGATTATTGGTATGATCATGACTAGGGTTCTCTTTGGCCTGTAGTGCAAAGTTGAATTGTGACTGGTATGATCATGACCATTGAATTTATAATTGAATATCTTAAGCTTAAGTGCAAAGGTGAATTGATCAACATGGTTATAATTATTGTTTATATAAATTCTGAGATGATTATATATTTTTTTGAGATATGAATATATTTGGCCTGTAGTGCAAATATGAATTGTTGAGGAATATCTTTGGCCTGTAGTGCAAAGATGAATTGTAGATGAATATCTTTGGTCTGTAATGGTCTGTTGATGAATATCTTTGGCCCGTAGTGCAAAGATGACCTGTTGTTGAATATCTTTGGCCAGTAATGCAAAGATGAACTGTTGATGAATATCTTTGACCTGTAGTGCAAAGATGACTTGTTGATGAATATCTTTGGCCCGTAGTGCAAAGATGAAGTTATTAGTATGATTGTGAACAGGAACTGTGATTTGGTATAACCATGATCTTTGATGTTTCAGGTAAAGACAAGTGATGAAAATTATCTTTGTTCTGGATGAGAAGAGGAATTTAGAACTACAATTATGATTATGAGTTATTTATGTGATTGTGGACAAGAATTGTTGATTGATGTTACAGGGATAAAACATTGTTGGTGGATTTTTAACATGGAGAAAATAATAGACTTTATAGTCTATTTGACTCTTCTAATGGATTGCTCGTTCCGCTGCAACTATGGTTGAAATTTTTATCATTTACCATATGTTCTAAATCTCTGATTTATTATTGATGAAGGCTATTGATAATTTAATTATCTTTAGTCATGATATTCTTTACTGAGCTAGTTGTGCTCACCCTTTTGCTTCACAATTCCTTTCAGGTAATAAGAGTGTAGCTGGGTCGAGCGAGGGTAACGGGGAAATAGAACGGTGGTCTCTAGCTGTGGATGTTCTCCCGAAGCAGTATAGAAAAGTTCATTTAGTAGTTATATTTGGTGAATCTAATAGGGTAAGGTGTACCCAACGTTGGAAGGGTGGTTTGCCACTATCCTACAAGATGTCTAACGGCATACAACCTCGTGTCATCATAAGACAGGGATGTGCTCATCCACTTGCTGAGTATATCTATGGGCACTACCTATATAATCTTGGTGTTTGTTTGAAGTATAATTCTCAATTAGAGACAGTGGAGATAATGATAAGTCAAGAGAAGACTCACCATTGGGAAGAATATGATAGTAATCTTCTCGTTTTTCTTTGGGGTCTATTGGGTCAACCAAGGATAATTCTGTAGCCATATGATATCTATCATAATCTAGACGCGTGGCCTCCCATGTACGAAGGTTTCCTTGAGCACTTCCCAAAGATTCTAATTTCTAAAACAGTTTTTGACTATACCTTTATGTAAGGTGCTGACATAGGTTGGTGTCCAGAGTTACAGTTGGTATCAGAGCTATAAGTAAAGAGCCCCGAGCCTCTCGCTGGTGACTTCCTGTTGATGGGGGATGCACCGAAGCCAGACTCTCCGTAGGGGACGCCGTTCTGCGGTGGCAAGCTGATAGGTATCAATGTAAGGTGCTGACATGGGTTGGGTGGAATGGACCTATTTTGGGGTTGTCACAGGTGGTATCAGAGCTTAGGGATATGATCTTTGGCGGAGATCGGGGAATATAACTAGGAGGGGAGAGATGAGTAAATCCTTCGCTAGTGTGTCCTACCTAAGCTTATTTGTTGGTCAGTCATAATATCGGGATATTATGTGATATGTTAATTTGTTCAATTAACCCTTGTTTTGAAGCTGTATTCTAGAATGATATCTGAAATACAGGAGATGGGCAATGGAGAAATCATGATGACAGGGAAGATGGAATCTGAAATGAAAGCAAGGTATTCTCAACTCTTTGAAATACCAGGTACGTAAATTTCGGGGACGAAATTTCATAAGGAGGGGAGATTGTAAGACCCCGAATTTTATGAAATAAAAGTATTCAATTTTTCTTATAATTACTATTCAGTAAATGGTTAAATTGATAAAAGTTTAAAGTTATGAGTGCAATATGATTTTTTTTTCAAAATAAGCAAGTGGTTATAAAATAATCATTGTTGTCGGGGAATATTCGTTTGGTCGTGGAATATTCTTTCTGTCGGGGAATATTCGTACGACGGCGCAGCTATTTGTGGGCCCCATAACGAATAACTGTCGGGTGAAGGAAAACGACAAATTTGAGTTTTTACAAATAACGGCGTAGTTGTTATCGTTAACACTTTTGGAATACCCGGTGGTTAAAATACAGTAATACGCGTTATTGCACAGTAGCACACGGTATTGCATAGTATTTTTGAAATTATTGATTCTTACGTAAGAAGGCACTACTCAATAATTGTTACAGTAATTACTGTTCAATATTTTATTTTATTGATTCAATAATTGCTACGTTGAAATTTTGTATTATTGTTGTTCAATAATTGTTGCTGCACAGTATTTTCTATTATCAGATCAATAATTCATATTATTTGAATAGTATTATTAGATAACATTATTGACAATGTCTAGAAAGTTCTGTCTAAGGAGAGGTTTGGTCATTTAATTGCGCGCCAGTAAGGAAAAATTCTTATTGGAAAGCCCCCTCTTTCCTGGGAACGGCCTGGTTGTCATAAATGTGATTCTGTAATATTATTTGTGAATAATTAATTATTGATTCATATGATAAGGAAATATTTATATTATGTGGATATAAATGAGGGATATATTTTTGTGGTTAAAAATGAAGGAGTTAATGTTGAGGTTTTTATCAGTATTTTTGTCGGAATGGAGGTAATAAAAATCAGGGTTTTTGAGATATTTTGCGGGGGTTATAATTTTTAATCCGACCGTTGGATCGTGGTAATTTTTGGATATGTTATACATATATAAGTTGGGTATATGTCCATAAATTTTGAACCGTTAAAAATGAACGTATGATTTGTTATGAATTTTAAGAGGTGGCTGATTCGGAAATCAGGTTATAAATCATTTTTGGTGGAAAATTCTAGAATTGGTGGGCCCCACTTGTGGTTGGTGAAGAAATGTGCTGAATTATATTTTAAATGTGGTGGGTGGGAATAGTAGCAGGTAAAGCCATCAGGTTGCAGGTCAAACCTACCAAAATTTTCCTATAAATAGAGGGCTAAGTTAGAATTGAAAATCACACCAGAAACATAAGTTTTCTCTCTTTCTCTCTCTATATTATGAAGCATATTTTGTGAGTATTTAGATACTTTGAGAGTTGGTATTCAGTGCAAGTTTCCTTCAGCATCATATCCGATATCCAGCCAGAAGTACTGCTCTTTTGAGGTAAGGGATTGTAAGGGATAGTAAGGGATATTAAGGGATTTTAAGGGTTGTTATGATTTTCAGTTTCGTAATTTTTCTGATCTTCAAAAATTCTGGAAAAATTTAAAATGATATTTTGATGAGTTTTATTGATTGTGTCCAAAAATGGTGATTTTTGGATGTATAGATTGAGAGTTATGAATTTTATGAGAAAAAACTATTTTAAAAGTAACTGCTTATAATTCCTTGTGGTTAACTCCAAAATTGATGAAATTTTTATTGGGAGTACATGTATATGATGGGAGTATACTCTGTTAATTTCAGAATTTTTGGACAAAAGTATAATTTTTGATAAATGTCTAAATATTCAGCTGTTTTAGCCATATGAAAAATAGTAAATGACTTTTAAAAATTCTGAGAAAAATATATGTTCACTATGTGACTATATTATGCTAAATCCCAGAAAAGAAATATTTTTGGAACTGATTTGGTATTTTTCATGAAAACGGTCTAGTTATGAATAAATGAATTAAATATGTTTTTGTGAAGTAAGAAAATTGGAAAATAGGATTTTATGGCTTGAGAATCCTATATATGAGGTATATGCAGATTTTTGATGAGGGTTTTGGTTATTGATGATGAAATTGTAAGAGTTGGCATTTTATGATGATTAAATACATTAATTAGTAAAGTGTAAACAATTTAAATAAATTGTTTATAAGCTTAAGAAATGTTATTCTTTCAATATCATTATACCGAAATATTGGTATAGATTTTATTGTAGAATTTCTACCTTTTAGTGTCGAGTTACTATTTTCGAGTTACTATTCATGAGTTACTATTCACGAGTTACTATTCACGACAAAATTGGTTTCTTTTACTAACCAAATTATAGTTGATTTATGAATATTACTCTTGAGATTAAATCTATATGTTGATTATATTGATTTTATTATCATATATAACATTTTTATAACCCTGATGTTGAAATTCTCTTTCACTGGAGTGTAAAGATGGGTAGATTATTGGTATGATCATGAATAGGGTTCTCTTTGGCCTGTAGTGCAAAGTTGAATTGTGACTGGTATGATCATGACCATTGAATTTATAATTGAATATCTTAAGCTTAAGTGCAAAGGTGAATTGATCAACATGGTTATAATTATTGTTTATATAAATTCTGAGATGATTATATATTTTTTTGAGATATGAATATATTTGGCCTGTAGTGCAAATATGAATTGTTGAGGAATATCTTTGGCCTGTAGTGCAAAGATGAATTGTAGATGAATATCTTTGGTCTGTAATGGTCTGTTGATGAATATCTTTGGCCCGTAGTGCAAAGATGACCTGTTGTTGAATATCTTTGGCCAGTAATGCAAAGATGAACTGTTGATGAATATCTTTGACCTGTAGTGCAAAGATGACTTGTTGATGAATATCTTTGGCCCGTAGTGCAAAGATGAAGTTATTAGTATGATTGTGAACAGGAACTGTGATTTGGTATAACCATGATCTTTGATGTTTCAGGTAAAGACAAGTGATGAAAATTATCTTTGTTCTGGATGAGAAGAGGAATTTAGAACTACAATTATGATTATGAGTTATTTATGTGATTGTGGACAAGAATTGTTGATTGATGTTACAGGGATAAAACATTGTTGGTGGATTTTTAACATGGAGAAAATAATAGACTTTATAGTCTATTTGACTCTTCTAATGGATTGCTCGTTCCGCTGCAACTATGGTTGAAATTTTTATCATTTACCATATGTTCTAAATCTCTGATTTATTATTGATGAAGGCTATTGATAATTTAATTATCTTTAGTCATGATATTCTTTACTGAGCTAGTTGTGCTCACCCTTTTGCTTCACAATTCCTTTCAGGTAATAAGAGTGTAGCTGGGTCGAGCGAGGGTAACGGGGAAATAGAACGGTGGTCTCTAGCTGTGGATGTTCTCCCGAAGCAGTATAGAAAAGTTCATTTAGTAGTTATATTTGGTGAATCTAATAGGGTAAGGTGTACCCAACGTTGGAAGGGTGGTTTGCCACTATCCTACAAGATGTCTAACGGCATACAACCTCGTGTCATCATAAGACAGGGATGTGCTCATCCACTTGCTGAGTATATCTATGGGCACTACCTATATAATCTTGGTGTTTGTTTGAAGTATAATTCTCAATTAGAGACAGTGGAGATAATGATAAGTCAAGAGAAGACTCACCATTGGGAAGAATATGATAGTAATCTTCTCGTTTTTCTTTGGGGTCTATTGGGTCAACCAAGGATAATTCTGTAGCCATATGATATCTATCATAATCTAGACGCGTGGCCTCCCATGTACGAAGGTTTCCTTGAGCACTTCCCAAAGATTCTAATTTCTAAAACAGTTTTTGACTATACCTTTATGTAAGGTGTCATTGTGAGGTGATGTCCACGGTTGGAACATGAGTCACATTTGATATATATTTGTATTCAAACTCACAGCATATGTGTTGTTGTATTTTGCACGACAATTGTTGTAATAAAGTTGTAGTTATTTTCTGTACCATGTATTTGGCGACTCAGAATAGGTTGGATGGAATGGACCTGTTTTGGGGGCGTCACAAAACCTCTCCTTGACAGAACTTCTAGACATCGTTAATATTGCAAATAATAATATTAATAACTTTGTCATCTCAATTATTGACTTAATAATATATAAAATATTGACAATAATTGAATCAAATAACGTGAGATACTATGCAGCAATTACTATAGCAATAATTGAACAAAATTGAGTGACTTCTCACGTAAGCATCAATAATCAATATCGTGTGCTACTATGCAACCATGCGTATTACTGTACTTTTACTACCGAGTAGTTTAGCAGTTTTAACTGTAAAACTTCCGCCGTTATTTTCATAAAAATATTTTTGTCGTTTTCTCAATCCGACAATAATTTTGTTGTGGCGTCCACCAATGATTGTGCCGTCGTATGAATATTCCCTGTTAAAACGAATATTCCCCGACCAATCGAATATTATATAACAACTTGCGTACTTTGTAAAATTTATAAATATTACCCACAACTATAACATTATATCAAATTCATTCCATAATATTTAAAAATAATATTTATAGAAAAATCATCTGTATTAAAAAATTGGGGTCTTACAATATATATATATATATATATATATATAGAGCCCCGTTCTTAGGCGAACTAAAATGATGGACTACGTTGAAGCAAAGAAAGGACACGCAGGTCAAAAAGAATTGTTGGGGTCAAAAAAAAACCCATCTAATATCAGTCACACCGCTCTCTCTCTCGTTATTCCCTCTCTCGCTCTTCCCTTTATCTCTATCAGCAACCTTGTCCCTCTCTCTCTCTATCAGCTCGCCTGAAACAAATTGGAAGGGTAAAAAGGCGATCGAACAGGTGGTGTTGCAAATCGGAAGGTAAAGATTCCTACAAAGAGAATTGGAAGGTGAAGATTCAAGTTTTGAAATCGGTTATTGTAAAAGTTAAAAATTTGAAGTTAGGGGCGTTGTTTAAGGCTAGGTAAAGTAAGCCAATTTAAGGAGTTATATTGTGACTACTTAGTTATGTAGGTCGTACAAAAGGCGAAAAATTAGCGTAGACCGTAAGAGACGGAATTAGGCAAGTTCTCTCATTCGATTTACGTTTTTATGAAAGTTTTATATTCCTTATCTTGAGCAAGTTTCCTAACTATTGCAAGTTCTTTCTGCACTTTGTGCAACAATGTGTTTAATTGTTTGAATTTCATTAATTATTTCTTTGAATTATGCAGTTCATTTTAAATTATGTAATCTTTTATTTATAAGAATTATTTGTCATTTGATTCGACTTAACTAGATTATTGAACTATTCCTTTCGGAATAATTATTTGTTGAAATATTGAATTGTTATAATTCTTTATTTGAGAAAATTTATTATGCCAGGTTAAATTATTTTGGGGCAAAATCTGTATGCTAGTAACTAAGTTGAACAATCTTTATTCATGGGAGAATTTATGATGTGTCGAAAAACCGACTTAAACACCGTTAATATAGTGTAGTAAGTGTTATGCATAACATAACATATTATTAAGTCGATTCCCTATAATATTTACGGAGAGTTCTCTATTTTTTATGATTGTTGGACAAAACTGGAGAGTTTTACGTCTTTATGACTAATGAGCGTTGTTAGTTCTTGATTTAACAACCACTTAGTGTTACTATAACTGACAATTATTAAAATATTTTGTTGAGTTATTATTCCTTTTAATCAGAGAAGTGTGAGTTCTTTTATGTAATATCTGTTAAACTTGTTGCAATCTTATGCTCCCAGCTAAGAAATTATTATCAAAAGAGTTGACAGTATAAAAAGGAAAGTTAAAGAAAAGTAGTTACGTCAAAAGACATATTATAATTGCCTTATACTGTGATGTAAATTATAATTGTTGGGTGTGGGTCCTCACCCATGAGATAGAATCCAAGATAGAAAAGAATTGATTTTCTTTGTGAGCAAGTAAATGGGTTTACTTGATATTAATCCAATTAGAAATTGGGTTAATGGAAGCAATATTGGAATTGGAGATTCCATGAAAGGAATCAAAGTGAAAAAAAGATTTACTTGTTAGATTGGTTGGTGACCAAGACAAGGAGATGTGATCCCTAATTTGATTAGGAGAATAAATGTGAGACCCCGAATTTTATGAAATAAAAGTATTCAAAGTTTCTATTTTGGTAAATGGTTAAATTGATAAAAGGTTAAAGTTAAAGGTGATATGTGAAAATTTTTCAAAGTAGACAAGTTGTCATAAAATACCCGGTTACTATTCACTCTAGTATTGTTCACTCGAGTTTTTGGGGTACTTTTTGTGTCAGAGTACTATTCATGAGTTACTATTCATGAGTTACTATTCAAGAGTTACTATTCACGAGTTACTATTTACGAGTTACTATTCACGAGTTACTATTCATGAGTTACTATTCACGAGTTACTATTTACGGGGAATATTCGATTAGTCGGAGAATATTTGTACGACGGTACAATCATTGGTGGACCCCACAACAGAATTATTGTCGGATTGAGAAAACGACAAAAATATTTTATTAAAATTACGGCGGAAGTTTTACCGTTGATACTGTTGAACTACTCGGTAGTAAACGTACAGTAATACGTGTGGTTGCATAGTAGCACACGGTATTGATTATTAATGCTTATGTGAGAAGTCACTCAGTTTGATTCAGTTATTGTCAATTAATAATATGAATTATTTAGCGATAATGAAGTTTTGTTTTATTCGTATTATTAACGTAATAAAACAGAAACATCTTTTTATATAAAACAGAATACTTTATTAAAATTGTTTGTTTTATTAGGCAATAATTAGAATATATTATATTTTATTTAAAAGATTTTGTTTTAAATATGGACCGTCAGATTAAAGTAAATCAATCTGGACCGTTCATGGATTAGTTACTATGCATTCCATTTTCCTATAAATAGAAGTTCATTCCTTCATTATTTTCTTACGAATTCACTGAACTCTAGAGAGAGAAAGTATAGAGAGAAATAAGAAGAGTATTCTGCCACTTAACTACTTCTTTATTTTAGTTATTCTTTAAAACGGTAAGGGGTGTTATTCTTTCTTATTCATGAAGAGAACTTCTGTTATTCCATTCTTTATTATTCTGTTGGAATAACCTGTAAAAGTGGCATACCCTATACATGATATGTATACGCGGCATACCCTATACTTGGTGAAATCCTTATGTTATTTCATCCTTTATTATTCTGTTGGAATAACCTGTATGCGTGGTTTACCCTATACTTGGTGGAATGACCTGTATATGCGGTTTACCCAATACTTGGTGATCTTATTCTGTTATTCCATTCTTTATTATTATGTTGGAATAACCTGTTTATGCGAAGTACCGCATACTTGGTGAAACTCTTTCATTGTTTCGTTCTTTACGATTCTGTCGGAATATCCTGTCGGTGTGAATTTCACCTGACCTGGTTCCATAATTTATTATTCCGTATTTATTATTCTGTCGGAATATCCTGTCGGTGTGAATTTCACCTGACCTGGTTCCATATTTATTATTCCGCATTTATTATTCTGTTGGGAATAACCTGTCTGTGCGGTCTCTATCGCATGCATGGTGAATCCTTCTGTTATTCCATTCTTTATTATTCTGTTGGAATAACCTGTCTATGTGGATTGCCACATGCATGGTGAATGATCCTTTATATTCATTCCTTATTAAATTGTGGAAATGATCTGTATACGTGGATTACCGCATGGCTGGTGAAAATCCATTTGCAGTTTCATATATTCTTTATTATACTCATTTGGTTAAAGTTTTGATTTCTATACTCCATGAAATTAGTGGAATATCCTTGATATTTGCGCTTCATCCAGTATCTTTTCATGAAAATATTCTTCTGAGCATTCTTGACTGTTACTTTACAAAGAAGTATCATGTTGACAATTTGGATATTATTAGTTCCTGGATAAACTAATTCTTGAACTTGTTTAATTGAATTCCTATAACATTGTCACAATCCTCAAGTTTATTTTATGTTGAAAGTCATCTTTGGCTTACATGCATAGATGGACTTAGTATGATTATGACCAGGGATCATTCGGTATAATCATGAACTGTGATGTTATAAGTGGTGTGGTAAAAGTCCTCAGTGGCTTGTAATGCATTGATAGACAGTTTTTGGTATGATTATGACCAGAAATTTTTCGGTATAGTCATGACCATTGATGATTTAATGAATATCCTTGGCCCGTAATACAGGGATGATTAGAAGATGTGGTTTATTTATTAAGCTGAGTCTCAGTGATAAAAGTTGATGAAAATATTTTTAAATCATAGAAGATAGTAGGTTTTATTCTCTACTTGACTCTTCTTGTAAGACCCCAACTTATTAATGAATAAAATCAAATTTTCTCTAAATATTATTGTGAATAATAAGGGGTTAATTTGATATAATACTTTGGTTATGGGTGAAATGTGCAAATTTTACAAAATAAGCAAGTGGTTATAAAATATTTATTTTTGGTCGGTGAATATTCGGTTGGTCGTGGAATATTCTTGCTGTCGGGGAATATTCGTACGACGACGCAGCCTTGTGTGGGCCCCATAACGGAAAGCGATTGGATGAAGAAAACGACAAGTATAAGTTGTTTATAAATAACGGCGTAATTGTTACCGTTAATACTGTTGGAATATCCGGTGGTTAAAATACAGTAGCACACGGTATTGCACCAATTATTGATTCTTACGTAAGAAGGCACTACTCAATAATTGTTACAGTAGTTATTATTCAATATTTTATTTTATTGATTCAATAATTGCTGCGTTGATATTTTATATTATTGTTGTTTCAATAATTGTTGCTGCACAGTATTTTCATTTATCAGATCAATAATTCATATTATTTGAATAATATTATTAGATAACATTATTGGCAATGTCTAGAAAGTTCTGTCTAAGGAGAGGTTTGGTCATCTAATTGCGCGCCAGTAAGGAGAAATCCTTATTGGAAAGCCCCCTCTTTCCTGGGAACGGCCTGGTTGTCATAAATGTGATTCTGTAATATTATTTGTGAATAATTAATTATTGATTCATATGATAAGGAAATATTTATTTTATGTGGATATAAATGAGGGATATATTTTTGTGGTTAAAAATGAAGGAGTTAATGTTGAGGTTTTTGTCAGTATTTTTGTCGGAATGGAGGTATTAAAAATCAGGGTTTTTGAGATAGTTTGCGGGGGTTATAATTTTTAATCCGACCGTTGGATCGTGGTAATTTTTGGATATGTTATACATATATAAGTTGAGTATATGTCCACAAATTTTGAACCGTTAAAAATGAACGTATGATTTATTACGAATTTTACAAGATGACTGGTTCAGAAATTGTTGAATTTTCGGAGTTTATCATTTTGGTGGAAAATTCTAGAATTTGTGGGCCCCACTTGTGGTTGGTGAAGAAATGTGCTGAATTATATTTCAAATGTGGTGGGTGGGAATAGTAGCAGGTAAAGCCATCAGGTTGCAGGTCAAACCTACCAAAATTTTCCTATAAATAGAGGGCTAAGTTAGAATTGAAAATCACACCAGAAACAAGTTTTCTCTCTTTCTCTCTCTAGATTATTGAGTGTATTTTGTGAGTATTTAGATACTTTGAGAGTTTCTATTCATCAGAGCAAGTTTCTTTCAGCCTTATACCGGTATTCCGACCAGAAGTACTGATATTTTGAGGTAAGGGATATTATTTTCTTCTTAATGATATTATTTTCTTCAATATCATTATGTTAAAATATTGATATGAGTTTTTATCAAATTTGGAACTTTTTGTGTCGGGGGTTACTATTCACGTATACGGCACTATTCACGTATACGACACTATTCACGAATACGGCACTATTCACCGAAAAATAAAATTTTCCCTTTTTGTCCAAGATGTCTATTATGGTTACTATCTTTGATTGTATCCATGTTTTGATCTTTATTTTTGAATTCTGCTTCACAATTGATTATTATGAAGTATTATTGATCTTGGATAAACTGTTATACGAATCCCTACTATTTGTCCTTCTGTCTCATTGAATTCGTTCTCTTTAAGATATTTTTCATCATCCTCAGTCCTAAATGATGATATTACTGAATATCTTTGGCCTGTAGTGCAAAGATGTATAATTACTTGATGAATATCTTTGGCCTGTAGTGCAAAGATGAATATTTGGTTAAAGATGATTATTAATTGATGTTACAGGGATAAAATATTGATGATGGACTTTTAAATCTTAGAAGATAGTAGAATTCTTTCTCTACTTGACTCTTCTAATGGTTTGCTGTTTCCGCTGCAGTTGTTGATCTAAAACTTGTTGTCGATTATATTTTATCAGATTTTTCCCTGTTGAAGACTAACGATAATTTGTTGTATATTATCTTAGTCATAATATTCTTTACTGGGCTAGTTGAGCTCACCCTTTTCCTTTTTGTTCCATTTTTCTTCTCAGGAGGTGAGAACATAGTAGGATCTAGTCGGGGTATGGAGTGATGGTTCTAGAAAGATGTATTAGCAGTCCTCACTATTTCTGTAAAATAGTATTTGAATAATTGTAATGAGGATTTATTTGAGTGTGGATATTGTCTAGAAGACAATATTTGTATTTAAACTCACAGTATGTGTTGTCGTATTTTGCACGACAAATGTATTATTGAAGTTGTAGTTTGCTTTCTGTACCATGTATTTGGCGACTCAGAATGGGTGTTGTATACCTATTCTGGGGGCGTCACACTTCTAATGGATTGCTTATTCCGTTGCAGTTAAACTTGATGTCTATTATATTTTATCAGTTTAACATTGTTGAAGACTATTGATAATTTATTCTTCATTATCTTAGTCATAATATTTCTTACTGGGCTAGTTGAGCTCACCCTTTGTTTCAATGTTCTCTTCAGGAAATGAAAATATAGCTGGGACGAGTCGGGAAAAGGAGTGATGGTCCAGAAGATAGCATTAGTAGTCCTCACTATTCTGTTAAATAGTGCGACAATAAATGTAATGAGGACTCCTTTTGAGTTTGTATAGTCTCTAGTAAACAATAATTGTATTTAAACTCACAGTTATGTTTTGTCGTATTGTACACGACAGTTGTATTAGTAAGTTGTATTTGTATTCTGTACCATGTATCTGACGACCCAAGATGGGTGATGTATACCTAATTTTGGGGGCGTCACAATAAATTGTTTCTAATCCATAATAGGAATGAATTAAGAAGAGTACTATAAATAAGGCTATGAGGGAGTCTTATTTGATACATGAGATAAGCTTGGTAGTAAGAAGATACCAAAAGAATAAATTAAGAGAATTACAGTTTTTTGTTCGTGGGTATCCGCCGCCATCTCCGTTCAATTGAAAGCTTGAAGATTTTATTGTTTGGGGTATTTTTGAGTGGTGAAGTTAATTAGGTTTCTCAACCTAATTAAAGGTAAAATTGTATTATCTAAATTTATTGTGTAACCTCAAATTTTAGGGTATAAAACTTGAGAGGATTATTGTAAGCCCATTATTAGTTATATAGTGGATATTCGGAGTTTGACCCGTGATTTTTACCTCTTAATTTTAGAGGGTTTTTCACGTATATTTGGTGTCTTGCTTGTGGATGGTTATTTGTTATTTTTGTTCTCATAATTGGGTTTGTTAATTTCATATTTAATTGTACAAAGAAGAAAAAGTAATTCCTGGGATATAGAATATTTTTGGCGTACTTTTCCCAGCAATAATAACTTTTCGAAACGAAATTAAGAAACTGGGCATTGTAATATTCTTATATCAATGATATTGATTTTTTTATATATAAAAATGTATTGTTTCTTTACATTTAAGTTAGTAGATGTTGAAATCGTTTAACTATGCTAGATTAACATTATTAGTAAAGTTCTGATCACGAGAAAAGAGTTTGTCTAATTGAACGTTGTTTTAACGAAAAACCCTATCTTTCTTGGAAAGAACTACTTGATTGCTAATACTGCAAGTTTCGAATAGATAAGTAGAGAAGAAGTTAAGACCAAAAATGATAAAGTTGTGGTATAATATCTATATTCAGAAAGATTTAGTGTTGAATCCGGAGGCGCCACAATAATACACAATTTCTAATTATTATTTGATTAAGTAATTTTTTTTAGTTATTAATTTAACATTGTGTAATAATTTAAAAAAATTAAAATCTTATTTTGAATGGATACGTATATGCCAATTTTTGATATATTTATTTATATTATAATATATAAAACAAATATAAATAATAAATAATATCTATATTCAAATATTATATGACAAATATGAATATTTTATATTATATATTCATCAAATACGAATATAATTATAAATATTAAAATTTATTTTTAAATACGAGATAACAATAAGTCTATTATTACATAAAAACTGCTGACATACTCTCAAGTATAGAACAAATGTATGAACGATTTTATGTGCAAGTATGATTACTCTGGACGAGGTATCATCGTCCATTCGTATCAAACATATAGATAGTCACTTATTAGACTCAACATTGAAAATATCGCCCCATTTCGTCCATTTTGTTCCTCACTTCCTGTCGACTGAACTGCGAAAAAAAACCCCAAGTCTCGCTATCTGCCTTTTCTCTCCAATGGCTTCTACGAATTCCCTTTTCTTATCTCAGTCCGATTCCGCCTCTGGCAGCCGGAACTCTGGGAAAGTCACTCCGCCGCACCAGGTTCGATATCTCTAGAATCTTCATACGTTATGCTTTTGTATTCAATGCGGTAATTCAGCTATAGGGTTTTTTAATTTCCCTCCTTTTATTTTACAGGATACCGCAAGCAAGAGTGCTACTTGTGAGGAGCGGGAGAAATTAGCTAAATCTTGCGAAGCTTATGCGTAATTAAGATCAAACACTGACTCAAAATCTAATCTTTTCTTTATCTACGATTTCATTTTCCTTCTTACTAATCTTATTAGATTTTTTTATGATAACCGAAGTGATCTTAGGATATGATTCATTACATTGAATCCATGTGGTGGAATTAGAACTTGGGCTGAGTTGTTGAAATTTTAGCTTAATTATTCTGTGGCGATTGTGAAATCTGTGCTCCCAAATGCAGCATTGATTGTATATGAAAAATGTTTGTGCGTGTATATCTTTGTTTGAATCATGGAAATAGTGAGAGGAAGATGGACTAATTAATTAGGTTATATTTTCTGATTTCTTGAGGAATGTAAATAAGTTTGATTGACGGGCATATGGGGATTTTTCTTGATATTGAACTTGCACAGACATTTGGGCTGTATAAAATAGGGTCTATGTCCGTCAATTTACTGTGAAAGACCAAGTTAGCTTCTCAGATGCTTGGAGATGTTATTAGCTGGTTAATGGCGCTTTTCTCTTTTCTTTTTCACGATTTTCCTAATTTATGAATTGGTTATTTAGTTCTGTGCACATCCTTCAAGCATATGTAGGGTTTTTCCAATGAAACTGTCAGTTTTTTTAAACCTTTTAAATTACATAATTCAACTTGTAATACTTTTGACCTTCTGTAGATTATGTTTTGAAGCATGTACTGTAACTGTATATTGAGTGATTAGATATATTTGACTTTATATATACTGTCCGTTACTTCTTCTGATTAAGAGGCTAGATAACAGTATCTTCTTGTTTGGTACAGGGAAGAGTATAGGAAGGAGGAAAGAGAAAGATTCAAGATGTATGAAGCTGAATTCACCCAGGAGTTGATGGCAAAATACTTTTCGAATCAGGATATTTTTGGAGGTAAACACTCAATACAAGATACCATAATAAGGTCTTACTTGTGTTTGTATCTTTCCATTGTAGCAGAAGTCTTGACATAACAAATGTATCTTCATGATAGTGGGATGTAGTTTTCTGTGCTATATTTGTTTTGTTGCTTTGAATTTTTTAATTCTAACTCTGTTACTGATTTGTTAGGGAATTAATTTTGACAAGCAACCCTTTCTCTGAGAAAATATGTTCTCTGAATTAGAGTATGACGAAACTCAGTTTTGTTATCTAAATGCAGTATAATTGCTTTGTGGGCTGATAGGATAATTAAATCTCTCTCTCTCTCCACTTCACTGGATATATCTTACCAGTTTTAACAGTTCTTCATGTTTTACTCCTATATATGTTTGTCGTATATTCCCACTTAAAAGTCCATGATATTGACATCCATATTATGGATTTGATACCTGTCAAAGGCTGTTTGATGTTTTTTTGCCTATGCTTCCTCTCATACCATGTTGTAACACGAATGGATTTGCAATTTCATTTTACACTAACCTTGTTATCTTACAAAATTCCAAATGCTTCTAGATTACTGCAGGGAATTGTTCAGCAACGTGTGATATAGAATATTATGTGGGTACTGAATCCTATTATCTGTTTACATATGGGACTCATTTGTTGACTATCCAATTAGTTTGCATAAAAGGCGTTCTTCAGTTGAGTTTAGTATTGAATCTTATTCATTGATGAGCAAAATAACTATAACCTGGGCCTCTATCGCGAAGAAAATTACTATTTGGAACAAGGTTGATAAGAAATTTGTGCATTCTGGTGGCCCAAGAAATTAATCACATTTCTAATATGCTATTATGCTTTGATTAGTTTAAGTGGTTGTATATGTAAGACTGACTTGTGCTCAAATCTTAAAAAACTTATTGGTCTGCATGAACCTTCTTGGACATCTCCATAGTTAAATCAATCACTCAGTCAAAAGATTTTCTTTGTCACATTTCATTATTTTTTTTAATAAGTAAAAATATTTTTAAGAACAAGTCATTAAAAGGGGATGGCACCCATGCCTACTGGGTGTATACAAAAGACTAAGGAGAGGACAGAAAAACTTCCAAGCACGAACCAGTTCATCCCTAAAAGCTAGGATGACAAAACAAAACTCTGGAGCACCCAAAAAAGTGGCAAAAATCAAAATACTTGGTTTTAATACTATTGAATTCACTTATTTTTCTTGCAGATAACATATATGAGGAAACCGGAATTGATGGTATGAAGGCAAGCAGGTACTATGAAATCGAAGCAGATGTTCTTAAGCAAAGTTTCAAATACTGTATTCGTAAGTTTGTATCTAATCTATCTTTTGATATTGTCACGTAGGTGGATTGGCACTGAATCATATGCAGACCCAGTGAGTTATCTAGAGGAGAAAGGCACAATTTCAAAATCTGAAGCAAAAACTTCAACAAGTAAAGGAAAGCAACCAAGGAGGAAGAGTGGCTGATATAGACTTGCTTCCTCCTATAAAATCAACGTATGGCCCTTTTATTGAGTTAATTAAGTGTAGCCATACAAAGTTTCTGCAGTAAAAGAACCAGATGTTCTGCTATGTTTCATCTTTACATTTACTTTTTGTTTTGTGACAAAATTTTGAAGTATGCACTTCATCTATTGGTAACATCGTCAAAGCGACAGGTTTGTTGATCTATTTTTAATAGGTAATTTTGGCTTCGAGTATGGGGACCGGAACTAGCGACCTTGAGGTTATTCCTTAAGGCCTCTGCCATCTCTCCAACTCCTTGGGGTTGAAATTGACAGGTTTATTATTGCCTTAGAGGAGAATTGCATAATGCATGAATACATATATGGGTATTAGATTTAAATATTAAATTAGTTTTTACACTAGTTTTGTGTAAAGTACTAATATATAAAGCATTATATTAGTTAGTGTAGTATAGTATTATTATTATGTTCTAAATTTATCATTAAAGAAACTACTGAAGAATCCCTAGAAGAATCCACGAGTCTGGATTCTAGGGATTCGCCGACCTACATAAGAATATTCTTAGGGTATTGTCTATCTGTATTAGGCGATACACAACAAAAAGCTACATATTGCGTTACATACAAAGTTGTCATTAAATAAATATATCATTATTTAAATCATATGATACATAGTTGTAGGAGTTGTTAACATTTTCTTGTTGCAAAATTATAAATTCTAATTTTATCTTGCAATATTTTACATAACGGCAACACCATTATGTTCAGCCAGTGCCGATACCTATACGTATTGGCTGATGCTTACTGGTATAGGCGGATACTTTGAACAATCTTACCATTAAGGAAAGAAACAATATATTGAATATTATTAGTACTCTACTCTATTTATTATCAATTCAAAGTTTGCTCGGATAGAAGAATATATATTTTCCAACAAGAGAAAGGATTTCAAATTCTATAAGAAAAAAGATTTCTTAAAGCAACTAAGAAACAACTGAGGATGTGAATCTTAAAGACCTAGGCTGCAAAACACTTGAATACTATTAAAATCTACAACTAAAGTACTAACAAGTAACCATAGAAACCGAACAAAGAAGGCAAGTCCTAAATTTCCCTTATTTTGCCAATAGAAAGTACCCATAACTTAACTGTACCATCGATTAAATATGAATACGAAAAGGAAGATGCTAGGAGCTTATGTATACTCCATGCAGGCTACTCTGCCTCGTGTTCAATCCAATTTCTAAAATTCTCCACTTTTTTGAACTTGGTTTTTCCTTGAACCCTTTTGTGGTATTTATCACAATTCCACCTTAAATTAACCCCAATATGCAATTTATACAAGCACATTGTTTATTGTCATACATTCCAATCTTTATAAATCACTTAGTTTTTCGATTTCGTGTAACATCTGAAATGTTAAGCTTTATATTGTATCAACTATTAATTATTTGTTATAGTTCCTGTTCCTTGCCAGTCGTTTTTACTTTTATTTGAAACTCTTATTATCTCCTGCAATACAAAGGTAACTGATCCTATATAAATTGGAATGGGGACAGTCCTATATTTTCTACGTTGAATTGGTAAAATTTAGTCTACTAATGTCAGGGTTCAAATTTGGAAGATGTATCGGACAATCAATTTTTGATGTGATATCGGGTATCGATAGTGATATTTGTATCGGGCTATAGGTAACAAAACGTTATATATTACTTAAAAGAATTGAAAAGAATACTAAAAAATAAGAATAAGTTAATGAATTAAATACATGCAATGTTGTCATTTAATACATATAACATTATATTTCATATGCTACCTCTCTGTTGGATTGGTTAACATTTTTTAGTTCAGAATTGTAAAATTTTCTATATCTTGCATATACCAATATGGGATGATACCTTTAATGATGGCTAATGTTCTTCGAATGACCCCCCCCCCTTGGGTAATGGTCTAAAAGAATAATCAGACTCCTTTGCCATTCCTCTTTCTCACAGAATGACTAGCACATTGCGCTCATCGTCGCAGCAGGATATCAAAGAACAAATAATCCCTCTATCCAATTCCACTATTACATAGCATACAGTTGAAAGCTGCCATTTATGTCGAGGTATGCTGATACAGAGTTATCAGATATTTTCATTGACCTAGTGAACTGCGTAATATTGGTACTTGTGTACCCAAACATGGTACTTAAGAGGATCAATACTCTAAATTTAGTGTACCAAAAACTCCTTTCTTATTTTACATATAATTACACAAATATCAATATTTTAACTTAGAATTAGATGCTCAAACATTATATTTGTACTAAATTATTTATAAAACAATTAACTTATTGATTCAACTAAAGAACTTCTATAAAACTTAGGTGCATTACATTTAGATTCTAATTGAATTCCTAACTATAAGAACTTTTATAAATATGTATTGCGTACCTTTATTCCTATCGCGTATCGAAACGAACCACGTTTCAGGTAACACTGTGCTGATATCAGCAAAAACTGCTTTCTTGGGCATGATTATAAATTTAAAGGTTTGGTCCAACACGAATCTTGCTTTGGTATCATGTGAACAAGTAGGGTTTAATAGAAAAGAATAAGACAATGAAGAAGTGTGTAAGAGAGAAAATGCGTGCTGTCAACGTGACATTTCTTTGGCATAAAACTCCCATGAAAGCTTTAGCGATGTGTACTTGTAACTTAGCTCGTAGGGCTCAAAAGACTTGAGCAATTTCGTACAGTTTATTAATGAATTTCAAACAGTTGATGAAATATTAATTGATTGTTCCCTAAAATGAATCTCACTTTTTTTAAGGGGGTCCACCTATGGAAGCCTGTCTATTGGACCTATTGGCGCCTGTTAGCTATCATAACTTTCAACTCTCTCTCTCTCTCTCACTCACACGCACACACACACATACATGCTCCTTGCTCTCTAATAAAGTTCTCTACGCTCGTCTTTGTGTGTGCGTGTGTGTGTATATGTTAAGTAAGATTTATGTGCTTTCTTTCTCTGTCCATTGACTCTACTTTATTGTAAGTTTTCAGGATGTGCAGCCAACAAATGAGTCCCTGGCATCTAGAAGGAAAACACGACTTGATCGATTCCTTTAAGTAAGTCAAATTCTTCAAATGCCATGAAGATTTATATTTTTATTCAAGGTTTCCAATATCTTTAGCTTAATTCTATATCTGTGAGCTTATTAGAATTTATTTATCTGTGATTGTTAAATTTGCACGTGTCTTCAATAATGGAAAATGTTTCGAAAGTTGTCATTTTCTTTGTGGTTCTTGTTTGTATCTGCCTACAATATAGGCTTAATCTTGATCATTGTTGAGACTGGAAGCATTTATCTGACAGAATGAAACTTGATTTTGAGAAATATGAGTTAATGGCTTTCAATTTCCTTCTCATGAATTCTGTTAAACGAAACACAGTACATAGAGAAACTAAGAGGTATGCCGTCAATCCATAATTTTAAGTTCACATTTGAAAGCTTCAATGGTTATGGGTTTGTATGTAAATCATATTCGGGGTGCTTTTTTTTCGATAGCTGGAGTTCTGAACATTTCATACACGAATCACACTAATGTTATTTGAATTTTGAAGCTCTTTCCGTAGAGTTGTTTATTGATTTTTTTTCACTACAATGTAATAAAGGGAAACTTTAGTGGCTTAATTGACTTTCACCGTGGGACATTCTGAAGTGGAAAGGAAGGTATTAATTGAATTGGAGGGGGCACTTTTTGGATTCTTTTGGATTACCAAAAAGGTATTAAATTGTAAAAGTGGTTTAAATGTAGTTTTGTAAAATTCGAAGCCATATAGTCAAATTTTAAATTGCTAAATTATGGAAAAGTATCTTTAGTAGACAGTTGATATTTGAAAGGGAACTTTTCAATTCACCAAGAAAGGATCAGCATATGTATGTGAGGTCTTTTGGCAGTGAATGCATGTGGAGCATTTTGGTATTAGAGACATTAGTAAAGAACTCATATTGAATATAGCTGGTTTGATCACTTTCATAGTACTATTTAATACACATTTCAAATCTCCATGTCAGTATAATAACTAACACGTGACCATGAATTCGTTTTATATCGATTAGGGATGTAATAACTTTCATGATTCGATGTTGGTAATCTTATTAAACCATATTGTGTTTAAAGCGTTCTCTCCGAGTTCTATAATGGTTCCAAAATTTAGCCAAAAATTTAGCCAAATTAAAGTTTGTATAATACATACATACAATTAATATTTGCATATGTCGGGGACTGTTGGATTTTATTTTACTAGTCTTTCATAAATTGCAAGCTGGTTTTATTATACAAAAAATGGTATATGAATATAGTCCATCTAATGTCGAGGATATGTTTGAAAAAACATAGTTTAAAACATCTCTTACTTTGGAAAGGAGGGAGTAGTATTAATTGTTTGTGTATAGTATTAATTATTCGTGTAAGTTCACAATTTTAGGGATGGATCATTGAGAGAATGATTATACCAGGGAAGAATAAAATAAAACTGTTGTAAGTTTGCGTATTTGTTCATTCCGGAGAATGCTTTAGCAATCATGGTATCAGGTATTGAGTAGAGAATCTAGACACTGAAGAAAGACTTCAACATTGTGCATGACATGTGGACAGGTCCTAATAGATGTGAGCTTTCTTGGACAAATTTTACTGCAGAAATTAGTTTGCTATTCGTACATGCAGGTATTCAAATTAGACATGCAAATGGGTTATAGACGGTCACAATCCTACAGCTTTGTTTGAGCAAAAGCTTTTACATTTTAAGAGATGCTTGGCATTATTTTGGGAAGCATTGTGCTACCATGATGAAGTAACAACAGGTGATATCATGAAGGACGTGAACATGAAAACTCGAACATTGGAAATGGGGCTGATAATTAGAGGCTTGAAGACATGAATGCTTTGATGTCCTACACTGTCTTTTACTTGTTAAGGATGTTCTAGCCAAAGTGGTGGTAATCAGAGTATTGCCATGGGGAAGCAACTGAGCTAGTAGAGTAATCGGAGTTGAAAGTTTTGAGAAGAGAAAGAAGATTAATGAGGTTCTGCGAAAGCTACCTAATACTTGAGTTAAATGTTACTTGGTATAGTGCTACTTGACTTAAATGTTACTTGGTAGAGTGCTTGAACGATTGTACTGTAAGTTTGCGACTTGTTAAGATGGATCTTGTTAATGCTATACTTGTTCAAATTATATATAGGACCTAAACTAAACTTTAGTGTTACTGATATTTTTTTTCCCTTCTGTATACAAAACTGGTACAACATACAAGAATTATAGTTGTGCTGAAATTGGTGGAATATTGAGTTGTCTGAATGAGGGAAAACATGCAGTCTTGAGACTTGAGGGTTCACTTGGCTGCGAGTTCTAGTTTCATTTAATGTTTCTAAACAGTTGACTGTAGCCCAAAAAAGGATTGAATAGAATTTGTTAAAATTTGATTTTCACCAACACATTCATTTTTCTTTGTTATGCCTCTGATCAATCTTGTGTGATGGAGGATCTCATACCATTTGTGCTAAGCTCATGGTACAATTTTTTCTTATGCCTTTGATAACTCCTTGTAATGGAAGATCTTATGTTATTTGAGCTAGAGCTCGTGGTTCTGTAAAGCGAGTTCCTATCGTATCAATCAACAATTACATCAGTATTGGAAATAAATCAATCTTAATAATAATTTACTAAATAGAAACAATAAATTCATTGTTCCAGTTGCAAAATTTAAGTAGGTTGTTTTATTCCATATACTTTCAAAATAATGTCATTAGTTTAGTAAATTGTTTTATTTTAATTACCACTATCAATAAAAAGAGAATATCTCTTCTTCCATCCTCGTCAATCTAAGGACTAATATGGAAGCTATATTTGCTGATCATGATAGCTATCCGGCAAATGACAAGAAGTCAAGCAAGAAAGAAACTGAAAAACATTTAATCTGAATAGATATGGAAACCATAGTCTCCTTACCATTCCTCCATTTTCCTGTACAATAATATTACCTTTTTTTGGAATTTCGCCAATACTAACATGTATTGTATTACCCTCTATAACAAATTTTATCAATAAAATATTATCATAGAATAGTTTAGAATCAATGGCCTATTTGGGATCCAAAAAATTATATCAATTAAATATTATCATAGAATAGTTTAGAATGAATGGCCTATTTGGGATTCATCTGTCAACTGTCAAGAGTTGTGTACCATATATTCTTGAATCAGTATCCTCTCTTGTGAAGATTTTGTTGTAAGATTGACAACACATTAAATAAGAGATCCAATAACTCACAAATTTTATCAAGAAATTTAAAAAAATTATATATAAAAATAAAAGCGTTTGGTGACTTCTAATTTTCTGTCAACTTGTAAATTTTTTTTCTATATTCTTTGTCACAATATGCAGTTTCAATTGTCGATCATTCATACTATTTCACTACTCAGCATATACGCCTAATTCTACAATTAATCCAGGTCTCTGATCCCAGAAAGAATAATCAACTCGTACATCATACTAATAACTTATTTATACACACAATTCCAAAATTACCTAGCACAAAGCACTCATACAATTCCAACAAATTACATGCAAAATCATACGAGAATTTAAATTTTCCAACATTATCTACGCATCCTAGCTCAAAGGTAGCTTCACAATCAAATCCGAATCTATTTTTGACTTGGATTGGTGACAATGATGAATACCATCAATGTGCACGAGCAGCTCTTTGGCTCCTTCTATGCTCGTAATGAGGATCATCTGTGGGTAACTCATAACGACAAACAGGACAGGTATTTCGAATTACCAGCCATGGCACAATGCAGTCCCCATGGTAGCGGTGGGAACAAGGTAGCTGCTTCGCCCTTTCCCCAACATTTATCTCATCTTTACAAACAGCACAAAGTGCATTATTATTCTCAACGTCTTCTTTAGTCAAAACCACTGAATGAAGATTCTCAACAACGGATTTAGAAGCTGGTGGCCTCCCTATTGACACATTTTCGTTGTCTGAGAATTGTCCGAACAACATTTCGTACTCCGCAATGGTGTACTCATCGTGATCAAAATAACCACCTTCGTCATCAGGCCCCAATCCGTCAATAGTCTCCAAATTATGTAGATTCAACAACACTTCCCACCCCAAATTTGCATATGTTTGATTTCTTTCTCCACGGCCTACTTCTTCTGGTTCTCTCATGGCCACAACTGATACATCATCCTCAGCATCCATACTCAAAACTTCTCGCTCATCAATTCTACCTTCAACTTCCTCCCACTCAAAATCATCATTATTATTCTCATCTCTGCTATCTTCCAACTGAAACGAATCCCAACAAATTGGAAGACTCGTATCCTCATCATTACTTCCATTATCATCACCCAATTCAAAATCATCCACACCACCATTTCCTCTGTCCTCCAAATCGGAGTCCATACCAACAACCCCCAAACCACCCATAAAATAATCAGGCCCACCCGAATTAGAGGACTCGCCCGATTCAGACAAAGTACCAGATCCCCTCCTCGACACAAAGAACTCGTCGCCGCAATCAGCAACAATAAACCCAGAATTATTATCATCACCAGTATAACCACCTAACCCTAACCCTAAATCCAGCTCTAAATTATTCAAACCCATTTCGTCAATTACTCCGAAATTCAGATCCAAATTCAAATCCAAATTGGGATTAGGATCCGATTGTTCAACACATTCATGAAACAAATCTACGACGAAATTTACCTGATTTTCCCGATCGAAGAAATCGATATTAATGATAGAAGAATCCGCGTCCGACGCGCCGTTCGCCAAGATCTGAGAGCGACTGGAGCGGTGGTTTTGGTGCTGATGATCTATGGCGGAGATTCGAAACTCTGATGGTGGGAATTCGAGATCTGAAGTGTCGAAGCCCTCGAAATTATGAGACGACAAGAAGTGAGTTGAGTTGAGGGTTACCACAACGTTGTCTTGGTGGTGGACGCCATCATCGTCTTCCTCGTGGAGGCGAACGTCTGAAACTTCCGCCATTAAGGGTGAAAATTGATAATGTGCCTTTTTCTTCTCTTAAAAGTTATTGCTTTGTGTTGTGGAATGTAAGCAGGTTGGAGAGAGAGAAATCAATTTTTTCTTTTCCCTAGCGAATAGGGGAGGAGTAACGCTTTGAATTTCACATTTTTTCCCTCATTATTAATTTCAAATATGTGGTATTAAATTAAATTAGTTTTGCAAGCAATAATGCGTTTTTTTATTAATTTTGTTGTGTTAGAAAAATATGAAGAATGTATTTAAAAATAAAATATCATAAACAACAAAAAGAGACGAGATGTGAATGGTTGGGTAACAATTGAAGAAAGTTTCAAATCGATATTATTATTATGATGTTAAGGAATTGAGAAAAAAAAGGGAGATGGATAGCTTAATAGATAGGGTTAGGACATGTTCGGAAATGTCTTATTTTAAAATAATTTATAAATTATTTTAAATTATAAATAAAAATATTTAGTATTAATTTGATTTATAAATTAAAAATTAAATTAAAATAAATTATGAAAGTGTTTGTCTTATAATGATTTATAAGTTAAAATAAATGTAAAAATTATTAAAAAGAGAGACAAAATAAACATTACATTTTGTCAAACTAACTTATATTAACTTATTTTAAAAATGACTTATAAGTCATTTTTAAATAAGTCACAATTAGGTACTTAATTTTTATGACTTAAAACTCAATTTATAAGCCAAAAATAAGCACTTGCCAACCACCTTAATAGTGAAAACCAACTTATAAGTTGGTCATAAGTTGGTACCGAACATAGCCTAAATGGCATGAATGGAAGAGAGGAGCAAGATGAGTAGTTTTAGGAGTTAGAAGAACATGGAATTGGAGGAGGTGAACAAGACTAGAGATGGCAGTTCCATTGTGCATGGAACTCGTATACATCAAGGCAATTGAACAACTTTATCTATAACTAATTTTGTGCTTTAAAGAAATTCCAAGGCTTCTTCATAACAAACTTCCAAACTAAATGCTGCATGCAAAGAGAAAGATAAACTATACCCAGACCATTCTTCCATATAATAAAAGCAACCGAAAAACATAATCTATGGTGGATAAGAAACTCTGCTACTGCACTCCACTCCATCGAGCCCAATCTATAAACTGCATTCCGCCATAAATATTGTTGGCAAATCGTACACCCACTGTAAAAGCCATTGCTACTTGTGGGACTCGCTTCGCTAAAGGTGATACTTCTACTACGCTTTCCAATCCATTTATTATTTGATAACGAGTGTTGGAAGACACCGCAAGAAAAACACCTGATTAAGAAGAAGAAGAAGAAGTAAACAAAAAGAGAAAAACATGTTTATAGATTAGAGAACATCGAGATGATATTTAATGTTCCAACAACTGAGATCATACCAAAAGAAATTAATAATGATAGTCACAACTGGGAAAACCTACTCTCATCACGAGATCTCAAGTTATAATATGGGCATCATTTCAGAAGCTATTTAGTATACGTACACGTGTATGCACATCCAAGTATTGCACACATCAAACCAAGAACATATTTTAAAGAAACCAATCCTTTTTCTGGACCGTCTCTTCTAATGAAATTATATAGATATGAAGCAAACATTGCACAAATGATGCAGAGAAGAATGAAACAAGAACTTAAAAAAAGAAGTCATATTAATTCATCAAGTAAGCACTTGATAAGTAGAAGATTGCTAATCAGGTACAACCGAAACACAAAATGATAATTTAGAAAATATAAACAGTTAAAGACTGTTTGGTTAACAAAAAAATTATTTTATTAATATATTATTTATCCACTTAAACAAATAATGACTCGATGCAATATAATTACTCCTACCCCAGAGCGCTGCACTTTTCATAAGAGGTGGCACAGGTATGTCCTCCTCCGATTTCTTCAAGCTCCTATCATATAGAGAGATGGAACAAAACTTAGTTATATCTTTCCAACAAAAAAGAAAAACAAAAAAGTAGCTAGCAGTACAAAGGATCCATCAGGATGGCACACCATATCCGCCCAATTTTCAGACAAAAGAAACTTAAAAAGAGAAATGAAGAGGAGATGGGAGACTAAGAACATAATGAAATAAGAAAGCAAGGGCAGAAAAGAACTTCGTATATATTTTAATACTTGTCAAAAGAAAAAGAACTTTGTATTTTTCCAAGATGAGCATTATGAAAAATAATTGAATCAAGAGTTTCTTAACAGGATGAGGTTTTCCAACAGAAGATATGCGCTAGAGATTTAGCTGGTAGCTTGAAAGGTGCTTTATTCATATACTTCTGTATTATGTCCACTACCAGCATATCAGTACAAAGTTTATCTTATAAAATTCTTCAATATTACATCTTGGAGAAAACTTTACAATTATTCTTATGTGCATACATATCACGACTCCAAAAACTCTAATTTACTACAGTAATAATCTCCTGAAGCTAAAAAAAATAATCAGTAGCAAGTATGTTTCAATAGTTTGCAGCAGAAAGACGGAACGTAATTTTCGACATCAAGCCAATAAGTTTAGTTGAACTAACTAGAACACTTGGGAAAGAAGACCCATTCTTCTTTAGCTTTTCAGTTTCTAGGCATATATTCTCAAAGTAGTGTGTTTTAGTGAGAGAGAATCAGCACCCATGTACCTTAGGAGCCATCATTACAATACTTTGTAACTAAATTATGAAAGTCAATTCATTGAAAAACAAAAATTTAGAACTATACCGCTTCGCAGTCATGATCATATTTGCAATTCCTTGGCCACTAAGACCACAACCAAATCCAACGGAGCCATATAAGACACCCTGGATCAACAATTACCAAATTAAATACTAAACAGTAGAATACAACTATGCTTCAACGAAAAACAAATTATGCATAAAAGAAGAACTATGGGCATTGCTAAAAACCAGTTCGGGTAGAAAGGATTCAATTGGAAATTATGATTCCCAAGAAGAATAGCAGGTAACCTCAAACATTTGCTGGTACTGAAGGCCAGGAAACTCTAAGATTGTCCATCAATGAGTCTAATAGTATGTGGTACCTTGTAAAAGTATGTAGCAATTCGCTGCTGCAGTGAGAACTTACATCCTGGCCTCTCAGCTTCAAAAACACTGCACAGTCCAGAGGAATTCAAAATTAGCTTATATAAAAATAATAGGCTAATAAATTGAGGCTTGGAAAAAAAATTTAGAATGCAAGAGATCTGTTGTTCGTGGATTTTATTACCATGTTCAAGAACCTAACAGGTTTCCTTCCTACTCACAAATTAAAAATGCAGGACTACCAAAGTTATTTAAATTCAAAAATTAAAAAAAAAAGAAAGAAAAAACAAGGTAAAACTTAACAAAGACAAATTATTGAACTTCAATATTAACTTTAACCTTCCGACTTTGAATTTAACTTTGTCAATTAGTTACATAAATGCCATCCTCAACCACCTATCGTCATTATTCTTTCTGGTAGAAGCTATTTTAATATCTGACTATCCAATTATGACATTCTATCCCTGAAAGAATGCTAGTTCCATCCTGAAAAGAGAGTCCAGCTTTCTTATTCCAATAATTCTTTCCCAATAATAAATTTGGATTCACGGGACCTCCCAAGTTCGTGACCAAAAAAAGTTGTCAGCAGTACTTCTTTGCGGGTTGTACTTCATGCAAACACAACAGTACTTTTTTATTTTGTAAAACCATGTATGCACAAGGTACAAGACTGCTGATTGTTTTTTTTGCTCTAAATTTTAGTTAAAAATTATGTCTATTAAGGAGTCATATGCAAACCTTAATAAAAGTCGACAAAAGAAGCAAGAGACTCTCTTGTAGGAGGAATACGAAAAGAAAATGATGAAAAAGCATAGCAATAAAAGAAAATTCAAAGCACAAAAGCATAATGAGTAAGGTGCAGAGTTCCATGTTTCCAAATCCCAACAAGCATTAATAATCAACCTGCTAGGAAGAGCACCAACTACATGTTGTATCCGTCCAAAGAAGCCTCTTGAAATAGATCGTTTTCCAATTCGAGCGTAGGGTGCCAACATCCCAACCAAAGCAATATCAACAACTACACCAACCAAAAGATCTGCAGCGTACAACTCAAATTCTGCCCAGAAATCCTTTCCTCTCTTTTGAACTTCAGCAAATGTTGCACAACAAGAATCAATTACCACCTGCATTACATCACTGTCATAATGAAATCTTCTACGAACAGTTCATACTTGTCAAAACTAAATATTCCCACTATTTTGGAAGCTTTAGCCTGGAAGTCTTATGATACAGATAATAAAAGGAAAACTATTTGAAAATTGTAAAGATTTCCACCAAGCTATCAAATTTTCCAGAAAACTCGCCAAAAAACATCACATCAAGCAAATAATACCTGTGAATACTTTTCTTTACTATATGTCTATTGCACTTGAAAGTGCTGAATGTATTGTATTTCTTAAATTTTTTATAAGTGATTCAGTGGGACATGAATACCCTTAAGTTTAAGTCAATGTAATTGGCATTAAGTATGTATTAGCAACAACATGGCTCTAGAAAATCGTCTGTAAGTGATTAAGTGGGACATAAATAATTTAAGTTAATTCTTTTTCAAAAAATAAATAGGAAAGTTTATTTAGAGAGAAAGAAATAACTTTATGTTAATCTGATTGGCATCAAGTATGTGTTAGCATCAGTAGGGCTCCAGAAATTTTTTGTTAGTGATTAAGTAAGAGCAATTTACGAATAAACCAAAGTAATTTTAGTTCATGTAGGTATCCATGGAAATTACAAAAAACATTTATTAATCTACTTAGGTTATTGGCACAAGGGATTAGTTTGCGTAAGAATCTATCTATAACAGTAAAATAACTGTTCATAAGATATTGGTAAATTCAAGAACAATATACTTGTACCAACTGACAAACACAACAAGTATCAAACCTCAGTTCCGACTTTAAACAAAAATGAAGGATCAGCAAGCATTCTGTTTCGAAGCATCGTACAGTATTTCATCAAGAAACTTAATGGCCAAACTGACCCCTGCAGCACAAAACCCACATATGTTATATAAATTTCAATAAAACAACAAAGTCAAGTTATGCCCAAAATATAAAATTACATTTCACCTGCAAATCCAAGTATCTAGTAAGAATTAGTCTGCGAAGTCCTGTACTCTTTGCAGCCTCTAACATATCCGAAGGAAGGGTAGCGCCTCGCATTTCTGCCTCCTTGATCACCTCCTCAAACATCATTTTTGGTCCAAAGTCCTTTTCGTCATAATCATCCTCTTCACCATCACCATCACCATCACCATCACCATCACCATCTCCACCTCCACCACCACTGCCGGTGCCGCCTCCACCACCACCTCCTGCCGGAAACCTCCCATTATTCCCATCTCCACCACTTCCGTGGTCGGTTTTTGGTACAGAATCAGCCTCCAAACCACCAATTATGTTTGTTTCAGACTTAAAATCTGAGCATTTGACCCTAATAACTGGCTTATGGCCAATTGAATGATACAAAGTCACAAACTTTGATGAATTTGCCTTTGCACAAATAGGATTCCTCATACACCCCAAGACCTGTCCATATATCAAAATAGATATTCACATGTTATGACAAGTGCAAAATGAAATATAGAAGTATAGAACAATAGAAACACGTGAAAATATATAAAATTAATGATACTGAAACTGGTAGTCTGATTAAAATCATTGCTTGTGAAATAAAGCAAATTAACCATGGACTGGAGCTCCAGAGTGCTTCAGAACCGACAAACACAACTGCCTATTGGGAATTGGGTGTATATATACAGGATACTCTGTCAATATCAGTCAAAATGCAGTCACCCCTAAATTCGTCTTCTAAAGGTAAATTCCAAATGAATAAATTTTCTTAAAGTCGTAAACTTGACCATAACGTATACCATTTCTAAGGGTATATTTCTTTTTAATATATGGGAATAACTATTATAACAAAAGGCCCCTTCAGGACGGCACACAAATACACAAGACATATGGATGTACAAAAACCTCCCTAGCAAACGTAGCAAAAGACACAAGTGTGACCACATGCCAGACAAAAAACTGAGATAAGGGTAATTAACTTAAATGTCTTAAGCAATTATTAGAATGAAAAAATAATAATAAATTTTGTACCTACCGAAATCTCAATAGATACAATAATGTGGGATAATGTCTCGATATTACAATTTAAACGATGTAAAAAATCTGACCAAACAATGCTAGCAAAGATCCTTGGTCAAAAATTTCTTGTCTTTGCCCATCAACAAATTGAGACTTTTGATGTTCTTCACCAAAATTTGAGCACTAAAATTAGGTTTGTACAACTTGGAAAAGTAAGTTGCTTCAAAATTTATCTAGCCACTAGCAATGACAAAGAACTAATGACATTGTTGACAATCCCCATCACTGATTTGTATTCCGCATTCATATGATATAAAAATTCTGACTTAAAGTCTAAAGCATGCTTTGCAAAGATCATTGATCAACATAATTCTTCACTTCACCTATCAACTGACTGATACAAAATTTGTACCTTTAGAGGTTTTTCACCAACTCAGCTAACCAAAATTAGTTTGAATACCACATATACCTTAATTTCCAAATTGACATTTCGATTCTACAGAGAATGAATCCAGTTGGGACATTTGAGTAAATTTTTAGCTACAGCTAACATATGATCGTATATCTAGTATATCTCTGAATGATATACAAGAGGGCAAAAATGAAAAATTCGCTATCCACATATAAACAAATGTAAACAAATTAACATATGAATAATATATATAGACTTATATACAAAAAGATGGAGGAAGAAAGAGACCCTAGCCTTTTCATTTTTGTAACGAGTAGGAAAATTTCCAAAATTTAGGCGTTCCTGTTCTTTGTACTGGCAATTAGGAATGTCGCTAATGAAAATAGAAAGATCCCTGACACCGGAAACTGACATCGGGATATGAATAAAAAGGGAGGGAGAATTTGGTCTGAGAATGGGGTCGGCCGGCCAGTGCAGAAGAGGACTGAGGAAGAAGAAGGCGCCGTTTGGTTGAGTTTTAGATATTTTCCTTTTAAATTGAGAAAAATGCATTTGAATACATGAGGTTTGCCCAAAATCCTAAATGACCGCCCCTAACTTGTAAAGACTTATATGAAACGCATGTTTCCACAATATTAAAATAACAATTTTGTATAAAAATTGTCGCTATAGATTTTATAACCATAATTTTTACCGTTACTATACATCTATAACGACACTTTTTATATAAAAATATCAAAAATATTGTAAAAATATTAATTTCCTAAATAAAATACTCCCTCCATTCTTTTTTTTCCGTCTTCTAGAAAGTGAAATTCGTTTTTTATTTTTCATTTGTAGATATTAAAGAAATATTAATAACTTAATTTTTTATATTATTATTCATGAGTACTTAAATACTCTTTCCGAAGAGCATGATTGATTTTTTTCAAAGTTATTTTAATCAAATATTTAAATTTAAAATTGACATAATTTATTTAATTTTTTAAATAAATAAATTCAATAATTAGTAGTACTTTTTAATTAGTTTATGATATTCACAGTTGTATTGAAATAAAATAAATGAATTTATGTCAACTTTGAGTTATATTGATCTTCTAATTAATTTGAAACGAAGTACGTAGTATTAATTTATTTTTCTTTCATCTTTTGTAATAAATATGGGCAGAGTAATTTTGACATTTCATACATATTTTGGTTAATTTGACAAAGAATTAATTATATTTCATTGCTTGTGTTTTCTCTTAATTAAAACGTTAGACACGAGAGTCATTAGTTTTTCTATCCAAATTAACTTTGTCTACACATCACTCCCTAAAATATATATGTGAATGTGTGTAAAAGTACTTATTTTTCTCTCCTTAAAATACCTAGAATGCCTCCAAACTTAAATTGAAATTACATAATATACAAAATAAAAAAAAATAAATTGCACATTTATAGCTAGAATAAAAGTTAACGCTATAAAACTTAAAAAAAATTAGAAGAAACAATTATTTAATCTATCATTTCTAGATAAGGATATTTCTAAATAATATTATCACACCATCAATACTACATTATATTTCTAGATAATGTTAATAACATGAAATTCTTAATATATTGTTTTTATTATTACTATTTTGATTGGTTCACATTAGCTCCATTTAGGGTGGCGTTAAATCTTACACTGTGAAAATCACGTAGTTTGACAATCTTCTAATTAATATGGTAAGAAAATTAATCTCAACCATTAAATAAGGATTAAGGGCCATATTTTAAGAATATTTTTTTTATTACCTTAGGTAATACTACTCCATTCCATAATAATTGACTTTTTAAAAGAAATTTTTTGTTTCAATTTATTATAACTTTTTAGGAGAGTAAGTTATTTACTTTTCTATTTCAACCAAAACTTCTCTAGTTGTCTCAAGAAATTTTCTCCCTGTATTAATAGTTTTTAACTTCTCATAAGAGAGCATGGATGAAATTTTATACAAATTTTAATTATAAATAATAGTACTAAATAATTTTTTTAAGGACTACTATTATGACATGGAGGTAGTAGGTACTATAGAGCAGCCATTGAATCCTCATATATCACCGTCCACTCCGCCATGTTGATGGCCAGCGGAGAGGTAGTGGTGGGGCTGAATTGTAGCCGGACTCCGCCGTCGGATAAAAGGCTGAAGCGACGGATTCCTGCATCTCCGACGAGAGGAGAGAGAAAGGTTAAAACATATGGTTAGATGTGTACGTTTGGGTAATATAACTATTTTTAAAGGATAAAGTTGGAAGAGAAAAAATGTCTATAAAAACTGTCATTTTTAAAATGTATCTCTAATTTTAGAAATACACAATTATATATATTCATTTGACCCTCTAATAATTAAAATTTTGAACTAAATCACAAATCGTAAACTATAGTTTATGTTTAATTTAATTTTCATCCCAAACTTTATTCTTGATTAAATGACTCTAAGCTTTGTGCAAAGAATACTATAATTTACTAGATCCTTACTAAAATTTAGAGTGCAAATTGGTTTGGTGCAAAGAACTAATGTGGAGGGTCCAAATTATTTTTGCACTTAAATTTTAGTGTTTTTAATCAAAAATAAAATTTGAGGTCAAAATTCATTTTGAACTTAAACTATAGAATTTAATTTGTGATTTAGATAATATTTTGAATTATCTCTAATATACTAATACTTAATAAATATTCAACAAATAACTATGTTCGTCGTGATAATATTTTCTAATATTTTATATAGTTAAGATTTTTTTTACAGTATTAATTATACGAATAAAAATGGATATTATTAAATATGATAAATGTTATCTAAAAATTGAGTATACTTAGTGGATCACAAATTTAATTAAATTTTTTGGCTACATAAGTTAATGGTGAATTCTTAATATAAACTTCATTGTATGAATTATTCTATTTCTAAAAGGCTATTAATAGTCTTTTCATATCTTAAATTATACACATTAATTAGGTATAAGAACAAATGTAAAAATATGAGCATTATCTTCTTTTATATAGATTTTTTTTTTATTACGTACATATAGAATATTTGTTTCGCATCTGTGAAAATTTACCCCCCCCCAACCCCACCCCACTGCACCCCAGCCACACAATATTTTCTACTAACTCCATCCCATAATAACTGTCGTTTTAGAAAGAATTTTTTTTTCCAATTTATTTGTCGTTTACAACTTTCTAGGAGAATAAATTATTTACTTTCCTATATCACCCATACCTTCTCTCATTGTCCCAATAAATTTTTCCCTTGTATTAATAGTTTTCAACTTCTCATAAAGGGGTAGTGATGAAATTTCACACCAATTTTAATTAATAAATCATAGCACTAAATGAATTTCTTAATCCATGTGCATCAAGCTAAAGCGACAGTTATTATGGGATGGAGGGAGTAATAACTAAAAATGGTCAACTATATATATATATATATGTGAGAAATTATTGAACCAAAACTTTTCTTTTGACCTTGTACTGCCAATCAAAGTATATATAGTTGAGTCCAAAGCTATATATTCAAAGAGACTAATTAATGTATAATTGAAGTTTAAAGCTTACTCATGATATATTTGTTATCCCAGCAGAATGAACAAATAATTAAATGCACTACAAAGAAAATATAAGGAAAACTCTTGAACATATATTACAAAGAAAATTCTTTTTGAACATATTTGATTATTGAATTGAGTCTCTATTAGTACATACAAGTATGATAATCTCCACTTGTTTTAACTAGAGCAGCTAGCTAGCTACGTGCTAAGAACAAAAAGAAATAATTAACACACACACACACACACACACTAAAAAAAGAAAGAAAGGGAACTCTCTCTCTCTCTCTCTCCAATATCTTAATTATAAGTTATAGGTTTATAGCCTAATTAATTAACTAACTTTCCTCAGTTGTTTTTAGGTGGGTGAGATTTTGGTGCATGATAATCAGCATTGAGAGCTACAAAACTGCTCATTTCAACTCTGATCCTCATATGGTGATGAATACTTCCTCTACCAATCGTCTTACGTTCTAAGTTCAGCTTTCTCTTCCCTTTATGGCTACATAATTTCCCTTTATGGGCTGCTCCTGAAATCTTTGAAGCTTCTTCATTGATTATGTCTCTGTCTTTCCCTATTTCTTTCAATAAGACCCTTCTCTTCATCATTTTTCTTCCTCCAATTTTGCCATTTCTTGCTTCTCGCGGTCCTGGCACAGCATCAAGAATGTCCTGTACATATGTGGTTGTTTTTAAGTTTATCAATCTAAAATGATGGTATAAAACATACATGCATAAGCCATGCATGTTTAAAAGAATTTAAAAAATAATAAAATTAATGATAACACTCCTATGAGTCCTGAATTGAGAGTCTTCTGTCATGATTTTTTTTTCCATTTACGCATGCGTGTAAAGGTTTGGTAGGAGACTCACTAACATGCACAACACCATTGAGAAAATTAAGTTAGGTTTTAACATTGTGTCAAACACATACTTTAATATAAAGAAAGAGAAGAAAAATTAACGATAAAAAATTCAACTTAGACCCTCATTTTCAGATAGGCAGAGTATTCATATTCATATATATATATATATATATATATATATATATATATATATATATATATATATAGTTACCTTTCCAATAGCTGAAGGATTCCCTCCTCCGGCAGTAGACCCATTTCCCGCAGCAAACATTACTTTCTCAGTAACTGCAAAAATGTAGGAATTAATTAAACTAAGTGAATTGAAGAAACAAATATAGAAACACATTGCTTAATTCTGTATGTATGTGAAGAGAATGGACATAAATCTATATATATATATATATATATATATATATATATATATATATATATGTATACCTCGGTGGTTATCTGCAGTAGAGTCTTGTATAATGAACATTAGTAGAAACACAATGCTAGTGAACCTTATGGAAACCATTTTTGCTTTTCCTTAATTTTCTTCTTTGGGGAGTATTAATTAATTTTTTGTTGTACAACACAAAAGAAACCTAGGTATTAAGATGCTTATGAAACAAAAAATGAGGATTTATAGAGAGGAGTCCAAAGCCCAAACACAAGTCAAAGCTAGCGTTCCAACAACTATATATGTTTTCTTCTTTTTGTTAATTAAAAATATAGATCAGAACTGGGGAACTGGTCAAATTTGTTTAAACAAAACATTGTTGATCAAAGTTATGGTTAAAAAAGTTGAAACTGGTGTTCTAAGTTTTGTTTACAATGTTTGAAAAAAGGCATGTGGTAGCATGGAATGGAAGATACGGTTGTCTGACGCCTTGCATGCAACGAGGAGAGTTTGTTCTTGGTTGCTGCATTCAACTCTAGGGTTTAATAATGTGCATGATATATACTTAATTAGATAACTCCGCTCCCAATATAGAGGGCATTTAAATAACTTTCAAGATCAGTAACATGGTAAAAAGTTAGCAGACACAATAAATACATAAACTTACTTTTGCACACATTAATTAATTCTTATACTAGAGGAGAGGCTAGCTAACCTCCTGTGTAAACTTAAGTTAAATTTGTTTTCAAGGTATGAACGGTGAGCTTTATTTCATACATTGTCTAGTAAAAGTCTTAAATATTTGGGCTATGGCTTTTCTTTGACCAGCATAACATATATAATTAAATTAAAATGAAACTTAAATAATGACTCATCATATATATATATATATATATATATATATATATATATATATATATCCTAGAATGAATTAAAGTTAATTATATATGACTTCCTTTTTTCGCATAGATAAGTTCTATCACACACTAGCTCACTAAAATGTATTGGATACATATTCTATACAATATCAAAGTTTAAAACTAAAATTTTTATTGAGAAAAAATTATATAAAAAATTATGTACAAATATGTCAATAGCAAATCACATTTTATATATATATATATATATATATATATATATATATATATATATATATATATATATATATATATATATATATCCTAAAAATAAAATGAAAAAAAAAATTCGTTTTGGACGAGGTAGTATAAAATAAAATAAAAACATGTCAAAAAAAGGTCGTTAAAATTAAAAGTAGCTAGTTTTTATCTATAGAATTGTGGAGTACCTGATCTGTGGTAGTTTGCTAGTTCTTGGTGTAAAGTTATGTAATTTTTTCTTGGCACTATTTTCCTTTCTAAAAACTTACAATTGAACCAATTCAATAAAGCCAATAATAACAGTTGGCTTTATATTTAGTGTCTTGACAAGCTCAGTAGGTTCGAACTTTCTGAATATAGTACCTTAGGATATGCAATCTTACTTATTAGATTAATTAGGTTAATTAAGCAGCCACATCAAACAAAATTTAAGATACCCTTTTCAATAGGAAGCTGGGGACAGTCGAAGCATATATTATATCAATATGGAATATTCCACATTCCTCACATATAGGTGTGTGTATATATATATATATATATATATATATATATATGTATGTATGTATGTGTGTGTGTTTTTGTGTGTGTGTGTGTGAATGAAAGACCTTGTGGTTTGGAAGCAGAGTTTCCAAAGATGCAAAACCAAGATCAAGATGGATGGTTGAATTAAGAACATGTTCATCAGTTTTAAATGCATTGAATCAATAACCCACGATCATCACAATTCACAAATAACAATACAAACACTCTTGTAAGTAGGAGTATAAAATTTACAGTTACTTTTTACATCTAATTTGGGTAGAACACGAGGAAGTGCTCACCAACTTCTATATCAACGGGAAACCCTAGATATTAGTAGTAGTTTTAAATAACTAATTAGTCGGTTCACCGGTAATGAAAATTTTAACACCAGTAATCCATCGACAAAAATATTAATCCTATCAAAGTCGGAAATTGAGCTATAAGCTGATACGTGGGGAGTTGGATGCATGATGTGCAGACCAAGGGCGGAGTTGTCCCAACATATACATCAGAAATTGTCCCACCAAAATCAATCATAAATTCAAAATCATACATAGTAGTAAAGTTCAAAGGTACATAAAATGTAAGAAAAAAGGGAAACAAAACACACATTATTTAAGCTGCATCCTTCTATGCTTTGTAGAATAGAATTCGTTCATTATGGAATCTAAATCGATATTTTCAACAAGCTCTTGTTCAATATAAATCATCATAGCATCTGCTAAAAACTCTTCTCCCATTTTATTGCGAAGAGCAGTTTTAACATGTTTTATAGCTGAAAATACTCGTTCTGTCGTGACAGTGGAAACAGGTAGAGTCAAAACAAGACGAATCAATCTATTAATCAAATTATAATGCTGCAACTTATTTAATTTGTTTCAACTAATCCGCGACACAATTCAGTGATGGTAGACATATTTTGAAAGCTCTGATGACGGGACACATCAATTTTATAATGATTTAGTTGACATCTCAAATAATGCATTTCTTGCTCACTGAAATCTTCTGGATAAATTTCTCAGCAAGCTTGCAAATATCATCAACTTTGAATGATTTAAAGTTGTCCTTCGGTTCTAAAGCTGAGCTAAGTATAAGAAGTTCCACTGCTTTATCACTAAATCTGGAATTCAACTCTTCCTGCTGAAAATCTACTGCTGAATTAAACACATCAAAATGATAGTGTTGGCAAACTGTCATCGATTCTTTTTGTTGGCATGAACGACCGGTAGCCTTTTTGAATGAAGCATTCATATCTAGTATGGCAATGTCATTTTGTGTGCAAATTGATTGCACATGCTCAAGGAGATGATCAAGTCCCTCTTCTCTCAAAGTGTGAAGTAGTGCTTTAGTAGTTGAGACGAGATCCATGGCATTTACAATGTTAAGAGATTTGTGCTGCAAAGCTCTACAAAGCAAATCAGTAATCCCCATAATTTTATGCATCATATATAGAGTGAAAATAAAATCAAAAGACCTCATTATAATCAAACAACCACCAGCTTCTCCACGCATAGAGTTAGAGGATCCTTCTTCAACAATACTTTCAAGCACTGAAATAGTTGCACCATACATATCAATTAAGCTGCAAATAGAATCAAAATGAGAGCTCCACCGAGTAGCTCCACTCCGATGTAGATTACCAATCTGATTAATGCCTCTACCAGTATCACGTTCACCAGAAGCTACCATACGTGTAATTTCAATAGCTTGAGCAGAATGTAACTCAGTATGCCATTTGGGGGAAGCACCAATGAGATTGATAATGGCTGTTAGTTTCGAAAAAAATTGCCAAACAGAAATCTCTTTCGAAGAAGCTGTAACTAGTGCTAATTGTAGTCTGTTAGCAAAGCAATGTACATAATATCCGTATGGACAATCTTTAAGAAATAGAGCTTGAAGTTCGTTCCCAAGCACCACGCATATTACTAGCACCATCATACCCTTGACCTCGCATATTAAGGATATGCAAATTATATCGAGCAAGGACATTAGATATTTCTTTCTTCAATGTTGAAGCAGTAGTGTCTAAAACATGCATAATCTCAAAAAAACGCTCTCGTAAGAAACCATGACTGTCAACAAATCTCAAAACAATAGCCATCTGCTCTTTATTTGATGCATCTTTAGCTTCATCAACCAAAATACAGAACTTTGCATATCCAACTTCTTCACGAATTTTTCTTCTAACTTTGTTTGCAATAATATGCAAAATTTCTTTCTGAATAGTCGGTGAAGTATATTGAGCATTTATTGGAGCTTTCTCTAAGACTACATCACCAATGTTAACGTTCAATCGGCCCATAAGTGTGAGACCCCGAATTTTATGAAATAAAAGTATTCAATTTTTCTATTTTGGTAAATGGTTAAATTGATAAAAGGTTAAAGTTAAGGGTGATATGTGAATTTTTTTAAAGTAAACAAGTTGTCATAAAATACATGGTCACTATTCACGAGTTACTATTCACGGGTTACTATTCACCCAAATTACTATTCACTCTAGTATCGTTCACTCGAGTATTTGGGACACTTTTTGTGTCGGAGTACTATTCATGAGTTACTATTCATGAATTACTATTCACATGTTACTATTCACCCAAATTACTATTCACTCTAGTATTGTTCACTCGAGTATTTAGGACACTTTTTGTGTCGGAGAAACTATTCATGAGTTACTATTCACGAGTTACTATTCACGGGTTACTATTCATCTAAATTACTATTCACTCTAGTATTATTCACTCGAGTATTTGAGACACTTTTTGTGTCAGAGTTACTATTCACGAGTTACTATTCACGGGTTACTATTCACCCAAATTACTATTCACTCTAGTATTGTTCACTCGAGTATTGGGACACTTTTTGTGTCGAAGTACTATTCACGAGTTACTATTTACGGGGAATATTCGTACGACGGTACAATCATTGGTGGACCCCACAACGAAATTATTGTCAGATTGAGAAAACGACAAAAATATTTTATTAAAAATAACGGCGGAAGTTTTACCGTTGATACTGTTGAACTACTCGGTAGTAAAAGTACAGTAATACGTGTGGTTGCATAGTAGCACACGGTATTGATGCTTATGTGAGAAGTCACTCAGTTTGATTCAATTATTGTCAATTAATAATATGAATTATTTAGCGATAATGAAGTTTTGTTTTATTCGTATTATTAACGTAATAAAACAGAAACATCTTTTTATATAAAACAGAATACTTTATTAAAATTATTCTATAAATAGAATATATTATATTCTATTGTGCATAGTATTTTGCATAGTAAAATCTTTTTATATAAAACAGAATACTTTATTAAAGTTATTCTATAAATAGAATATATTATATTTTATTTAAAAGATTTTTCTTTAAATATGGACCGTCAGATTAAAGTAAATCAATCTGGACCGTTCATGGATTAGTTACTATGCATTCCATTTTTCTATAAATAGAAGCTCATTCCTTCATTATTTTCTTACGAATTCACTGAACTCTGGAGAGAGAAACTATAGAGAGAAAGAAGAAGAGTATTCTGCCACTTAACTACTTCTTTATTTCAGTTCTTCTTTAAAATGGTAAGGGGTGTTATTTTTTCTTATTCATGAAGAGAACTTCTGTTATTCCATTCTTTATTATTCTGTTGGAATAACCTGTAAAAGTGGCATACCCTATACATGACCTGTATACGCGGCATACCCTATACTTGGTGAAATCCTTATGTTATTCCATTCTTTATTATTCTGTTGGAATAACCTGTATGCGTGGTTTACCCTATACTTGGTGGAATGACCTGTATATGCGGTTTACCCAATACTTGGTGATCTTCTTCTGTTATTTCATTCTTTATTATTATGTTGGAATAACCTGTTTATGCGAAGTACCGCATACTTGGTGAAATTCTTTTATTATTCCGTTCTTTACGATTCTGTCAGAATATCCTGTCGGTGTGAATTTCACCTGACCTGGTTCCATCATTTATTATTCCGCATTTATTATTCTGTCGGAATATCCTGTCAGTGTGAATTTCACCTGACCTGGTTCCATATTTATTATTCCGCATTTATTATTCTGTTGGGAATAACCTGTCTGTGCGGTCTCTATCGCATGCATGGTGAATCCTTCTGTTATTCCATTCTTTATTATTCTGTTAGAATAACCTGTCTATGTGGATTGCCACATGCATGGTGAATGATCATTTATATTCATTCCTTATTAAATTGTGGAAATGATCTGTATACGTGGATTACCGCATGGCTGGTGAAAATCCATTTACAGTTTCATATATTCTTTATTTTACTCATTTGGTTAAAGTTTTGATTTCTATACTCCATGAAATTAGTGGAATATCCTTGATATTTGTGCTTCATCTAGTATCTTTTCATGAAAATATTCTTCTGAGCATTCTTGACTGTTACTTTACAAAGAAGTATCATGTTGACAATTTGGATATTATTAGTTCCTGGATAAACTAATTCTTGAACTTGTTTAATTGAATTTTTATAACATTGTCATCATCCTCATGTTTATTTTATGTTAAAAGTCATCTTTGGCTTACGTGCATAGATGGACTTAGTATGATTATGACCAGGGATCATTCGGTATAATCATGAACTGTGATGTTATAAGTGGTGTGGTAAAAGTCCTCAGTGGCTTGTAATGCATTGATAGACAGTTTGTGGTATGATTATGACCAGAGATTTTTCGGTATAGTCATGATAATTGATGATTTAATGAATATCCTTGGCCCGTAATACAAGGATGATTAGAAGACGTGGTTTATTTATTAAGTTGAGTCTCAGTGATAAAAGTTGATGAAAATATTTTTAAATCATAGAAGATAGTAGGTTTTATTCTCTACTTGACTCTTCAAATGGATTGCTTATTCCGCTGCAGTTAAACTTGATGTCTATTGTATTTTATCAGTTTAACATTGTTGAAGACTATTGATAATTTATTCTTCATTATCTTAGTCATAATATTTCTTACTGGGCTAGTTGAGCTCACCCTTTCTTTCAATGTTCTCTTCAGGAAATGAGAATATAGCTGGGACGAGTCAGGGAAAAGAGTGATGGTCCAGAAGATAGCATTAGTAGTCCTTACCATTCTGTTAAATAGTGTGACAATAAATGTAATGAGGACTCCTTGAGTATGGATATTGTCTAGATGACAATATTCCTATTAGAACTCTCAGTTTATGTATTGTCGTATGTTACACGACATTTGTATAATTAAGTTTGTATTTGTATTTTGTACCATGTATCTGACGACCCAAGATGGGTGATAAATACCTAATTTTGGGGGCGTCACAATAAGTCTTATCATCTCTATAAAATTACCACGATTGCTAGAAGTTGGAAATTCATCATGACCTCTAAATGCACAAGCTTGCAAGCTCAACCACTTTATACTCTCAATTGTTGCCGTAAGTCGCAACCGATTCTTCTGTACTTCTTCCAGAGTTTGTGCATTCAACACTTTGTCAATATGTTCAGTTACTATCATTAAGTCTTCAACACATTTTGCTGCATTCCTATGTGGTGAAGTAGGACCTCCCACATGCATCAAAAGTCACATCTAATTCCACCATAAACCCTCTTCTGTAAGAGTACCCCGAATTTTATGAAATAAAAGTATTCAATTTTTCTATTTAGTAAATGGTTAAATTGATAACAAGTTAAAGTTAAGGGTAATATATGAAATTTTTCAAAATACGCAAGTGGTTATAAAATATTCATTGTTGTCGGGGAATATTCGTTTAGTCGTGGAATATTCTTTTTGTCGGGGAATATTCGTACGACGGCGCATCCATTTGTGGGCCCCATAACAGAATAACTGTCGGATGAAGAAAATGACAAAATTGAGTTTTTATAAATAACGGGGTAATTGTTACCGTTAATACTATTGGAATACCCGGTGGTTAAAATACAGTAATACGCGTGATTGCACAGTAACACACGGTTTTGCACAGTATTTTTAAATTATTGATCCTTACGTAAGAAAACACTACTCAATAATTGTTATAGTAGTTACTGTTCAATATTTTATTTTATTGATTCAATAATTATTGCGTTGATATTTTATATTATTGTTGTTTCAATAATTATTAATGCACAGTATTTTTTATTATCAGATCAATAATTCATATTATTTGAATAATATTATTAGATATCATTATTGGCAATGTCTAGAAAGTTCTGTCTAAGGAGAGGTTTGGTCACCTAATTGCGCGCCAGTAAGGAGAAATCCTTATTAGAAAGCCCCCTCTTTCTTGGGAACGGCCTGGTTGTCATAAATGTGATTCTGTAATATTAATTGTGAATAATTAATTATTGATTCATATGATAAGGAAATATTTATTCTATATGGATATAAATATTGGATATATTTATTGTGGTTAAAAATGAAGGAGTTAATGTTGAGGTATTTTATCAGTATTTTTATCGGAATGGAGGTATTAAAAATCAAATCAGGGTTTTTGAGAAATATTGCGGGGGTTATAATTTTTAATCCGACCGTTGGATCGTGGTAATTTTTGGATATGTTATTCATATATAAGTTGAGTATATGTCCACAAATTTTGAACCGTTAAAAATGAACGTATGATTTGTTATAAATTTTACGAGATGACTGGTTCAGAAATTGTAGAAGTTGCGGAATTTGTCATTTTGGTGGAAAATTCTAGAATTGGTGGGCCCCACTTTTGATTGGTGAGAAATGTGCTGAAATTTGTATTCAAATGTGGTGGGTGGGAATAGTAGCAGGTAAAGTCATCAGGTTGCATGTAAGACCCCGAATTTTATGAAATAAAAGTATTCAATTTTTCTTATAATTACTATTCAGTAAATGGTTAAATTGATAAATATTAAAGTTAAGGGTGATATATGAATTTTTTTTAAAATACACAAGTGGTTATAAAATATTCATTGTTGTCGGGGAATATTCGTTTGGTCGTGGAATATTCTTTCTGTCGGGGAATATTCGTACGACGGCGCAGCCATTTGTGGGCCGCATAACAGAATAACTGTCGGATGAAGATAACGACAAAAATTGAGTTTTTATAATTAACGGCGTAGTTGTTACCGTTAACATTGTTGGAATACCCGATGGTTAAAATACAGTAATACGCGTTATTGCACAGTAGCACACGGTATTGCACAATATTTTTAAAATTATTGATTCTTACGTAAGAAGGCACTACTGAATAATTGTCACAGTAATTACTGTTCAATATTTTATTTTATTGATTCAATAATTGCTGCGATGATATTTTATATTATTGTTGTTTCAATAATTGTCACTGCACAGTATTTCCCATTATCAGATCAATAATTCATATTATTTGAATAATATTATTAGATAACATTATTGGTAATGTCTAGAAAGTTCTGTCTAAGGAGAGGTTTGGTCACCTAATTGCGCGCCAGTAAGGAGAAATTCTTATTGGAAAGCCCCCTCTTTCCTGGGAACGGCCTGGTTGTCATAAATGTGATTCTGTAATATTATTTGTGAATAATTAATTATTGATTCATATGATAAGGAAATATTTATTTTATGTGGATATAAATGAGGGATATATTTTTGTGGTTAAAAATGAAGGAGTTAATGTTGAGGTGTTTTATCTGTATTTTTATCGGAACGGAGGTATTGAAAATCAAATTAGGGTTTTTGAGATATTTTTCGAGGGTTATAATTTTTAATCCGACCGTTGGATCGTGGTAATATTTGGATATGTTATACATATATAAGTTGAGTATATGTCCACAAATTTTGAACCGTTAAAAATGAACGTATGATTTGTTATGAATTTTACGAGATGACTGATTTAGAAATTGTTGAATTTTCGGAGTTAATCATTTTGGTGGAAAATTCTAGAATTGGTGGGCCCCACTCTTGGTTGGTGAAGAAATGTGCTGAGATTTTTATTCAAATATGGTGGGTGGGAATAGTAGCAGGTAAAGCCATCAGGTTGCAGGTTAAGTCTGCTTCGGCGTGCTAACATTTTCTTATAAATAGAGGGCTAAGTTAGAATTGAAAATCACACCAGAAACATAAGTTTTCTCTCTTTCTCTCTCTATATTATGAAGCATATTTTGTGAGTATTTAGATACTTTGAGAGTTACTATTCAGTGAAAGTTTCCTTCAGCTTTGCATTCCAGTCAGAAATACTGCACTTTTGAGGTAAGGGATAGTAAGGGATTTTAAGGGTTGTTATGTTTTTCAGTTTCGTAATTTTTCTGACCTTCAAAAATTCTGAAAAAATTTAAAATGATATTTTGATGAGTTTTATTGATTGTGTCAAAAAATGGTGATTTTTGGATGTATAGATTAAGAGTTATGAATTTTATGAGAAAAGACTATTTTAAAAGTAACCGCTTATAATTCCTTGTGGTTAACTCCAAAATTGATGAAATTTTTATTGGGAGTACATGTATATGATAGAAGTATACTCTGTAAATTTCAGAATTTTTGGACAAAAGTACAATTTTTGATAAATGTCTAAATATTCGGTTGTTTTGGCCGTATGAAAAATAGTAAATGACTTTTAAAAATTCTGAGAAAAATATATGTTCACTATGGGACTATATTATGCTAAATTCCAGAAAAGAAATATTTTTGGAACTGATTGGGTATTTTTCATGAAAATAGCCTAATTATGAGTAAATGAATTAAATATGTTTTGTGAAGTAAGAAAATTAGAAAATAGGATTTTATGGCTTGAGAATCCTATATGAGGTATATGCAGATTTTTTATGAGGGTTTTTGGTTATTGGTGATGAAATCTTATGAGTTTGGCATTTTAGGATGATTAAATGCATTATTTAGTAAAGTGTAAACAGTTAAAATAAATTGTTTATAAGCTTAAGAAATATTATTCTTTCAATATCAATATACCGAAATATTGGTATGTATTTTATTGTAAAAATTTCTACCTTTTTGTGTCGAGTTACTATTCATGAGTTACTATTCATGAGTTACTATTCACGAGTTACTATTCACGACAAAATTGGTTTCTTTTTCTAACCAAATTATAGTTGATTTATGAATATTACTCTTGAGATTAAAACTATATGTTGATCACATTATTTTTATTATCATATATAACATTTTTATAACCCTAATGATGATATTCTCTTTCACTTGAGTGTAAAGATGGGTAGATTATTAGTATGATCATAACTAGGGTTCTCTTTGGCCAGTTGTGCAAAGTTGAATTGGTGACTGGTATGATCATGACCATTGAATTTATAAGTGAATATCTTTAGCTTAAGTGCAAAGGTGAAATGATCAACATGGTTATAATTATTGTTTATATAAATTCTAAAATGATTATATATTTCTTTGAGATATGAATATATTTGGCCTGTAGTGCAAATATGAATTGTAGATGAATATCTTTGGCCTGTAGTGCAAAGATGACATGTTGTTGAATATCTTTGGCCAGTAGTGCAAAGATGAACAGGTGTTGAGATGAACATGACCAACTGGTACAAATGAATATCTTTGGCCGTAGTGCAAAGATGAAGTTATTAGTATGATTATGAACAGGAACTGTGATTTGGTATAACCATGATCTTTGATGTTTCAGGTAAAGACAGGTGATAAAAATATTCTTCATCCTGGGTGCGAAGAAAAATTTAGAGTCACAATTATGATTATGAGTTATTCATATGATTGTGGAAAGGAACTGTTGAGTGATGTTACATGGATAAAACATTGTTGGTGGATTTTTAACATGGAGGAGATAATAGACTTTATGGTCTATTTGACTCTTCTAATGGATTGCTCGTTCCGCTGCAACTATGGTTGAAATTTTTATCATCTACCATATGTTCTAAATCTCTGATTTATTACTGATGAAGACAATTGATAATTTATTTATCTTTAGTCATGATATTCTTTACTGTGCTAGTTGTGCTCACCCTTCTGTTTCACAATTCCTTTCAGGTAATAAGAGTGTAGCTGGGTCGAGCGGGGGTAACAAGGGAATAGAACGGTGGTCATTATTTAAGAGTTATATTTGGTGAATCATCTAGGGTGAAGCGAACCCAACGTTGGAAGGGTGTTTTTCTACTACCATACAAGATGTCTAATGACATACAACCTCGTGTCATCATAAGACAGAGATGTGCTCATCCACTTGCTGAGTATATTTACGAGCACTACCTATATAATCTTGGTGTTTGTTTGAAGTATAATTCTCAATTAGAGACAGTGGAGATAATGATAAGTCAAGAGAAGACTCACCATTGGGAAGAATATGATAGTAATCTTCTCGTTTTTCTTTGGGGTAAATTGGGTCAACCAAGGATAATTCTATGGCCATATGATATCTATCACAACCTAGAAGCATGGTCTCCCATGTACAAATGTTTCCTTGAGCACTTCCCAAAGATTCTCATTTCTAAAATAGTTTTTGACTATACCTTTATATAAGGTGTCATTGTGAGGTGTTGTCCACGGTTGGGACATGAGTCACATTTGGTATATATTTGTATCCAAACTCACAGCATATGTGTTGTTGTATTTTGCACGACAATTATTGTAATAAAGTTGTAGTTGTTTTCTGTACCATGTATTTGGTGACTCAGAATAGGTTGGATGGAATGGACCTGTTTTGGGGTTGTCACATTGCAGGTCAAGTCTGCTTCGGCGTGCTAACATTTTCCTATAAATAGAGGGCTAAGTTAGAATTGAAAATCACACCAGAATTCATAAGTTTTCTCTCTTTCTCTCTCTATATTATTGAGCGCATTTTGTGAGTATTTTGATACTTTGAGAGTTGCTATTCAGCACAAGTTTTATTCAGCCTCATATACGATATTCTGATCAGAAGTACTGTTCGTTTGAGGTAAGGGATATTATTTTTTTCTTAAATGATATTATTTTCTTCAATATCATTATGCTGAAATATTAATATGAGTTTTTTTTATCAAATTTGAAACTTTTTGTGTCGGAGTTACTATTCACGTATACGGTACTATTCACGTATACGACACTATTCACGAATACGACACTATTCACCGAAAAATAAAATTTTTCTTTTTTGTCCAAGATGTCTATTATGGTTACTATCTTTGATTGTATCCTTGTTTTGATCTTTATTTTTTGAATTCTGCTTCACAATTGATTATTATGAAGTATTATTGATCTTGGATAAACTGTTATACGAATCCCTACTATTTGTCCTTCTGTCTCACTGGGTTTGTTTTCTTTAAAATATTTTTTATCATCCTCAGTCCTAAACGATGATATTACTGAATATCTTTGGCCTATAGTGCAAAGATGTATGATTACCTGATGAATATCTTTGGCCTGTAGTGCAAAGATGAACAGGTGTTGAGATGAACAGGACTGACTGGTGATATAAATGAATATCTTTGGCCTGTAGTGCCAAGATGAATATTTAGTTAAAGATGATTATTAATTGATGTTACATGGATAAAATATTGATGATGGACTTTTAAATCTTAAAAGATAGTAGAATTCATTCTCTACTTGACTCTTCTAATGGTTTGTTGTTTCCGCTGCAGTTGTTGATCTAAAACTTGTTGTCGATTATATTCTATCAGATTTTTTCCTATTGAATACTAATGATAATTTGTTGTATATTATTTTAGTCATAATATTCTTATTGGGCTAGTTGAGCTAACCCTTTTCCTTTTTGTTCCATTTTTCTTCTCAGGAGGTGAGAACATAGCAGGATCTAGTCGGGGTATGGAGTGATGGTTCTAGAAAGATGTTTTAGCAGTCCTCACTATTTCTGTAAAATAGTGTTTGAATAATTGTAATGAGGACTTATTTGAGTGTGGATATTGTCTAGAAGACAATATTTGTATTTAAACTCACAGTATGTGTTATCGTATTTTGCACGATAATTGTATTATTGAAGTTGTAGTTTGCTTTTTGTACCATATATTTGGCGACTCAGAATGAGTGTTGTATACCTATTTTGGGGGCATAACATCTTCCAACTGTTAAACCCTTCAGTAATGAATGCAGGATGGAGAGGCACCTTATTTTGAAAAACAAAGCATGGAAAACAAAATGCTGCATCCTTTGATAGAGAGTACTCTAACCAAGGAAAGGATTCAAACCACGAATATTGAAATTTTCGATTTTGTGACCCTGATTTAGTCCTTGGGTACTATGCCAACTTAGGTTGATACGGACCCATTTTGATATAAGCTCTCCTAATTTCATCTCGTTGATTAACGGGATGTTGCCATATAGGGATCCGAATCCCAGGATCCCGTTCAAGAGTACTAAAATCAATTTCAACTCTTCGAGATTTGGAAAGGGGTTCAACATTAGATGGAGAATACCCTTCATTAGTTGATGCACTTTCTTTTGGTTTAAAGAAAGAAAACAAAGTTTTTCCTCTCTTGCTTCCTTGACTTTCCATTGTGGCTTATTCAAATTGAAAATCCCCAAAACCTAAAAATTCAGAAATTATAGTTAAATACTGAAATAGTTGCACCATACATATCAATTAAGTTGCATAGTTTCTACTACTTGGTGTCATGAACACTCAAGCCTTGTTTCTCTTACTGTAGAGAGTGATGCCTTCTAAATTATAAGTGACCACATAAAATTTATTGCTTATATATAATATATCATAAATATACCATAAATATACAATATCAATTCAAATATTCAATGAAAATAACACATAAATTAATAAATACATAATCTATAATTTGGATGAAACAAAGACAATTAACTGGTAGATAGAAAATACAAAAGGAAGAGAGAGAATTACTTGGAGATTGAATGGGAGATAATTGCTTAACGATTGCGGCTGCAGCCCAGGACTCAGGAGCTTCAGAGCAGAGGCAGAGGCGGAAGGGGGAAAAAGGGGGGGCGGCTGAGGCGATTTTGAAGAGGGTTAGGGTTTTTTTTTATCTTACATGAAACGGCGTCGTTTCATGTAAGATTAAAAAAAAAAAATTAAACCTAGCTGCTGCAGAAGAAGAAAGGAAGAAGAAGGCGGGCGGCGACAACAGATTGGGGGCTGGGTGTAACTCATTTGGGTTGGGCTTTATATATGAAGATATATATGTACTAAATATTTGACAAAAAAATCACCCGGACTACAGCCCGCCCTAGCCCATATGTGGCTCCGCCCTTGGTGTAGACACGTAGTTACAAATTTTTTGCTTTTAATAAGGTAGTTAATTAACAAATGGTTGAATAATAATGTTTTGATCGTACTATCTCCCTTCCTTTATATAAGTGGTTTTAAAAAAATATTTTTATCATTTAATATGAATCGCTTGAGAATTTTAAGTAAACATTAATTGCTTAATTTCTAATATTATCCAAGTATTAAATATAACTTAATTTAGTTCTCTCAATATTCTGTATCCAATAAATAACACTTTTTTTTAATAAATATTATATTTAATACTTTACAACCATTTCCTTAATTAATTATACTTGTGCACAACTCTAAAATGACTTATATTAATGAACGAATGGAGTATCTAATTCATCAAAATAGTTTAGAAATATTCTACTCCCTCCGTCCATTAATATATGACGTTTTAGAGTTGTATAAGAATTAAGAAAATGATTGTATAAATATTAAATATAATATCAATTGTCTATGATATCCTTAAATTCCTATAATTCTCATACTTATCTCATACTCTCTCCCTCATCTGTAACGTAATTTTAAAAAAATTATATTAGTTACGTTACTCAATTGAAGACAATTTTTATTTATTTAATTATTATGATAGTAATAATATTAATAATAATTAGAAAATTGTTAGGAAATAAGTTAGAAAAATTATTTACACATAAAAATTAGGATCTAAGGCTTTCTCCTGGGGAAAAAAATTATTTTCAGAATTTCTATTATCATATCATATTACTAAATTAATATTTTTATAAAACAAATTATACTTAAAATGTGTAAACTTTATATATAAGACTCTGATTATGAACATATTGTAATATATTACTAACTTTAACTTAAATAACAAATAAGTCATTACAATCAACATCTAAAAAACTAAGAATATATATTACAAGGAGGTTCCAAAATAAAATTAACACCAAAAGAAGAAGAAATTAACATGTCATATATATCAGTAAGAAAGTCTGCACATTGATTTGCTTCTCTTCAAACATGAGTGAACTTAGTATTCCATGGCATATGAAGAAGTCGTTTACAGTCTTGAACTAAGATTCCATCACGATAATTATCCACGTTTGTAATCAAATAAAATTATTTATCAAGTGGGGGTAATTTACACATAATAACTAAATCCTACAATTAGTTTACTACACAAGAGTTGGTTTAGTTAAAAAAATCCTACAATTAGTTTACTACACAAGAGTTGGTTTAGTTAAAAATGGAACCAGACTTGTAGAAATATTATATTAACTTTTGAAAATATCAATTTCCTTTGAATAATTATTTATATAATAACTAATTTAAAGACTTAATAATGCTGTAAAAAATAAAAAAATCACCAACATTATTATCATCATTAACTCCTCCATCACCATCACCATCACTCACCATCACCATCATCAATCAAGATAAATCTGAATCTCCAAACACAACAAATTACAAATGTATATCAAACTTCACAATTAAAAATAACCCAAACACACCGGTCCACCACCACCTCACATATCCATTAACCAAATCACAACCATGTAGTAGATCCAAATTCAGAAATAGTGAGAGAGAGAGAGAACAGTTAGATCTATTGTCACTGAAGTAGATCCATCATGGAAGCGTCGTAGGGCAGCATATTTGCGACGGAAAGGTCTCCTTTTTATTCTTCTATGTCTTCTTCCATTTACAGATGTGTGTTTCTGTGTGTCAATTTCGGCATGGCAAAGTATTGATCTTGATTTTTGCATCACATGTTGGATAACCTACACTAGTTTGAACACATGGACACATTTAAGATATTTGGGAATTATCGAAAAGGCATGAATCTGAATTCTGAACATTTACTAGATCGCAAAAGTGATACTACCTCAGTTCCTAAAAGATTGTCGTTTAAGTTTTTGACACATGAATTAAGAACCAAATAAAATTTATTTGAAATTCCATCACTACCCCTTTATAGAAAGTTGAAAACTATTAATACAAGGGAGAGAATTTCTTTGAATAATGAGAGAAGGTAGGGATAATATAAGAAAATAAATAATTTATTCTCCTCGAAAGTTATAAACGACAAACTTTTTAGAACAATTTTTTTTTTCTAAAACGACCATCTTTTAAGAACGGAAGGAATATTAATTACTGAGAGCTTTTTATTTAAGAAAACTATCATGATTTTCTTCCTATATATATTTAAGTAAAAATTGTGCTCTAAATTTATTTTGATTTTTAAAATAATTTTTTTTTGTATTTTGTAAGACCTTTTGAGTAGAAAAAATATATTCAAATGAGATTGTTTATTAATATTTGAAATATTTTCTTTTAAATAGTTATTATTATTAATATAAATTGTATTTAGAAGTATGTTAATTTGGAGTTAGTTGTATTTAGAAGTATTTTAATTTGGGATTAATTATATTTAGATGTATTTTAATTTTTTAATACGGTCAAATTGTATTTGAATATGGTCAAACTGTATAAAACAAATCAAGTTCAATCAAGTTGTCAGTCGGGTAGTAAATTCTGACCAATTTCGGTCGAAAAATAATTTTAGGATAGACATTGTTTGTAATAAGGTAGTTTATGTACTAATTTATAAGCCCAATTACTTTGGGAGGTGAATTATATATTTAGTGATACTCATATTCATTCCGTCCCATAATATATGACGTTTTAAAGTTGTACACAATAGTTAAAAAAATGATTGTATCATTAAATATAGTATCAATTGTCTATAATACCATTTACTATAATTATCTCATATTCTCTCTCATATGTAACATTTTTTTATGAGGGGTAATTTTGAAAAGATTGTGGTTAATTCTCTTATATTATATAAAACATCAAATAGTTTTAAAAAATAAAATCATCAAAAATGTCATATATTATAGGACGAAAGAAGTATAACACAAGTGTATTTAGCCCTCTTAATTATTTAATTAACTGCCAGTGCTATTTTTCTTGTATTATTATGCCCAATTAGAGAGAATGATTAACTGAATAGCTTTGGGATTAATTTTCTGAAGCAAATTAAACCAATGGTTAGTACTCCAAGAATGTGTACGGAAAGGATTTACCCTGAATTAATTAAGGCAACTTGGTTTTTCAAACATGAGGATGAGGGTTTTAAAAAAGGAAAGTCCGTTTGTCTTTTTAATTACCCCTTGCTAGCTAGACATGATCACATGCGTGCCACAACCTAATGCATCAATTTAATCATATCTTAATTTAATTGTATATTACTATACTTAATTAGTTGACCAAGACAAACATTTCGGTCACCAATGTCAACGCTGATTTATTTATTGATTAATTAGATGGTTTTGGATGTCGTGATAATTAACTCCAAGATTGATTAATTAGTTTCTTGCTTTACCAAAATTTATTAATGATGATATTTTAAAAACCACAAGATCCTTTTCTCTTATTTGATGATATGCACGGTGATTATGCACGGTGATTACGCATGGTGATTGGAAGAAATTTCCATCCTAAAGCAACAGTAACCAGATTATGTATAAGATAATATATGTAATTTATTCCGGACAATTATAGTCTTTTCTTTTCGAGATATTTCACCTTAACAGGATTCTGGCTCACATATTTTCAAAGAAAAGATCATAACTTTTTTTTTCGGCGAACAAACATTCATTCCAAGTAGTTGATTCAACGAGCAATGAGAAGTTAAAGGTAAGAGGGGAGAACTCTCTAGGTAGCCGAACCTAGTGGCCTCCTTCTTCACATTTTTTTGTTCTTCCTCTATCCTTTTTATTTGAATGGTTTATGATGTTTACCTTGATCATATTTGATTTTTTCCCTCGGATCATAAAGAAAGATTGACGTTTTTCTGACAAAACACGAAAGAAAAAATGCTCCTCAGCGGGACCACCCCGAGGTGGCCGAACCCTAGGGATCCGAACCCTAGGGGGCGAATCAACAAATGAAGGAAAAATGAAGTCCGAAAAGGGTGATCGCTATTTTGACCATAACTTTTGATCCGCTTAGAATTACAAGGTTTATAATATATCAAAACGAAGCTAGTGATGAGCCCTACAAAATTCATCGCCTTCAACCATGATAGATACTGTTATAAGTTCAAACGCTTTCCTTGAAATCCTTTTCTTGTTATTTAGAATCCTTATGCTGAATTTTCCTTGCTTGCATGCCCTCTCTACTGAACATTTTGCAGACCCAAAAACCACCAAGGTGGTCCTATTCATCAGTGATCAAAAAAATGAGGAAAAAAACATCATCATTCTTGAAGATTCTAGTAGAAAAATATTCGCCAGACTATATTGTTCGACATAATATAACATATGAGAACCAATTCTACGAGAGTGCTGAAAAGCAGGCAGTGGTATTTTTTTATACCATAAACCAAATTAAAGTTATATGGAATAAATAACAGGGATTCAATCTGTAAGACCCCGAATTTTATGAAATAAAAGTATTCAATTTTTCTTATAATTAGTATTCAGTAAATGGTTAAATTGATAAAAGTTAAAGTTAAGGGTGATATATGATTTTTTTTTTAAAATAAGTAAGTGGTTATAAAATATTCATTGTTGTCGGGAAAATATTCGTTTAGTTGTGGAATATTCTTTCTATCGGGGAATATTCGTACGACGGCGCAACCATTTGTGGGTCCCATAACAGAATAACTGTCGGATGAAGAAAAAGATAAATTTGAGTTTTTATAAATAACGGCGTAGTTGTTACAGTTAACACTGTTGGAATACCTGGTGGTTAAAATACAGTAATACGCGTAGTTGCACAGTAGCACACGGTATTGCACAATATTTTTTCAATTATTGATTCTTACGTGAGAATGCACTACTCAATAATTGTTACAGTAATTTCTGTTCAATATTTTATTTTATTGAATCAATAATTGCTGCATTGATATTTTATATTATTGTTGTTTCAATAATTGTCGCTGCACAATATCTCCATTATCAGATCAATAATTCATATTATTTGAATAATATTATTAGATAGCATTATTGGTAATGTCTAGAAAGTTCTGTCAAGTAGAGATTTGGTCACCTAATTGCGCGCCAGTAAGGAAAAATCCTTATCGGAAAGCCCCCTCTGTAAGACCCCGAATTTTATGAAATAAAAGTATTCAATTTTTCTTATAATTACTATTCAGTAAATGGTTAAATTGATAAAAATTTAAAGTTATGAGTGAAATATGATTTTTTTTCAAAATAAGCAAGTGGTTATAAAATAATCATTGTTGTCGGGGAATATTCGTTTGGTCGTGGAATATTCTTTCTGTCGGGGAATATTCGTACGACGGCGCAGCCATTTGTGGGCCCCATAACAGAATAACTGTCGGATGAAGAAAACGACAAATTTGAGTTTTTACAAATAACGGCGTAGTTGTTACCGTTAACACTGTTGGAATACCCGGTGGTTAAAACACAGTAATACGCGTTATTGCACAGTAGCACACGGTATTGCATAGTATTTTTGAAATTATTGATTCTTACGTAAGAAGGCACTACTCAATAATTGTTACAGTAATTACTGTTCAATATTTTATTTTATTGATTCAATAATTGCTACGTTGAAATTTTGTATTATTGTTGTTCAATAATTGTTGCTGCACAGTATTTCCCATTATCAGATCAATAATTCATATTATTTGAATAATATTATTAGATAGCATTATTGGCAATGTCTAGAAAGTTCTGTCTAAGGAGAGGTTTGGTCATCTAATTGCGCGCCAGTAAGGAGAAATCCTTATTGGAAAGCCCCCTCTTTCCTGGGAACGGCCTGGTTGTCATAAATGTGATTCTGTAATATTATTTGTGAATAATTAATTATTGATTCATATGATAAGGAAATATTTATTTTATGTGGATATAAATGAGGGATATATTTTTGTGGTTAAAAATGAAGGAGTTAATGTTGAGATTTTTATCCATATTTTTGTCGGAATGGAGGTATTAAAAATCAGGGTTTTTGAGATATTTTGCGGGGGTTATAATTTTTAATCCGACCGTTGGATCGTGGTAATTTTTGGATATGTTATACATATATAAGTTGAGTATATGCCCACAAATTTTGAACCGTTAAAAATGAACGTATGATTTATTATGAATTTTACGAGATGACTGGTTCAGAAATTGTTGAATTTTCGGAGTTTATCATTTTGGTGGAAAATTCTAGAATTGGTGGGCCCCACTTGTGGTTGGTGAAGAAATGTGCTGAATTATATTTCAAATGTGGTGGGTGGGAATAGTAGCAGGTAAAGCCATCAGGTTGCAGGTCAAACCTACCAAAATTTTCCTATAAATAGAGGGCTAAGTTAGAATTGAAAATCACACCAGAAACATAAGCTTTCTCTCTTTCTCTCTCTATATTATGAAGCATATTTTGTGAGTTTTTAGATACTTGGTGAGTTGCTATTCATCAGTGCAAGTTTCCTTCAGCATCATATCCGATATCCAGTCAGAAGTACTGCTCTTTTGAGGTAAGGGATTGTAAGGGATAGTAAGGGATTTTAAGGGTTGTTATGATTTTCAGTTTCGTAATTTTTCTGAACTTCAAAAATTCTGGAAAAATTTGAAATGATATTTTGATGAGTTTTATTGATTGTGTCCAAAAATGGTGATTTTTGGATGTATAGATTGAGAGTTATGAATTTTATGAGAAAAGACTATTTTAAAAGTAACCGCTTATAATTCCTTGTGGTTAACTCCAAAATTGATGAAATTTTTATTGGGAGTACATGTATATGATAGAAGTATACTCTGTAAATTTCAGAATTTTTAGACAAAAGTACAATTTTTGATAAATGTCTAAATATTCGGCTATTTTGGCCATATGAAAAATAGTAAATGACTTTTAAAAATTCTGAGAAAAATATATGTTCACTATGGGACTATATTATGCTAAATTCCAGAAAAGAAATATTTTTGGAACTGATTTGGTATTTTTCATGAAAATAGTCTAGTTATGAGTAAATGAATTAAATATGTTATGTGAAGTAAGAAAATTGGAAAATAGGATTTTATGGCTTGAGAATCCTATATGAGGTATATGCAGATTTTTGATGAGGGTTTTGGTTATTGATGATGAAATCTTAAGAGTTGGCATTTTATGATGATTAAATGCATTAATTAGTAAAGTGTAAACAATTTAAATAAATTGTTTATAAGCTTAAGAAATATTATTCTTTCAATATCATTATACCGAAATATTGGTATGGATTTTATTGTGGAATTTCTACCTTTTTGTGTCGAGTTTACTATTTATGAGTTACTATTCACGAGTTACTATTCATGAGTTACTATTCACGAGTTACTATTCACGATAAAAATTGGTTTCTTTTTCTAACCAAATTATAGTTGAGTTATGAATATTACTCTTGAGATTAAAACTATGTATTGATTATATTGATTTTATTATCATATATAACATTTTTATAACCCTGATGTTGAAATTCTCTTTCACTGGAGTGTAAAGATGGGTAGATTATTGGTATGATCATGACTAGGGTTCTCTTTGGCCTGTAGTGCAAAGTTGAATTGTGACTGGTATGATCATGACCATTGAATTTATAATTGAATATCTTTAGCTTAAGTGCAAAGGTGAATTGATCAACATGGTTATAATTATTGTTTATATAAATTCTGAAATGATTATATATTTCTTTGAGATATTAATATATTTGGCCTGTAGTGCAAATATGAAATGTTGATGAATATCTTTGGCCTGTAGTGCAAAGATGAATTGTTGATGAATATCTTTGGCCTGTAGTGCAAAGATGACATGTTGTTGAATATCTTTGGCCAGTAGTGCAAAGATGAACAGATGTTGAGATAAACATGACCAACTGGTGATACAAATGAATATCTTTGGCCGTAGTGCAAAGATGAAGTTATTAGTATGATTATGAACAGGAAATGTGATTTGGTATAACCATGATCTTTGATGTTTCAGGTAAAGACAGGTGATGAAAATATTCTTCGTCCTGGGTGCGAAGAAAAATTTATAGTCACAATTATGATTATGAGTTATTCATATGATTGTGGAAAGGAACTGTTGAGTGATGTTACATGGATAAAATATTGTTGGTGGATTTTTAACATGGAGAAGATAATAGACTTTATAGTCTATTTGACTCTTCTAATGGATTGCTCGTTCCGCTGCAACTATGGTTGAAATTTTTATCATTTACCATATGTTCTAAATCTCTGATTTATTATTGATGAAGGCTATTGATAATTTATTTATCTTTAGTCATGATATTCTTTACTGAGCTAGTTGTGCTCACCCTTTTGCTTCACAATTCCTTTCAGGTAATAAGAATGTAGCTGGGTCGAGCGAGGGTAACAAAGGAATAGAACGGTGGTCATCATTTAGTAGTTATATTTGGTGAAGAAAATAGGGTGAGGCGAACCCAACGTTGGAAGGGTGTTTTGTCACTATCATACAAGATGTCTAATGACATACAACCTCGTGTCATCATAGGACAGGGTTGTGCTCATCTACTTGCTGAGTATATCTATGGGCACTACCTATATAATCTTGGTGTTTGTTTGAAGTATAATTCTCAATTAGAGACAGTGGAGATAATGATAAGTCAAGAGAAGACTCACCATTGGGAAGAATATGATAGTAATCTTCTCGTTTTTCTTTGGGGTCTATTGGGTCAACCAAGGATAATTCTGTGGCCATATGATATCTATCATAACCTAGACGCGTGGCCTCCCATGTACGAAGGTTTTCTTGAGCACTTCCCAAAGATTCTAATTTCTAGAACAGTTTTTGACTATACCTTTATATAAGGTACCTTTGTGAGGTGCTGATACACGATGGTGTCCAATGTCACATTTGGTATATATTTGTATCCAAACTCACAGCATATGTGTTGTTGTATTTTGCACGACAATTGTTGTAATAAAGTTGTAGTTGTTTTCTGTACCATGTATTTGACGACTCAGAATGGGTTGGGTGGAATGAACCTATTTTGGGGTTGTCACAGGTGGTATCAGAGCTTAGGGATATGATCTCTGGCGGAGATCGGGGAATATAACTAGGAGGGGAGAGATGAGTAAATCCTTCGCTAGTGTGTCCTACCTAAGCTTATTTGTTGGTCAGTCATAATATCGGGATATTATGTGATATGTTAATTTGTTAAATTAACCCTTGTTTTGAAGCTGTATTCTAGAATGATATTTGAAATACAGGAGATGAGCAATGGAGAAATTATGATGACAGGAAAGATGGAATTTGAAATGAAAGGAAGGTATTCTCAACTCTTTGAAATACCAGGTACGTAAATTTCGGGGACGAAATTTCATAAGGAGGGGAGATTGTAAGACCCCGAATTTTATGAAATAAAAGTATTCAATTTTTCTTATAATTACTATTCAGTAAATGGTTAAATTGATAAAAATTTAAAGTTATGAGTGAAATATGATTTTTTTTCAAAATAAGCAAGTGGTTATAAAATAATCATTGTTGTCGGGGAATATTCGTTTGGTCGTGGAATATTCTTTCTGTCGGGGAATATTCGTACGACGGCGCAGCTATTTGTGGGCCCCATAACAGAATAACTGTCGGATGAAGAAAACGACAAATTTGAGTTTTTACAAATAACGGCGTAGTTGTTACCGTTAACACTGTTGGAATACCCGGTGGTTAAAATACAGTAATACGCGTTATTGCACAGTAGCACACGGTATTGCATAGTATTTTTGAAATTATTGATTCTTACGTAAGAAGGCACTACTCAATAATTGTTACAGTAATTACTGTTCAATATTTTATTTTATTGATTCAATAATTGCTACGTTGAAATTTTGTATTATTGTTGTTCAATAATTGTTGCTGCACAGTATTTCCCATTATCAGATCAATAATTCATATTATTTGAATAGTATTATTAGATAGCATTATTGGCAATGTCTAGAAAGTTCTATCTAAGGAGAGGTTTGGTCATCTAATTGCGCGCCAGTAAGGAGAAATCCTTATTGGAAAGCCCCCTCTTTCCTGGGAACGGCCTGGTTGTCATAAATGTGATTCTGTAATATTATTTGTGAATAATTAATTATTGATTCATATGATAAGGAAATATTTATTTTATGTGGATATAAATGAGGGATATATTTTTGTGGTTAAAAATGAAGGAGTTAATGTTGAGATTTTTATCCATATTTTTGTCGGAATGGAGGTATTAAAAATCAGGGTTTTTGAGATATTTTGCGGGTGTTATAATTTTTAATCCGACCGTTGGATCGTGGTAATTTTTGGATATGTTATACATATATAAGTTGAGTATATGCCCACAAATTTTGAACCGTTAAAAATGAACGTATGATTTATTATGAATTTTACGAGATGACTGGTTCAGAAATTGTTGAATTTTCGGAGTTTATCATTTTGGTGGAAAATTCTAGAATTGGTGGGCCCCACTTGTGGTTGGTGAAGAAATGTGCTGAATTATATTTCAAATGTGGTGGGTGGGAATAGTAGCAGGTAAAGCCATCAGGTTGCAGGTCAAACCTACCAAAATTTTCCTATAAATAGAGGGCTAAGTTAGAATTGAAAATCACACCAGAAACATAAGCTTTCTCTCTTTCTCTCTCTATATTATGAAGCATATTTTGTGAGTTTTTAGATACTTGGTGAGTTGCTATTCATCAGTGCAAGTTTCCTTCGGCATCATATCCGATATCCAGTCAGAAGTACTGCTCTTTTGAGGTAAGGGATTGTAAGGGATAGTAAGGGATTTTAAGGGTTGTTATGATTTTCAGTTTCGTAATTTTTCTGAACTTCAAAAATTCTGGAAAAATTTGAAATGATATTTTGATGAGTTTTATTGATTGTGTCCAAAAATGGTGATTTTTGGATGTATAGATTGAGAGTTATGAATTTTATGAGAAAAGACTATTTTAAAAGTAACCGCTTATAATTCCTTGTGGTTAACTCCAAAATTGATGAAATTTTTATTGGGAGTACATGTATATGATAGAAGTATACTCTGTAAATTTCAGAATTTTTAGACAAAAGTACAATTTTTGATAAATGTCTAAATATTCGGCTATTTTGGCCATATGAAAAATAGTAAATGACTTTTAAAAATTCTGAGAAAAATATATGTTCACTATGGGACTATATTATGCTAAATTCCAGAAAAGAAATATTTTTGGAACTGATTTGGTATTTTTCATGAAAATAGTCTAGTTATGAGTAAATGAATTAAATATGTTATGTGAAGTAAGAAAATTGGAAAATAGGATTTTATGGCTTGAGAATCCTATATATGAGGTATATGCAGATTTTTGATGAGGGTTTTGGTTATTGATGATGAAATCTTAAGAGTTGGCATTTTATGATGATTAAATGCATTAATTAGTAAAGTGTAAACAATTTAAATAAATTGTTTATAAGCTTAAGAAATATTATTCTTTCAATATCATTATACCGAAATATTGGTATGGATTTTATTGTGGAATTTCTACCTTTTTGTGTCGAGTTTACTATTTATGAGTTACTATTCACGAGTTACTATTCATGAGTTACTATTCACGAGTTACTATTCACGATAAAAATTGGTTTCTTTTTCTAACCAAATTATAGTTGAGTTATGAATATTACTCTTGAGATTAAAACTATGAATTGATTATATTGATTTTATTATCATATATAACATTTTTATAACCCTGATGTTGAAATTCTCTTTCACTGGAGTGTAAAGATGGGTAGATTATTGGTATGATCATGACTAGGGTTCTCTTTGGCCTGTAGTGCAAAGTTGAATTGTGACTGGTATGATCATGACCATTGAATTTATAATTGAATATCTTTAGCTTAAGTGCAAAGGTGAATTGATCAACATGGTTATAATTATTGTTTATATAAATTCTGAAATGATTATATATTTCTTTGAGATATTAATATATTTGGCCTGTAGTGCAAATATGAAATATTGATGAATATCTTTGGCATGTAGTGCAAAGATGAATTGTTGATGAATATCTTTGGCCCGTAGTGCAAAGATGACATGTTGTTGAATATCTTTGGCCAGTAGTGCAAAGATGAACAGATGTTGAGATAAACATGACCAACTGGTGATACAAATGAATATCTTTGGACGTAGTGCAAAGATGAAGTTATTAGTATGATTATGAACAGGAAATGTGATTTGGTATAACCATGATCTTTGATGTTTCAGGTAAAGACAGGTGATGAAAATATTCTTCGTCCTGGGTGCGAAGAAAAATTTATAGTCACAATTATGATTATGAGTTATTCATATGATTGTGGAAAGGAACTGTTGAGTGATGTTACATGGATAAAATATTGTTGGTGGATTTTTAACATGGAGAAGATAATAGACTTTATAGTCTATTTGACTCTTCTAATGGATTGCTCGTTCCGCTGCAACTATGGTTGAAATTTTTATCATTTACCATATGTTCTAAATCTCTGATTTATTATTGATGAAGGCTATTGATAATTTATTTATCTTTAGTCATGATATTCTTTACTGAGCTAGTTGTGCTCACCCTTTTGCTTCACAATTCCTTTCAGGTAATAAGAGTGTAGCTGGGTCGAGCGAGGGTAACAAAGGAATAGAACGGTGGTCATCATTTAGTAGTTATATTTGGTGAAGAAAATAGGGTGAGGCGAACCCAACGTTGGAAGGGTGTTTTGTCACTATCATACAAGATGTCTAATGACATACAACCTCGTGTCATCATAGGACAGGGTTGTGCTCATCCACTTGCTGAGTATATCTATGGGCACTACCTATATAATCTTGGTGTTTGTTTGAAGTATAATTCTCAATTAGAGACAGTGGAGATAATGATAAGTCAAGAGAAGACTCACCATTGGGAAGAATATGATAGTAATCTTCTCATTTTTCTTTGAGGTCCATTGGGTCAACCAAGGATAATTCTGTGGCCATATGATATCTATCATAACCTAGACGCGTGACCTCCCATGTACGAAGGTTTCCTTGAGCACTTCCCAAAGATTCTAGTTTCTAAAATAGTTTTTGACTGTACCTTTATGTAAGGTACCTTTGTGAGGTGCTGATACATGATGGTGTCCAATGTCACATTTGGTATATATTTGTATCCAAACTCACAGCATATGTGTTGTTGTATTTTGCACGACAATTGTTGTAATAAAGTTGTAGTTGTTTTCTGTACCATGTATTTGACGACTCAGAATGGGTTGGGTGGAATGAACCTATTTTGGGGTTGTCACACCCTCTTTCCTGGGAACAGTCTGGTTGTCATAATTGTGATTCTGTAATATTATTTGTAAATAATTAATTATTGATCTATATGATAATGAAATATTTATTTGATGTGGATATAAATGATGAATTTATTTATGTGGTTATAAATGAAGAAATTAATGTTGTGGTATTTTATCAGTATTTTGTCGGATTGGAGGTATTAAAAGATCAAATCAGTGTTCTTACAGCTTTATTGTGTGAGTTATAATTTTTGATCTGACCGTTGTATCGTTGTGATTTTTGGATATGTTATACATATATAAGTTGAGTATATGTCCACAAATTTTGAACCGTTAAAAATGAACAAATGATTTGTTATGAATTTTAAGAGGTGACGGATTCGGAAATTAGGTTTTTAAATAATTTTGGTAGAAAATTCTAGAAATGGGTGGGCCCCACTTTTGGTTATTGGGGAAGATGACTGATTTTTGGTGGGTGGAATAGTAGCAGGTAAAGCCATCAGGTAGCAGGTCAAGTTTGCTTCGGCATGTTAACATTTTCCTATAAATAGAGGACTAAGTTAGAATTGAAAAACACACCATAATTCATAAGTTTTCTCTCTTTTTCTCTCTAGATTATCGAGTGTATTTTGTGAGTATTTAGATACTTGGTGAGTTTCTATTCATCAGTGCAAGTTTCCTTCAGCGTCATATCCGATATCTAGTCAGAAGTGCTGCTCTTTTGAGGTAAGGGATAATAAGAAATTTTAAGGGTTGTTATGTTTTTCAGTTTCATAATTTCTCTGACCTTCAAAAATTCTGAAAAAATTTGAAATGATAATTTGATGAGTTTTCTTGATTGTGTTCAAAAATGGCGATTTTTGAATGTATAGATTAAGAGTTGTGAATTTTATGAGAAAAGACTATTTTAAAAGTAACCGCTTATAACTCCTTGTGGTTAACTCCAAAATTGGTGAAATTTTTATTGAGAGTACATGTATATGATAGAAGTATACTCTGTAAATTTCGGAATTTTTGGATAAAAGTACAATTTTTGATAAATATCTAAATATTCTGCTGTTTTGGCTATATGAAAAAAAGTAAATAATTTTTAAAAATTCTGAGAAAAATATATGTTCATTATGGGACTACATTCTACTAAATCTCATAAAAGAAAATTTGTTTGTACTAATTTGATATTTTTCATGAAAATAGACTAGTTATGAGTAAATGAATTAAATATGTTATGTGAAGTAAGAAAATTAGAAAATAGGATTTTATGGCTTGAGAATCCTATATGAGGTATATGCAGATTTTTGATGAGAATTTTGGTTATTGGTGATGAAATCTTATGAGTTTGGAATTTTAGGATGATTAAATGCATTATTTAGTAAAGTGTAAACAATTAAAATAAATTGTTTATAAGTTTAAGAAATATTATTTCAATATCATTATACCGAAATATTGGTATGAATTTTATTGTGAAATTTTTACCTTTTTGTGTCGGATTTACTATTCATGAGTTACTATTCACGAAGTTACTATTTATGGATTACTATTCACGACAAAATTGGTTTCTTTTTCTAACCAAATTATAGTTGATTTATGAATATTACTCTTGAGATTAAATCTAGATGTTTTGATTATATTGATTTTACTATTATATATAACACTTTTATAACCCTAATGATGATATTTCTATTTGACTTGAGTGTAAAGATTGGTAGATTTTTGGTATGATCATGACTATGGGTTCCCTTTGGCCAGTAGTCCAAAGTTGAATTGTTGACTGGTATGATCATGATCATTGAATTTATAATTGAATATCTTTAGCTTAAGTGCAAAGGTGAAATGATCAACATGGTTATAATTATTGTGTATATAAATTCTGAAATGATTATATATTTCTTTGAGATATTAATATATTTGGCTTGTAGTGCAAATATGAACTGTTGAAGAATATCTTTGGCCTGTAGTACAAAGATGAATTGTTGATGAATATCTTTGGCCCGTAGTGCAAAGATGACCTGTTGTTGAATATCTTTGGCCTATAGTGCAAAGATGAATTGTTGATGAATATCTTTGGCCCGTAGTGCAAAGATGACCTGTTATTGAATATCTTTAGCTTGTAGTGCAAAGATGGTCTGTTGATGAATATCTTTGGTCGTAGTGCAAAGATGAAATTGTTAGTATGATTATGAACAGGAACTGTGATTTGGTATAACTATGATCTTTGATGTTTAAGGTAAAGATATGTGATAAAATTATCTTTGTCCTGGGTGCGAAGAGGAATTTAGAATCACAATTATGATTATGAGTTATTCACATGATTGTGGACCAAAACTGTTAATTGATGTTACAAGGATAAATTATTACTGGTGGATTTTTAACATGGAGAAGATAATAGACTTTATGGTCTATTTGACTCTTCTAATGGATTGCTCGTTCCACTGCAACTATGGTTGAAATTTTTTATCATCTACCATATGTTCTAAATCTCTGATTTATTACTGTTGAAGGCTATTGATAATTTATTTACCTTTAGTTATGATATTCTTTACTGGGCTAGTTGTACTCACCCTTCTATTTCACAATTCCTTTCAGGTAATAAGAATGTAGCTGGGTCGAGTGGGGGTAACAGGAGAATAGGACGGTGGTCATAATTTAGTAGATATATTTGGTGAATCAAATAGAGTGAGGCAAACCCAACGTTAGAAGGGTGTTTTGTCACTATCATACAAGATGTCTAATGATATATAACCTCGTGTCATCATAAGACACGATTGTGCACATCCACTTGCTGAGTATATTTACGAGCACTACCTATATAATCTTGGTGTTTGTTTGAAGTATAATTCTCAATTAGAGACAATGGAGATAATGATATGTCAAGAGAAGACTTACCATTGAAAAGAATATGATAGTAATCTTCTCGTTTTTCTTTGGGGTCTATTGGGTCAACCAAGGATAATTCTGTGGACATATGATATCTATCATAACTTAGAAGCATAGCCTCCCATGTACGAAGGTTTCCTTGAGCACTTCCCAAAGATTCTAATTTCTAAAACAGTTTTTGACTATACCTTTACGTAGGTATCACTGTGAGGTGCTGTCCACTGATGGGACATTTGTCACATTACGATTGGGACACGAGTCATAGTTGGTATATATTTGTATCCAAACTCACAGCATATGTGTTGTTGTATTTTGTACGACAATTGTTGTAATAAAGTTGTAGTTATTTTCTGTACCATGTATTTGGCGACTCAGAATAGGTTAGGTGAAATGGACCTATTTTGGGATTGTCACACAATCTCAGATTTATATAAATTGATAGGGAATCCCTGTGTGAGGCTGTGACCACAGATATAACGAGCCAGACAGATGTTATGGTAGTGACAAATCATTTAGCAGATTGTAATACTAATCAAGTGATGAAATAAATCTAAATAACGAATTAAACAAAAATTAATTGTGTCACGATTAATTGTTGCAGAAGAAAAGAGGAACAGTGGTGGTGAAAAAATCAACTGAAAAAATACCAAATCGCAAAAATCTAGAAATCATCTGAGGTCAAGCCTTATCGAATCGAAGTGTGGATCAAGGAGCGCGAACCGATGAGATAAAGGAGATCGAAGTCGAGATCAAGGAGATCGAAGTTGAGATCAAGGGTATCGAACTGAGGGCTTCTCCAATTTGCGAAGGTTCCGATTTTCAAAGGTCACGAACTGAGGGGATCAAGGGTCACGAACTGAGGTCTCTCCAAATTTGAAGATTATAGGGCTTCGATGTTCTTCTGATTTCGACTTCGATTTTTGTTTCAACTTCATTGCTATTCAGATTTAGAGAAGTTTTGTGAAGATTCGAATGGAGAAGGAACTCGGTGACGTTAGACGTCTGAGAGCACTCGAAGTGAGGAGAGAGAATGAAAAACACAGACCGAATCATCGCTCGGTCCTTCGCTATATGGGGATATATAAGGTATATTAGATAAGAGATAAGCTTAAGATCCGGACCGTATATATATATATATATATATATACAAATTGTGGAGGAATAATCTTGATTGCTCTCCTATTTTCTGTAAGAAAATCGTGTATTTTTTATGCAAAACTAGGGCGAAGCTATGCTAGGGCCGGGCTGCCTTAATTTTGATCTTTTCAAGCATTTAAATTTTAATATTTTTACTTTAGAATTCCCTCCAAAATTTATGAAAAAAATAAAGATGAGGAGAGAGAAAGTAGATGAATAAACATATGAAAGGGTGTTATGATTTGATAGCATATTTAATTAGTACTCCATCCGTTCCTTAATATAGGTCGTTTTAGGGTTATGCACAAGTATTAAGTTAATGATTGTATATCATTAACTATAATATCAATTGTTTATATTACCCTTGTATTGAAATAAGAGATTGTTATTTATTGGACAGAAAATAGTAAGAGAATCAAAGTTACATTTAATATTTGGGATAATATTGGAAACTAAGCAATTAATGCTTACTTGAAATTCTAAAACGACTTATATTAAGGAACAAAAATATTATTCTAAAACGACCTATATTAAGGAATGGAGGGAGTAGTAATTAGGTTTCTTAATATATGTGCTCACCTCTAAAACGTTAGATAAAACGGAACCGAGAAAGTAAATTTGGTATTATAGATTTGGGAGAAATCAAGTATTACTTGAGTTTTGAAATTGTTAGAGATAGCCATGGCATCTTCCTCAGTCAGAAAAAGTTTATTCTTGATTTACTGACTTCAGCTAATATGGTGGATGCCACCTTTAACTATTCCATTGGATCAACATATTAAGCTTCGTGACAATACATTTTCTGGTGCATTACTTCCAAATTCTTCTATCTACAGAAGTTGTGTAAGACCCCGAATTTTATGAAATAAAAGTATTCAATTTTTCTTATAATTACTATTCAGTAAATGGTTAAATTGATAAAAGTTTAAAGTTATGGGTGAAATTTGAATTTTTTTTTCAAAATAAGCAAGTGGTTATAAAATATTTATTTTTGGTCGGTGAATATTCGGTTAGTCGTGGAATATTCTTGCTGTCGGGGAATATTCGTACGACGACGCAGCCTTGTGTGGGCCCCATAACGGAAAGCGATTGGATGAAGAAAACGACAAGTATAAGTTGTTTATAAATAACGGCGTAGTTGTTACCGTTAATACTGTTGGAATACCCGGTGGTTAAAATACAGTAGCACACGGTATTGCACCAATTATTGATTCTTACGTAAGAAGGCACTACTCAATAATTGTTACAGTAGTTATTATTCAATATTTTATTTTATTGATTCAATAATTGCTGCGTTGATATTTTATATTATTGTTGTTTCAATAATTGTTGCTGCACAGTATTTTCATTTATCAGATCAATAATTCATATTATTTGAATAATATTATTAGATAACATTATTGGCAATGTCTAGAAAGTTCTGTCTAAGAAGAGGTTTGGTCATCTAATTGCGCGTCAGTAAGGAGAAATCCTTATTGGAAAGCCCTCTCTTTCCTGGGAACGGCCTAGTTGTCATAAATGTGATTCTGTAATATTATTTGTGAATAATTAATTATTGATTCATATGATAAGGAAATATTTATTTTATGTGGTTATAAATGAGGGATATATTTTTGTAGTTAAAAATGAAGGAGTTAATGTTGAGGTTTTTATCAGTATTTTTATCGGAATGGAGGTATTAAAAATCAAATCAGGGTTTTTGAGATATATTGCGGGGGTTATAATTTTTAATCCGACCGTTGGATCGTGGTAATTTTTGGATATGTTATACATATATAAGTTGAGTATATGTCCACAAATTTTGAACCGTTAAAAATGAACGTATGATTTGTTATGAATTTTAAGAGGTGGCTGATTCAGAAATCAGGTTATAAATCATTTTTGGTGGAAAATTCTAGAATTGGTGGGCCCCACTTGTGGTTGGTGAAGAAATGTGCTGAATTATATTTCAAATGTGGTGGGTGGGAATATTAGCAGGTAAAGCCATCAGGTTGCAGGTCAAACCTACCAAAATTTTCCTATAAATAGAGGGCTAAGTTAGAATTGAAAATCACACCAGAAACATAAGCTTTCTCTCTTTCTCTCTCTATATTATGAAGCATATTTTGTGAGTTTTTAGATACTTGGTGAGTTGCTATTCATCAGTGCAAATTTCCTTCAGCATCATATCCGATATCCAGTCAGAAGTACTGCTCTTTTGAGGTAAAGGATAGTAAGGGATAGTAAGGGATTTTAAGGGTTGTTATGATCTTTAATTTCGTAATTTTTCTGACCTTCAAAAATTCTGGAAAAATTTGAAATGATATTTTGATGAGTTTTCTTGATTGTGTCCAAAAATGGTGATTTTTGGATGTATAGATTGAGAGTTATGAATTTTATGAGAAAAGACTATTTTAAAAGTAATCGCTTATAATTCCTTGTGGTTAACTCCAAAATTGATGAAATTTTTATTGGGAGTACATGTATATGATAGAAGTATACTCTGTAAATTTCAGAATTTTTGGACAAAAGTATAATTTTTGATAAATGTCTAAATATTCGGCTATTTTGGCCATATGAAAAATAGTAAATGACTTTTAAAAATTCTGAGAAAAATATATGTTCACTATGGGACTATATTATGCTAAATCCCAGAAAAGAAATATTTTTGGAACTGATTTGGTATTTTTCATGAAAATGGTCTAGTTATGAGTAAATGAATTAAATATGTTTTGTGAAGAAAGAAAATTGGAAAATAGGATTTTATGGCTTGAGAATCCTATATGAGGTATATGCAGATTTTTGATGAGGGTTTTGGTTATTGATGATGAAATTATAAGAGTTGGCATTTTATGATGATTAAATGCATTAATTAGTAAAGTGTAAACAATTAAAATAAATTGTTTATAAATTTAAGTAATGTTATTCTTTCAATATCATTATACCGAAATATTGGTATGGATTTTATTGTGAAATTTCTATCTTTTGTGTCGGGGTTACTATTCACGAGTTACTATTCACGATTTACTATTCATGAGTTACGAATATTACTCTTGAGATTAAAACTATATGTTGATCATATTATTTTTATCATCATATATAACATTTTTATAACCCTGATGTTGAAATTCTCTTTCACTGGAGTGTAAAGATGGGTAGATTATTGGTATGATCATGACTAGGGTTCTCTTTGGCCTGTAGTGCAAAGTTGAATTGTGACTGGTATGATCATGACCATTGAATTTATAATTGAATATCTTAAGCTTAAGTGCAAAGGTGAATTGATCAACATGGTTATAATTATTGTTTATATAAATTCTGAAATGATTATATATTTCTTTGAGATATGAATATATTTGGCCTGTAGTGCAAATATGAATTGTTGATGAATATCTTTGGCATGTAGTGCAAAGATGGCCTGTTGATGAATATCTTTGGCCTGTAGTGCAAAGATGAACTGTTGTTGAATATCTTTGGCCCGTAGTGCAAAGATGGTTTGTTGATGAATATCTTTGGCCCGTAGTGCAAAGATGGATTTGTTAGTATGATTATAAACAGGAACTGTGATTTGGTATAACCATGATCTTTGATGTTTCAGGTAAAGACAGGTGATGAAAATATTCTTCGTCCTGGGTGCGAAGAAAAATTTATAGTCACAATTATGATTATGAGTTATTCATATGATTGTGGAAAGGAACTGTTGAGTGATGTTACATGGATAAAATATTGTTGGTGGATTTTTAACATGGAGAAGATAATAGACTTTATAGTCTATTTGACTCTTCTAATGGATTGCTCGTTCCGCTGCAACTATGGTTGAAATTTTTATCATTTACCATATGTTCTAAATCTCTGATTTATTGTTGATGAAGGCTATTGATAATTGAATTATCTTTAGTCATGATATTCTTTACTGAGCTAGTTGTGCTCACCCTTTTGCTTCACAATTTCTTTCAGGTAATAAGAGTGTAGCTGGGTCGAGCGGGGGTAACAAGGGAATAGAACGGTGGTCATCATTTAGTAGTTATATTTGGTGAAAAAAATAGGGTGAGGCGAACCCAACGTTGAAAGGGTGTTTTGTCACTATCATACAAGATGTCTAATGACATACAACCTCGTGTCATCATAGGACAGGGTTGTGCTCATCCACTTGCTGAGTATATCTATGGGCACTACCTATATAATCTTGGTGTTTGTTTGAAGTATAATTCTCAATTAGAGACAGTGGAGATAATGATAAGTCAAGAGAAGACTCACCATTGGGAAGAATATGATAGTAATCTTCTCGTTTTTCTTTGGGGTCTATTGGGTCAACCAAGGATAATTCTGTGGCCATATGATATCTATCATAACCTAGACGCGTGGCCTCCCATGTACGAAGGTTTCCTTGAGCATTTTCCAAATATTCTAATTTCTAAAACAGTTTTTGACTATACCTTTATGTAAGGTGTTATTGTGAGGTGATGTCCACGGTTGGAACATGAGTCACATTTGGTATATATTTGTATCCAAACTCACAGCATATGTGTTGTTGTATTTTGCACGACAATTATTGTAATAAAGTTGTAGTTGTTTTCTGTACCATGTATTTGACGACTCAGAATGGGTTGGGTGGAATGAACCTATTTTGGGGTCGTTACATTTGGTATCAGAGCTTAGGGATATGATCTCTGGCGGAGATCGGGGAATAAAACTAGGAGGGGAGAGATGAGTAAATCCTTCGCTAGTGTGTCCTACCTAAGCTTATTTGTTGGTCAGTCATAATATCGGGATATTATGTGATATGTTAATTTGTTAAATTAACCCTTGTTTTGAAGCTGTATTCTAGAATGATATCTGAAATACAGGAGATGAGCAATGGAGAAATTATGATGGCAGAGAAGATGGAATCTAAAATGAAAGCAAGGTATTCTCAACTCTTTGAAATACCAGGTACGTAAATTTCGGGGACGAAATTTCATAAGGAGGGGAGATTGTAAGACCCCGAATTTTATGAAATAAAAGTATTCAATTTTTCTTATAATTACTATTCAGTAAATGGTTAAATTGATAAAAGTTTAAAGTTATGGGTGAAATTTGAATTTTTTTTTCAAAATAAGCAAGTGGTTATAAAATATTTATTTTTGGTCGGTGAATATTCGGTTAGTCGTGGAATATTCTTGCTGTCGGGGAATATTCGTACGACGACGCAGCCTTGTGTGGGCCCCATAACGGAAAGCGATTGGATGAAGAAAACGACAAGTATAAGTTGTTTATAAATAACGGCGTAGTTGTTACCGTTAATACTGTTGGAATACCCGGTGGTTAAAATACAGTAGCACACGGTATTGCACCAATTATTGATTCTTACGTAAGAAGGCACTACTCAATAATTGTTACAGTAGTTATTATTCAATATTTTATTTTATTGATTCAATAATTGCTGCGTTGATATTTTATATTATTGTTGTTTCAATAATTGTTGCTGCACAGTATTTTCATTTATCAGATCAATAATTCATATTATTTGAATAATATTATTAGATAACATTATTGGCAATGTCTAGAAAGTTCTGTCTAAGGAGAGGTTTGGTCATCTAATTGCGCGCCAGTAAGGAGAAATCCTTATTGGAAAGCCCCCTCTTTCCTGGGAACGGCCTGGTTGTCATAAATGTGATTCTGTAATATTATTTGTGAATAATTAATTATTGATTCATATGATAGGGAAATATTTATTTTATGTGGATATAAATGAGGGATATATTTTTGTAGTTAAAAATGAAAGAGTTAATGTTGAGGTGTTTTATCAGTATTTTTATCGGAATGGAGGTATTAAAAATCAAATCAGGGTTTTTGAGAAATATTGCGGGGGTTATAATTTTTAATCCGACCGTTGGATCGTGGTAATTTTTGGATATGTTATACATATATAAGTTGAGTATATGTCCACAAATTTTGAACCGTTAAAAATGAACGTATGATTTGTTATGAATTTTAAGAGGTGGCTGATTCAGAAATCAGGTTATAAATCATTTTTGGTGGAAAATTCTAGAATTGGTGGGCCCCACTTGTGGTTGGTGAAGAAATGTGCTGAATTATATTTCAAATGTGGTGGGTGGGAATATTAGCAGGTAAAGCCATCAGGTTGCAGGTCAAACCTACCAAAATTTTCCTATAAATAGAGGGCTAAGTTAGAATTGAAAATCACACCAGAAACATAAGCTTTCTCTCTTTCTCTCTCTATATTATGAAGCATATTTTGTGAGTTTTTAGATACTTGGTGAGTTGCTATTCATCAGTGCAAGTTTCCTTCAGCATCATATCCGATATCCAGTCAGAAGTACTGCTCTTTTGAGGTAAAGGATAGTAAGGGATAGTAAGGGATTTTAAGGGTTGTTATGATTTTAATTTCGTAATTTTTCTGACCTTCAAAAATTCTGGAAAAATTTGAAATGATATTTTGATGAGTTTTCTTGATTGTGTCCAAAAATGGTGATTTTTGGATGTATAGATTGAGAGTTATGAATTTTATGAGAAAAGACTATTTTAAAAGTAATCGCTTATAATTCCTTGTGGTTAACTCCAAAATTGATGAAATTTTTATTGGGAGTACATGTATATGATAGAAGTATACTCTGTAAATTTCAGAATTTTTGGACAAAAGTATAATTTTTGATAAATGTCTAAATATTCGGCTATTTTGGCCATATGAAAAATAGTAAATGACTTTTAAAAATTCTGAGAAAAATATATGTTCACTATGGGACTATATTATGTTAAATCCCAGAAAAGAAATATTTTTGGAACTGATTTGGTATTTTTCATGAAAATGGTCTAGTTATGAGTAAATGAATTAAATATGTTTTGTGAAGAAAGAAAATTGGAAAATAGGATTTTATGGCTTGAGAATCCTATATGAGGTATATGCAGATTTTTGATGAGGGTTTTGGTTATTGATGATGAAATTATAAGAGTTGGCATTTTATGATGATTAAATGCATTAATTAGTAAAGTGTAAACAATTAAAATAAATTGTTTATAAATTTAAGTAATGTTATTCTTTCAATATCATTATACCGAAATATTGGTATGGATTTTATTGTGAAATTTCTATCTTTTGTGTCGGGATTACTATTCACGAGTTACTATTCACGATTTACTATTCATGAGTTACGAATATTACTCTTGAGATTAAAACTATATGTTGATCATATTATTTTTATCATCATATATAACATTTTTATAACCCTGATGTTGAAATTCTCTTTCACTGGAGTGTAAAGATGGGTAGATTATTGGTATGATCATGACTAGGGTTCTCTTTGGCCTGTAGTGCAAAGTTGAATTGTGACTGGTATGATCATGACCATTGAATTTATAATTGAATATCTTAAGCTTAAGTGCAAAGGTGAATTGATCAACATGGTTATAATTATTGTTTATATAAATTCTGAAATGATTATATATTTCTTTGAGATATGAATATATTTGGCCTGTAGTGCAAATATGAATTGTTGATGAATATCTTTGGCATGTAGTGCAAAGATGGCCTGTTGATGAATATCTTTGGCCTGTAGTGCAAAGATGAACTGTTGTTGAATATCTTTGGCCCGTAGTGCAAAGATGGTTTGTTGATGAATATCTTTGGCCCGTAGTGCAAAGATGGATTTGTTAGTATGATTATAAACAGGAACTGTGATTTGGTATAACCATGATCTTTGATGTTTCAGGTAAAGACAGGTGATGAAAATATTCTTCGTCCTGGGTGCGAAGAAAAATTTATAGTCACAATTATGATTATGAGTTATTCATATGATTGTGGAAAGGAACTGTTGAGTGATGTTACATGGATAAAATATTGTTGGTGGATTTTTAACATGGAGAAGATAATAGACTTTATAGTCTATTTGACTCTTCTAATGGATTGCTCGTTCCGCTGCAACTATGGTTGAAATTTTTATCATTTACCATATGTTCTAAATCTCTGATTTATTGTTGATGAAGGCTATTGATAATTGAATTATCTTTAGTCATGATATTCTTTACTGAGCTAGTTGTGCTCACCCTTTTGCTTCACAATTTCTTTCAGGTAATAAGAGTGTAGCTGGGTCGAGCGGGGGTAACAAGGGAATAGAACGGTGGTCATCATTTAGTAGTTATATTTGGTGAAAAAAATAGGGTGAGGCGAACCCAACGTTGAAAGGGTGTTTTGTCACTATCATACAAGATGTCTAATGACATACAACCTCGTGTCATCATAGGACAGGGTTGTGCTCATCCACTTGCTGAGTATATCTATGGGCACTACCTATATAATCTTGGTGTTTGTTTGAAGTATAATTCTCAATTAGAGACAGTGGAGATAATGATAAGTCAAGAGAAGACTCACCATTGGGAAGAATATGATAGTAATCTTCTCGTTTTTCTTTGGGGTCTATTGGGTCAACCAAGGATAATTCTGTGGCCATATGATATCTATCATAACCTAGACGCGTGGCCTCCCATGTACGAAGGTTTCCTTGAGCATTTTCCAAATATTCTAATTTCTAAAACAGTTTTTGACTATACCTTTATGTAAGGTGTTATTGTGAGGTGATGTCCACGGTTGGAACATGAGTCACATTTGGTATATATTTGTATCCAAACTCACAGCATATGTGTTGTTGTATTTTGCACGACAATTATTGTAATAAAGTTGTAGTTGTTTTCTGTACCATGTATTTGACGACTCAGAATGGGTTGGGTGGAATGAACCTATTTTGGGGTCGTTACAAGTTGGGTTGACAAGCTATTATATTTAACCCTTTTAGACCTGACATTGGTTATTCAGTTTAGTTACTTAGTCAATTCATGCAACATCCAAGGGAAAAGAATACCTGAAATGCATAGCAGGTCAAGGTTTATTTTTCCCTTCTAACAATAGCCTTGTTCTGACTGGATACCTCTAGAAGATAGTCACATATTTTTGTCTACTATTGGGTTCTTCTCTTATTAATTTCTTGTCAGTCCAAGAAGCAATTTGTCACCTCTCGAAGCACTGCAGAGGCTAAGTATAGTGCTCTAGCCACCACTACTTGTGAAGTTTTATGGTTACCCAGTTTATTAAAAGATCTTCAAGTCACAGTTACCGGTCCTACTTGTGACGCCCCCAAAATAGGTATACAACACTCATTCTGAGTCGTCAAATACATGGTACAGAAAGCAAACTACAACTTCAATAATACAATTGTCGTGCAAAATACGATAACACATACTGTGAGTTTAAATACAAATATTGTCTTCTAGACAATATCCACACTCAAATAAGTCCTCAATACAATTATTCAAACACTATTTTACAGAAATAGTGAGGACTGCTAAAACATCTTTCTAGAACCATCACTCCATACCCCGACTAGATCCTGCTATGTTCTCACCTCCTGAGAAAAAAAATGGAACAAAAAGGAAAAGGGTGAGCTCAACTAGCCCAGTAAAAAATATTATGACTAAGATAATATACAACAAATTATCATTAGTATTTAACAGGAAAAAATATGATAGAATATAATCGACAACAAGTTTTAGATCAACAACTGCAGCGAAAACAGCAAACAATTAGAAGAGTCAAGTAGAGAATGAATTCTACTATCTTCTAAGATTTAAAAGTCCATCATCAATATTTTATCCCTGTAACATCAATTAATAATCATCTTTATCCAAATATTCATCTTTGCACTATAGGCCAAGATATTCATTTGTATCACCTGTCAGTCATGTTCATCTCAACACCTGTTCATCTTTGCACTACAGGCCAAAGATATTCATCAAGTAATCATACATCTTTGTACTACAGGCCAAAGATATTCGGTAATATCATCATTTAGGACTGAGGATGATGAAATATATCTTAAAGAAAACGAATCCAGTGAGACAGAAGGACAAATAGTAGGGATTCATATAACAGTTTATCCAATATCAATAATACTTCATAATAATCAATTGTGAAGCAGAATTCAAAAATAAAAATCAAAACATGGATACAATCAAAGATAGTAACCATAATAGACATCTTAGACAAAAAGGGAAAATTTTATTTTTCGGTGAATAGTGCCGTATTCGTGAATAGTGCCTTATACGTGAATAGTAACGTATACGTGAATAGTAATTCCGACACAAAAAATGTTAAATTTGATAAAAACTCATGTTGATATTTCAGCATAATGATATTGAAGAAAATAATATCATTTAAGAAGAAAATAATATCCCTTACCTCAAAATATCAGTACTTCTGGTCGGAATACCGGTATAAGGCTGAAAGAAACTTGCTCTGATGAATAGAAACTCTCAAAGTATCTAAATACTCACAAAATACACTCAATAATCTAGAGAGAGAAAGAGAGAAAACTTGTTTCTGGTGTGATTTTTAATTCTAACTTAGCCCTCTATTTATAGGAAAATGTTAGCACGCCGAAGCAGACTTAACCTGCAACCTGATGGCTTTACGTGCTACTATTCCCACCCACCACATTTGAATAAAAATCTCAGCACATTTCTTCACCAACTAAGAGTGGGGCCCACCAATTCTAGAATTTTCCACCAAAATAATTAACTCTGAAAATTCAATAATTTCTGAATCAGTCATCTCGTAAAATTCATAATAAATCATGCGTTAATTTTTAACGGTTCAAAATTTGTGGACATATACTCAACTTATATATGTATAACATATCCAAAAATTACCACGATCCAACGGTCGGATTAAAAATTATAACCCCCGCAAAATATCTTAAAAATCCTGATTTTTAATACCTCCATTCCGACAAAAATACTGATAAAAACCTCAACATTAACTCCTTCATTTTTAACCACAAAAATATATCCCTCATTTATATCCACATAAAATAAATATTTTCTTATCATATGAATCAATAATTAATTATTCACAAATAATATTACAGAATCACATTTATGACAACCAGGCCGTTCCCAAGAAAAAGGGGCTTTCCAATAAGGATTTTTCCTTACTGGCGCGCAATTAGATGACCAAACCTCTCCTTAGACAGAACTTTCTAGACATTGCCAATAATGTTATCTAATAATATTATTCAAATAATATGAATTATTGATCTGATAAAGGAAAATACTGTGCAGCAATAATTATTGAAACAACAATAATATAAAATATCAACGCAGCAATTATTGAATCAATAAAATAAAATATTGAATAATAACTACTGTAACAATTATTGAGTAGTGCCTTCTTACGTAAGAATCAATAATTGGTGCAATACCGTGTGCTACTGTATTTTAACCACCGGGTATTCCAACAGTATTAACGGTAACAACTACGCCGTTATTTATAAACAACTTATACTTGTCATTTTCTTCATCCAATCGCTTTCCGTTATGAGGTCCACACAAGGCTGCGCCGTCGTACGAATATTCCCCGATAGCAAGAATATTTCAAACGAATATTTCCCGACAAAATGAATATTTTATAACCACTTGCTTATTTTGTAAAATTTGCACATTTCACCCATAACCAAAGTATTATATCAAATTAACCCCTTATTATTCACAATAATATTTAGAGAAAATTTGATTTTATTCATTAATAAGCTGGGGTCTTACACTACTCCTATTCATTGTGATCGATGGGCCGTGGAGAGGTGCAATTATTTGCTAATGAAATTGTGTTTATAGGTTAGAGTAGGGAAACTTTTATTAATGCTAAGTTGAAAATATGTAGAAATGCATTGAAATTTAATTGATCGAACTAAAATAATGTATATATGCGACCCTTTTACATTATTGCCACGGTTTTGTAACGTCACAACCACTGTTTTTATGGAACATGTTGAAAGCTTTCATTACAACCCAAGATCCACAAATCTTTGGTGTGCTTGGCTTTGAATTTTTTTTAAAAAGATGTCTACTTTAATATTATATATCATCTTGATACAATTAATGAAACAAAACAAAATTAAATCTAGTAGCACCTCAACATTCAACGAAGCATTTGATTTCAAACATGGGAAATAAGAGAAATACATTATACATATATGATCGAAATACCATGAAGAGAAGCCAAATAGTTGGTATCTACTCCATAACATATTCCTTACAAGACATTCAATATTACTGTCATTGCCTGACAACCTCTCACATTATATGATACGGAAATGGTTAAATTTATAATAAAAATTGTTATTTCCACTATAAATCTTGTAACGACGGTTTTTACTGTTAGACATCTACAACGACACTTTTTTTATAAAAATAACAAAAAGTATTGTGAATTTAACAATTACCTATATAACACATGGTCATTTATGTAAAATAGGGTCATGTATTGATTTTCATGTTGAATAACTTTCCTCAACAAATCAACAACTTGGAAACATTAGACAAGAGAACACCAGTGACTACTTCCTCAAAATTAACATATGATGATCCATCAAGAGGAGTGATGGCTCCTTCTGCCAATTTCTTCCACTCCATGGCCTTTTCCTTCATCTTTTTCCCCTTCTCTCCCACCATTAACTCCTTCACAAGGCTCTCAACTTCATCTCTCTTAACGTCGCTGTTAATCTCCATCCCAATTCCCAAGCGAGCGCAACAATACCAAGAATTAGTTTGTTGATCAGCGAAAAATGGCCAACAAATCATAGGCACTCCGCAAGTTATACTCTCAAGAGTGGAATTCCACCCATTATGAGTTAAGAACCCTCCAATCGACGGGTGGCGAAGAACTTGTTCTTGTGAGCACCAACTTGCTAAAAGGCCTCTTTTTTTGATAGCTTCCACTAAATCCGGCGGAAGAACCGCGGTGTCCCCGATGACAAGGTCAGGCCTTATGATCCATAAAAATGCCTGATTGCTATTAGCAAGTCCCCAAGAATACTCAACTAGTTGGTCAGGTGACATGATAGTAGTGGTTCCAAAATTCACATATACAACCGAGTTAGGTTCCTTGGAGTCGAGCCAAGCAAGACACTTTGGTTCATCTTTCCATAGATTCAATCCGATGGAATTTGTATCTCTTTCTTTGATATTATTCAGCTGTTGGTGAATCGGACCGATAGAATAGATTTTAGCAGGGAGCATAGTTGATAGTGCATCTAATATTTCATGCTCTATGGTGTCATATGTATTGAATATGACTTGTGGAGAAGATTTAAAATATTTCTCAATCTCACCCAAGGCAAACTTAAGCATGGGATCATTTGGATCTGTGGTCCTGATAAGTGTGGGAAGATCTTTCAATCTTATACCTTTCATACCTGGAATCCAATCTATGACAGTGTCCAAATATCCATTTGTTAAGTAACTCCAATCTGCATTTCAAGAAAAGAAATTGTATTAATATATGAAAGTCACACAGTTAAAAAAATGTATATATCATATATATATGGATCCTTTTGTTATGAGATTTAATAATGACAATTTCGTATATGTGAAACTTTGTATCTCAACTAACATATTTGCAAATGGACGTCGTACAAGAGAGAAATTAAAACCGCGTTAAAACAATCATAAATTAATTAAAAATGTTGAATATCCAATTAAAATTCTATATCTCCGAAGTCGAATTTTGTGTCAAAAAATTAAGAAATCAGTTTTATAAATCGACAAATATATACTCTGGATCACCACATTATCATTTGCACACGGGGATGATCTTGGACCAGCTAATAGAAGTCCATGCGGGCCCTGTGACCAATTTCCATGTCTGTGACGTACTCCTGTATATGATGCTAGATTCACCAATGCTAAAATTGTCATTTTAGGAAGTAATTTTTATTCTAAAAAGATTGTCGTTTTGAGTTTATCAATACACATTAACTATTTTTTTCCACTTTACTCTTATTTAAAGCTTTCTTCTATTTAAAGCTTTCTTCTCTTTCTAATTATTTTTATTCAATTCAATGCTATAATCCAATTAATAATTAGTTGAATAAGAAATAATTGGTTGAATTGAATAAGAAACATTGGGAAGGAAATAATTGATTGAGACAATTAATAAGGGTAGTATAGTATTTTCGCTAGGTATTAATTATATTCCTTAATCTGTGTGCTAATACCTTAAACGACAATCTTTTAGGAACAGAGGGAGTAAAGTATATAGTACTCTCTCCGTTCCTAAAAGATTATCGTTTTAGGAAGTAATTTTTGTTCTAAAAAAATTGTCGTTTTGAGTTTATCAATACACATTAGCTATATTTTTCCTACTTTACCCTTATTTAAAGCTTTCTCCTATCTAAAGCTTTCTTCCCTTTCCAATGATTCTTATTCAATTCAATGCTATAATCCAAGTAGTAATTGTTTGAATAAGAAGTAATTGGTTGAATTGAATAAGAAATATTGAAAAAGGAATAATTGTGTTGAGACAATTAATAAGGGTAATATAATATTTTCGCTAGGTATTAATTATATTCTTTAATCTGTGTGCATTAACCTTAAACGACAATCTTTTATAAACAGAGGGAGTACTAGGTAATGTTTTCACCAATTGCTTATGACATACTCCACTTTTTAAAGTTGTGCATAAATATTAAGAAAATAATTGTATAACATTAAATATAATATCAAATATCTATACTGCCTTTTATATTGAAAAAAAGATATTGTTATTTATTGGGCAGAAAAATAGTGTGAGAACCAAAGTTATATTTAATACTTGGGATAATATTGAAAACTAAATAATTAATGCTTACTTAGAATTCTAAAACGTCATATATTAACGGACACAAAAACTTTTTTAAAATGTCTTATATTAAGGGACAGAGGGAGTATACAGTAGGGTTGTTCACTTCAAGTCTTTAACGATATTTATGATCATGCATCATGATTAACAATACTACACTTATTAGCCTATACTATTACTAGTTGATGTTTTGCATTAATAGAAAATATAAAGACGTTTAAGAGATTAATTAAAGAAATAAATTGTTAAATTAAGGAATAAGTTAGTTACAAAGTACGTATTACGGTGCTTAACGACGGTTAAAAATTAATCGATATCTATTCTTCATAATCAAAAGAGCGTTATTTCTGTATTTATTTCTTTATATTGAGTATAGTTGTTACCTTTGAGAGGAGTAAAACCCTTTTCAATAAGTTGACCATAATGCAAGAAACCCATGAAGCTGCATGCACTGGCAGTCCAGAAAAGAACATTTGGAATCCCTAGTTCTTCCGCAGCTTCAAGAGTGAAACCCATGATGAAATCGGAGACGATACAAGTGACCGGAGGAATATCCGGCGGCGACGACGAGGCGTCATTGAGCTTGAGTAGGAGTTCCCTAAAGGGAGCCAAGCAGTTCTTGCTTGTGGAGTCAAAGATGAGAGGGATGTCTTCAGTGGCCCGAGCGTTGGACGGAGGGAGTCCATCGGGAATCGTCTCGAACCGGAATGTCGGGAGGCCGTCGAGGGCGTGGGGCCCTATGGTTTTGAGAAGTACGTGGTGGTTGAACTCTGTGTTGACAAAAGTTATGTGAAAGCCTCTATGATGGAGGAGTTTTGCTAATTTTAGGGTAGGGTTTATGTGGCCTTGAGCTGGAAATGGGATACAAACTGCATGTGGCCTAATAGACTTTTCTCTTATTCCTAAGGAACCCATTGTAGGATCAAGCTATGAGTTTCAGTGTATGTCTGCTTTCTGGTATTTGCTAATTGCTATGATGATGAGGTGCTTAATGCAGTTTTATAGTACTGCCAGCTGCAAGGAGGGATAATTAAGATCTTGATGAGTTAGGCTGACAAATGCAAATTATAGAGACCGGCTAGAGTTAATTAAATATTTACTTCATTTTTCCCTAATGTTGTTGACGTACGTGACATGTGATTATAGTTATTTTTAATTTCTTAATTCTGTTCATTATTTTTTAAGGGTCCAATGTTTCGTTATGAAATTTTACATAAATGACATTAATTGTGCAGGCCTAGGATCCTCCACAACTCTGTATATCGATCAGACACCAAAAACAAACAAAAATAAGATTACAAACAACACTTGGCAGGCTATATTCTCAATTGTTAGGAACCTTTCTTTGTTTAATGAAGTTTGTTTAGTAAAATTAAAGCTAATTAAGATGCCTTGTTAATTACTTGAATGTCATGAGTCTTAGGAAAACAAGGTCGACTTACAGTCTCAATTATTATTTTTTAATTTTTTCATACATATTAAGATTTAATTTCTTAAGATCGATGTACTTTAAGAAAACATAAGTTACATTATTTATTTCTTCTTATATGAAATTCTTTCTTGATAATTTGTTTTAACTGATTGTATGATATTTGATCTGATTGATTTGATGTGGCCATTTAGATTAATCTGATTAATATCATCAGCTAGATTAAGGAGTGGCATTATGTGTAGTTGATATTGTTCATATTCACAAATAGTAAGTAGTAATACATGATTGTGTCAGAACTTTTGAGTATTGCTATAATTATCGGAATACAAGTTAAATAATCTGAGCTTATGAGATTGTTGCTTCATTAGAATAGTCTAATTCCCTATTTTTTAATATTACTATTATATTAAATCGATATCTAAAGAGTTTTTTCTAAATTATATGATGGTTATAATCTTGTGAATAGTCTGTTTCATTAAGTGATAATCTAAGCAGAATTTTGAGGAACAGAACTTGTTATTCTCTATTAGTTAATTAGTTTCATTAAAGGATATATATTGTTAACTTGACTAATCGATTGTTATGGGAAGGATGAAATAGAACTGAAGAACTGAAGTTTTAGATTTGTTGATTTCCTTTATTATTAATTTTGTTTTCTTTAGTTAGTTATAATCAATTCAAAACCCCCCATCTTTTACTTACGGTTTATTGCTAGAAATATTAGAATAGATTAGAAACAATGTCATTATATGCGGGATCGATTCTTACTAGCTGCTATACTGTGTCAGTTTTGATTTCATAGAGTGAATAATAATGTTTAAATTTGGAGTGTGAACGACAGCTACCAACTAGATCCATAACATGGGGATAATTAGAAAGTGTCAAGGCTGTAACAATGTCATTATATTTCTCCAATGGAGCACTCAAAAGAGTAACAACATGTTTTGTTGCTTTACTATCTTCAAGCTTTGGTTTGCCAGAAAGTTTCTTGACACAAGCTCCCTGTAATTATTAATGGAGAACGAGTTATGATCAGTAATCAACAATACATGTGGAAGTTCATGTTGTTTAAATTACACATATATATGAAAATATATCTTTATGAGGCATGTAAAACATAAGATTGCACTGTCAAATAATTTAACCTTACTGGAGTAGTTCCAAGTAAAATTCAGATTAAAGCCTCTATTTTCCAATCCCCAAATTCAGCCCCAAAATTTCGATTTCTAAGTTCGTATCAAATTGTTAGAATCAGAGACGAAACTTAGTCTGTCTCTAAAAATTGGTTTCAAATGCCCAATATTCTAATAGTAAATGTCGTCGTTTCTATGTTAAAAATAATATTTGCGTCCTTAATGTGTATTGAATGTTTTTTTGGTGAAATGTGTATTAGAGAGAATCCTAGTCTTGAACATTTGGACTAGTTGATTTTATTATTTGCTAACACTCATGTAATAAATTTTATGAAATTTTAATCGTGAATCCTTTTTACAATGCGCATAAATATGATTTTAATCTTTTATTTTTAAAAATGTAATTGTATGGGTTGGATAAGTATTTCTTTGCCGACGCTTATGAAAGACGCATCTTTATATCATCGACAATGAAGTGGTTATCAAATGTTTTTAGAATGAGACCTCACTTAGAGAATATTGGTAAATCATGTTATTAATTTTAATTTTTAAAAATAGAAAATTAGTGTAAAATATATTTTATTATTTTATATTATATATTAGGGCAACTGACAAAAATGTACCACGAAGTTGTCAATTTCTTCGTTTTTAACTCACATGTTTGCGAATAAATAATCAACACTTCAATGAATTTTTAAAATACAATATTGTTCCTTTTTGTCAGTTCCAACCAAATAGTCGTCTGAAATACGGTTTGACTGTCGCTGACGTGGTTTGACGATATAACTGTAACAATATACACCCAATTCCCTCCAAAAAACGTATATCTATTTCTTTTCTCTCCATATTCATCAAAACAGAAGATATATAAATTACAAATCGATCTGTCACCGTTCAATAACAGATTTAACTGTTGAGATCAACTTAAGCATGGGCTGGACCTCTAGAAGGACTAGCGGTCAGTGCAACTGCTACGTACTAACGACTAGGGAAATAACTAAGTACGTCGACTATACTACGTGAGGGGCGACATTGACGTTGTCATTTATTTAATTTCAAGGTATGCTATTTTAATTTTAATGTATGATATTTCAATGGTTTGGTGATTTTAATAAGTGTTTTGTGCATGTTGAGGGGTCTAAATTATTCTACTGTTTTGATAATAACAAAATAAGAATGACCAACTTTTTACTCTACGTACTGGTTTTCTATCATAGACTGACTTCAGCCTTCACTCAATGTTCGTTAAGTTCGTTCTTAGCTTTTACTCAACGATTGTATTGTTCCATTTGATCACTTCACTCTACGATAGTAAAGTGACTTCAGCCTTCACTCAACGATCGTAAAGTTTCCATTTATCACTTTATTCTACGATAATAGAGTGACTTTAAATTTCTCTTAACGATTGTAAAGTTGTCATTTAGCACTTCATATTTTTTGGGATGCTCTATTTTGCTTTAGTGAATATGATGCTCTGTTTTTTGCTCTTAAAATTAACCTGTAAATAACTTGTAACAAGACATTTGTATAATCATAAAAAATTATGTTGCCAGATTCAATATAAAAAAATTGAAAACAAACAAGGGGCCACCATTTCTTATTTTGTTAATTAAGTCAAAGGACCACCATTTCTTATACATTCTTAACCCAATAATTTGGCATGCACCCTCTGACCTTACGCACCAGGTCGGCTTCAATGTTCCTTTAATGGTAGATGATTCCTTTAAATCGCTGAAAAACTATATCAATTTGGCATACTCTCCCTCAGCGATCAAGTAAAGGAAACTGAATAGATTTTTTCCTAATTTTGACTTTTTATTTGGTAGAATAATGAGTAAACTATATGTTGTATATGTAAACCGAATTTCATAATTTTTAAAAAATACATACTTAAGTTAATATATCGACACGTGTCTATTTCAGGCGATTAATTGGCCGAAAAAAGAACAACTTTGTATTTTAAAAATTTATAGAGGTGTTGGTTGTTTATTCGCAAACATGTGGGTTAAAAACAAAGAAGTACTTATAACTTCGGGTTATGTTTTTGTCATTTGCCCTATATATTATAGGTCTTGCAAAATTATTCTTCATCCAATTTCGAAATGTTTTACTGTAAACAGAAGGAAACTGGGAAACCATGTACTGTAATAAGACAACAGTAACAAGTGTCACTGTTTATCATCATATATAACCAACGACGATTGTGGTTTGTGCCAAACAGTGTCACTGTTTAATTTATATCCTTCCACTTGGAATAGCCTTATTAATAGTATACGAATGCGCTCCAATAGTACACTTTAGAAACACACTTTATTTATTAATTCTAACATAGATATGTAGGAAAGCTGACATATATATATATATATATATATATATATATATATATATATATATATATATATATAGGATTTCATCCACAGCAACCAGTTGTTGGGAGCAACCTATTTTTCGCCAGCCGCTACAATCTGTACTGGCCCTTAACAATTTTTTATTTTTTTTTATAAGCCGGTACAGGTTGTAGCGGCCGGCCAAAAATGAGTTACTCCCAACAACCGGTTGTTGTGGATGGAATTCCTATATATATATATATATATATAGGAGAGGAGACTCCTCCACAATGCAAGAACCATAAGTATACCAACTTTCACCCTTGTAATGGAACAGGATCCATAAGCACTGAGGTTATAAAATCTTTGGTCCTCGTCGAAGATTTTGTGTACCCATCTTCCTCGTCGTAGAGAAGATTTATAACGCGTGCCAGATTGAAAACCCTTGTGAGGAGTGGCATTGCGACTGCAGTTGGACGAAGGCACTCTTGATTCATATCTTTCCATGCATTTGTTATTTGTTTCTGAAATTCTGCATACACTTCTTGCTTTGTAACACCATGTTGTTTCATATAACACTCAACGGCTGAGGCTACGTGTTCTCGCTTCTGCTCAAACTACGTACATTTTACACAATAAAATAAAATAGCAAAAATTTAAAACTAAATCATCAATAAATTAATAATAAAGCTACAAGTACAAACGTCGTCCATAATATTATATGATCTATAATCATATAATTAAACCTAAATTTAATTTCACACTCTATATGATACCTCATGTCCCACCAAGTCGTCGCTCAGTCTGCAAATTACGGATGCAGCTTTAACGATTAAAGGATTACTAGACACCCAATCAAATGCCTCCTTGGTTACCAAGTCCCCCATTCCCACAAAGGAATTGGTTGCGAGCATCTTATAGGCTCCCGAAACCATTGCAACATGCATATACTCTTCTATTTTTGGAACATAGCCTTCGCGAAGCCACTTAGCTTCAGCAAGGTATGCTCTAACTACTTCTTTATACTGAAAATAAATAAAATAATTAATAAATGTAAAACAATTGTCATCAAGTTTATCGAATAATTAAATTTCACTAGTTCGTGTGCCACTCACTGAATCTTTTGCATATTGCAGCCGGTGTGGTCTTCCTGCTTTTGTCATCTCCTCCTCTATTTCGCTATAAACATCAAAGAGAGCTTGATAACAAACTCTCATGTATTCTGGAAGATGATCTGAGGTGCTAATATCCCACCTGAACATTTATTGATTTCATATACTACAAGTAAATATTCTTACAAATTTAATTTAAACGATTCTTCTATGAAAAATAATAGGTAACTAGACACAAGTTATCTAATTAATCAATCTAAACAAATTTAAGCGTTAGTTGATTGTATTGTACAATTCATTAGGCATTTACGATCGAATTGTACAATACAATTAACCAATACTTTGTCTAGATAAATAGTTGACAACTTGTGTCTAGCATTACTTGTCTTCTATTAGAGTAAATTGCATCACATATACCTCTCAATTGCATTGGTAAATAGCAGAAGTTCTTCGAGGGTACCATAAACATCATATATGTCATCAACAATTGACGTTAAGGAAATTACTTTGGTGAGTATTCTTCGTGCCGTGAGGTATTGGGGCTCGAAGTACACCCCTAATATCCAAAAGTAGCACTCCACCACTCTATCCCTTGCGAAAGGAAGTTTCTTTGCAAAATTTAATTCCTTCCACCACCTGAAATTACCCTTTCCGTCCTAAAATTAGAGAAGCATTTTTAAAACAACTTTTAAGTAAAATTTTACTTTTCCAAAGTTAACCCTAAAATTAGGTAAAAATATAACAGTGGTGGTATGATAATACTCAATTAACTAATTAAAAATTAAAGTTGCGAGATATTAGAATTTCATGTCACTGTATAGTATAAAGAAAACAAATGTATCTCTATATAATTTTGGAATGGATAAAAAAAGAAAAATATATCTCAAATTTTAGAAATTGGAATAGAGAAAGTATATCTAAGGCATTAATTCTGTCTTCGTTAATGCCTTGCTATATATATATATACCTTGTAATATGGCCTATCTCTCCTTGATGCATTTTCTGCAATAGGTTGAAGTCTAATTTTGCAAAATTCAGTAGAACTTTATTACGTGAATCATCTTCCTGGTAAATGGAAATGTAATGTCTTGCTTCCAACCTATTTAAAAACTTGTGGATGGGATACTTAAGTGCATGAACGACTTGCGCTGCAAGAGAATTTTTCAAGTGCGATTTAAGACGCTCAAGGTGAGAGGTGGTGAATTCCAGTGCATCTTCCAGTATATCTTCTCCATGCACCCTAAGATGTGTTGCCTCATACAAGCTTAACATTCCTCGCGGATCGCTAATCAAGCACTCCTTGAATTTTCCGTTGTTGTCCTTGAATTTGCGGAACACGTCTGTTTTAAAAAGTTTTTTAATATTGCACATGGCCAAACTGTGAGCAATTATATATAAAAAGGTAGGGCTTTGCACTGAATTTGCATGCATGCATGCATGTATGTACGTGACATAAGTTCTGATATGTTTTTACAGCACTAAAATGACTTACCAGAAGAGACATTATATCCATGCTGTCTAAGCAATCTAAAACGTAGAGATACGGTGTGAAGATCGTCGTCATTCTCTTCAAAGATAACATTCGTGCGTTGTAATGCGGCATCTATCTCGGTTTCAAAATGGTAAGCCACACCGAGTAGTTGGATATCATCAATTAACTTCAGCAGTTGATTAGGCTCAGCTTCCCCTAGCATCTTCTTCACTTCTTCTTTTAGTTGTTGAGTATGTTCCTTTGTATTGGCATCAGTTTTCTATACACAAGTATATTGCACATATACAAATTAAGCACCTTTAACCAAAAAAGTTAGAGGACTAATTAATCCATATAGCTTACTTAATTTGCTTGGTGTAATATGTGAATATTCTCGATGAAATCTTCTCATGCATGTGTGAAATATACAAATACAAGAACAATTTATATATATTCTAGCAACACCGAGCTAGTGCATGAACTAGCTAGGGTTTAGATCACCAACTACATGAATACCTCATTAGTCATTACGATCGTCTTCGGAATCCTACTCAAAATCAATTGGTTGTGAGTGGTTAGCTCCGAGAGTATATATAGTGGATGGCAAGTTTTAATATAGTAAAGCAAACTATCATGACAAGTGGAAAAGGATATATAAGAAAAGGATATAAGTGCTAATTTAATTCAGTTTACCACGAGATCAGAGCTATTGTATGAGAGGAATTGGTCTCCCCAAATGCTCGGATGATAATTCGCAGAGCGACGAGTAATATCAGGCTCAAAGGTTGAACAAGGACCAGATGAAGCCTGAAGATAAGCAGCCATTTTTCAGTTGGTAGTGAGACCAGCAGGGGAGATATGTGGATCGAAGAGAATTAAGAGTTCTTTTAGTTGTTCTCTCACTCCAATTATTATGGATTTTATGGGTAATGTTGTTGTGATATTTATAGTAGAAATTTATGCCGCTTTAATTTTTCATTCATAGTAGTATTATATATGGGCGGCTGCTTAATTTACTCTTTTCTCATGGTGGCCGACCTTGGCATGATTGATTAAGGAACAGAAAGATTCCATAAAATTTAATTATCAAATTTCTTTATGCCTATGAATTAAGATATGACATACTATACTAGCGGTGAAAAATGATTCCGAGTCGACTCCAATAGTATCTTATTTAGATTTTATTTAAAAAATTTAAAGATACTCACTTTTGAATATAATTTTACAATCTTTGTCCATATTCGAATTCGACTTATTTTATTATTGTACTTGAGTTCGACTTGACTCGATTCGTTTTTTAGTAGAGCTACTCGTAAGTATTTGATTTATTTTTTAATTCATATGACTAAATGTAATAAAATAAAACTTTGATCTTGTTAATCTTTAAAAAAAAAAATCTGAGCTATTTATTTTTCACCCTATCATTAATTTTTACGTAAATAATATTAATTTTTTCTTATTAATGGTTCAAAAGAAAAAGAAAACTAAATGTTTTGCCCCAAGTTAGAAAGAAGTATCCATACACATAGATATAGAGAGAGAAAAAGGCAGCAATCATTTGACCCTCCATTAATATGAGTATTAAATAATTAAGCAGAGCAGTACTAGTCAATATACTGGATGCAGGATCAGGTATAATTAGTTGTCACTGTTAATCTATTAATTTCCTCCATCTGACGCCAACCAGTGCCAAATTTGGGAACATTTTGAGATGTACGTGTAAAACGAAAAACAAACAAACAAAAAAGCCGAAAACAATTCTCAATCTCATCTATGTAATTATTGTTGTATTTTATGTTAAATATTACAAAGTTAAATATTTTCTACATATTAATCGATTCATGGAGATTTTAAACGGATGCTTAATTTTGAGATATTAAGTTTTTTCCGTTTTTGATATACCAACGCCTGCTTAATTTTGGGATATCAAGTTTTTTACCGTTTATATACAAATTAATTTTGAGCAGTAAAGGATGTTACCGTTGCCATCTTTGTTACCGTTGCTATCTTTTTCCTATATAAAGAAGGCTGAGCTTAGTTAGTGCATTATTTTCTACTGCCATATTCGATAAAGCTTGTCTTCAATTGCGCCTAACGTTATACATATATATGTTATAGTAACCAAGCCGCTGTCACTTCAAAATTCTATATATATATATATATATATATATATATATATATATATATATATATAAACAGTAATTCATATCTATATTTTATTGTATAAACACGACTTATATTTGATTTCGAGTAAAGAAAATTAAAAGTTGTTTTTGGGTCATTCAACTATTTCAAGTGCTGATTAGTTGGGTGAAGAGCCGTTGAATCCTGGAGTAGGATTTCGTCAGTGACCTTAGCACCGAGAAAAGTTCTCCGAGCGGCAAAATTTCTACTTAAGGACAGTGCGCTGCACGCCTCTGCTCAAAATTATTCGCTCTAAATCGATAATTTTATTTCTGCCCTTCTTTTATTTCATAGTTGAATCCTATATTTTGTTCATATTTTTTCAACATTCTTAAGTAGAAATTATGGATTCTGCTATACTTACCGCCACTAAATCTGTCCCTGATTTGACCAAAGTTGAGCCTTTTGATGGATCAAATTTTAAACGTTGGCAAACCAAATTACTTTTGATTATGGACATTGCTAAAGTTGACCATGTTTTAACCAAACCAAAACTAGTTGAACCCTCTTCTGATGCTACCGATGAACAAAAGAAAGAATATAATTCTTCTGTTAGTACTTGGTCCTCTGCTGATAAAATTTGCAAGGATATCATTCTCAACTCTTTGTCGAATGAACTTTTTGATATCTATTGTCTATATAAACATGCTGCTGAAATTTGGGATGCTTTAGTTTTGAAATATGTTGTGGAAGATGTTGGTGTCAAAAAGTATGCAATTGGGTATTTTCTTAATTTTTAAATGACCGACGAAAAAGATGTCTCTTCTCAAATTCATGCCTTTCATCTTGTCGTAGACGAACTTAATAATGAAGGCATGACCTTACCCGCTCCTTTTATTGTTGGCTCCCTTATAGAAAAATTACCTGATTCTTGGAAAGATTGCAAGAATACTATGAAACATAAAAGAAAAGACATGACCTAAGAGGAGTTAATTGTTCATATTTGTATTGAGGAAAAGAACAGAATTTTAGATAAAACCGCCAAAGCCAAAGAGATGTCTTCCAAAGCAAATTTGGTTGATGATCGCAAATCTCGTCAACCGTTCAACAAACATCCTAAACATGGACATAAGTATAACCCCGGTCCGAAGGCAAAACCGAATCAGTTCAAAAACAAAATCTCAAAACCTAAAGGTGATTGTTTCGTGTGTGGAAGGCCAGGTCATCATGCTGCTCAATGCAAGTTCAAAAAGGGAAACAACCAGTTTGTTCCTCCGAGAGCTAACTTAGCTGAGGCAGACAATACTATTGTGGCGGTTGTCTCCGAGGTGAACATGGTGACTGACAAAGAGGCATGGATAGTGGATTCTGGTGCTACCAAACACATTTGTGCGAATCGTGGTGCATTCATCTTTTACACTCCCCTTAAGGGAAAAGATGAACATGTATACATGGGAGATTCGAGGCCTGCACCAGTGTTGGGTAAAGGGAAAGTAAATTTAAAATTAACTTCTGGGAAGATCCTTTCTCTTACCGATGTTCTTCATATTCTTGAGATTCGCTACAATCTCGTATCTGTTGGGATACTTGGGAAAGTTGGGGTTAAGGTTATGTTTGAATCTGATAAGGTAGTATTAACCAAAAATAGGGTGTTTGTGGGAAAAGGGTATCTTAATGCCGGATTATTTCATTTGAATGTATTTGAACTCATGAATAATACTGCTAGTACTTCTTTTGCTTACTTGGTTGAGTGTGATGATATTTGGCATGCTAGATTAGGCCATGTGAATTATTCTTATATAAAAATAATGAAAAATTTGGGAATTTTGAAAGATGTTAAAATTTCAAATATCAATAAATATCAAGTGTGTGTAGAAGCCAAAACTACTAAAAAGACATGTAAACCAGTACTAGTTAGAGAATCTGAACCTCTCAGTTTAATTCATTCAGACTTAGGTGATATGTCTAGAAATACTTTTAGAGGTAGGAAAAATTATTATGTGACTTTTATAGATGATTATTCTAGATATACTAAAGTTTACCTTCTCAGAAATAAAGATGAAACTGAAAATAAATTTCTAATTTATAAGGCTAAAGTTGAAAATAAATTAGATAAGAAGATTAAAAGACTCAGGTCTGATAGAGGTGGAGAATATGACTCTGGACCCCTTAGTAAATATTGTGAAGAACAAGGAATTATAACACCTCTCTATTCTCCAGAATCTAATGGGGTTGCTGAAAGAAAGAATAGAACACTAAAAGAAATGACGAATGCTATGTTAGTAAGTTCTTGGGCTCCACCGAATTTGTGGGGGGAAGCTCTTCTTTCTGCTTGTCACCTGCAAAATAGAATCATTTATAAGAAAACTGGGAAAACGCCTTATGAGCTTTGGAAAAATCATTTACCTAACTTGAAATACCTTAAAGTGTGGGGGTGTCTTACTAAGGTAATGTTACCTGACCCTAAAAAAAGGAAAATTGGTTCTAAAACTGCTGATTGTTTGTTTATTGGTTATGCTGAACATAGTGCTGCTTATAGATTTCTTATTTTGAAAAGTGATGTATTAGATCATAATACAATCATTGAGTCAAAAAATGTTGATTTCTTTGAAAATATTTTTCCTGTGAAATCTAAAGTGGATCGACCAGTAGCAGAGCTTCCTACGAGCTCTTATATAGTTCCAATTGAGGAATCTGAAATTGAACCAAGGAGGAGTAAGGTACTAGAAAACCCACTAATCTGGGAGATGACTTTTTTACGTTTTTGTTAGATAATGACCCTTTAACTTTCAGAGATGCAGTTTCTTCTCCCGATGCTCATTTTTGGAGAGATGCCATAAATAGTGAGATTGAGTCTATTATGGCTAATCACACTTGGGAATTAGTGGACCTTCCTCCTGGTTCTAAAACTATTGGTTGTAAATTAATTTTTAAAAGGAAATTAAAACCTGACGGATCAAATGATAAATTTATAAGGTTAGGCTTGTTGCTAAAGGTTATAAACAAAAGCAAGACCTTGACTTTTTTGATACTTATTCACCTATTGCAAGAACATCATCCATTAGAGTTTTAATTGCTCTAGCCGCTATTAAAAATTTAATAATTCATCAAATGGATGTTAAAACTGCGTTTCTTAATGGAGATTTAGAAGATGAGATTTATATGGACTAACCTGAGGGATTTATTTCCTTAGGCAATTAATGAGCATAAAGTTTGTAAATTAGTCAAATCTTTATATGGTCTTAAACAAGCTCCTAAGCAATGGAAAGATAAATTTGATAGTGTGATGACTTCTAATGGATATATAATAAATGATGGAGATAGATGTATATATACCAAATTTAATAATGAGAATTGTGGTGTTATTGTATGTCTTTATGTGGTTGGCTTGCTTATTTTTGGAACCGATATTGATGTTATATGTGAGACTAAAAATATGTTATCCACTAAATTTGATATGAAAAACTTGGGAGAAGCAAATGTTATTCTCGGAATTAATTTAAGAAAAGTGTGTAATAGGTATATGATTTCTCAAGATCATTATGTGGAGAAAATGCTTAAGAGATTTGGACATTATAATGTTAATCCTGTTAAGTACTTCGTATGATTCTTGTTTACATTTAAAAAAATATGAGGGACCTAATGTATCTCAATCTGAGTATGCCCAAATCATAGGTTGCTTAATGTATCTTACTAATTGCACAAGACCTGATATATCTTATGCAGTTAATAGACTCAGCAGATACACTCATAATCCAAATTAGGATCATTGGACTGCTTTATGTAGAGTACTCAAGTATCTGCGAAGTACTATTGGATATGGTTTATATTACTGCGGTAATCCTGTAGTTCTTGAGGGCTATAGTGATGCCAACTGAATCTCTGATTCAGATGAAATTAAATCAACGAGTGGCTACATATTTACCTTAGGAGGAGGAGGAGTAGTTTCTTGGAAGTCTTCTAAACAGACTTGTATAGCTCGCTCTACTATGGAGTCTGAGTTTATTGCCTTAGAGAAGGCAGGTTCTGAAGCTCAGAAATCTTTTGGGAAATATTCTTTTGTGGACGAGACTAGTTCCATCTGTGTCTCTACATTGTGATTGCCAAGCTGCTATAGGCATAGCTAAGAATAAGAGCTATAATGGTAAGAGTAGGCATATACGCCTAAGACATTATATTGTGAGACAGCTGTTATGTGACGGGATTATATCCCTTAATTTTTTTAGGTCAGAGTTAAATCTTGCGGATCCTCTGACAAAACCACTAAGCAAGAGCCTAGTGAGCAATACATCGAGGGGGATGGGACTACTGTCTATTACAGAAATCAACAGTGATGGTAACCCAACCTATATGAATGGTAATCCCAGGAAGTAGGTTCATATGGGTAACAACAAGTCATTGGTTGATTGGTTGAGACATTATCTATATTTGAGTTCATCTATATGGTGTAGTATAGTGTAATTCTACAGTGTTAGAGGTTGAGTTATATACTCTTAATGTTTTTCATAGTCCTGTTGGGTGATGTGTTTAACTGTAGAACACATTTGATGAAAACACCTATATAAGTGTAGAGGTGGGGCCTCCTCTTATGAAAACAAGACAGGTTTTCTAGAGCGCTCATGAATTCCAGGTATGGCGCAAGGTCAAAATGTGCCAAATCGAATAGAACAAACTTCTAATTAGAGTTTGTAGTGTGAGTAATATGATTATTGTTTCATGATAAGGAAGAAGGTTCATAGAAATTTTCATTTCACCAAATTCCTGTGAATCATGTCATATTCACTCTATACATTGGTTCATACACTACAAGAAAAAGGCCTAACAGCGACCAAGACTATCCGCGACCGCATATCCGGTCGCTGATACTATTTATAGCGACCGAGATCTGCGACCGTACCTTATAGTAGTCGCTAAATACTATCCGCGACCGCATGCGGTCGCTGAGAAGTCGCTATTACAAATTTGCCTCGTAAAATTTGGCACGAAATGTTGGCGCCACGGTTTTGTGCGACCACTTAACATCAGCGACCGCATGCGGTCGCTGATAAGTCCATGTCATTAAAATTCAGCGACCGCAGATGGTCGCTGATGGCGATCGCTGATCAAACTAAAAGAAATCAGTAACAGGTCTTTCGCTCGACACAGAAGACGGAAGAAAAAAAGAAGAAGGGAGGGAGCTCAGCATAGAGAGAAGAGGGAAAAGAGGGAGAAAAGGGGGAGAAGAGAAGGAGGAGAAGGAGAAGTTGACCGCACCACCGGCCAGCCACCGCCGCCACCAGCCAGCCACCGTCCCCAACAAACACTGGTATGTACTTTTCATTTTAGGTTTTCTTAATATAAATTCTCTCTTCTTCTTCCTCCTAATGAAATTGAGAAGCCGTCGTTAGTCAAGCAACTGATTCATTTTATCGTCACTTTTAGGTAATAATGTTTCCGTTGAATTTCCTTATAAGATTTCATTTTTAAGAGAAAAAAATTTTCTTATTTGGTGTGTTTTGTTTGCTAGAGAATAATCATTCGTATGAATAATCATTTGTTTTTCGGAAGCATCTGAATTGGTTTAGAAGATTTATTGTTAGAGACTTGAATTTCAGTTAGTTAGATGTTACCAAGGACAGTAATTTTCTAACAATACCTTCTATCCGTCCTACAAAAAGAGTCCCAATTTGTGAATTTTGTAAATATTAAGACTGTGTATTTATTTTATGTTTGACCCTACAAATATAAGTAGTTAGTTAAGTAGTGGTAGGATGGTAGCATGGTAAAGAAATTATGCGGATAAACCTAAGAATATTGGGTTATTTTATATTACTATCAATCCTCTACCTAAAATTTATTGAAAACTACATCCTAAAACTCGAAATAATATTACTTCAACTGAAGTTGGTATAACTTAAAGTTTTTTGTGAAGAAGAGCAAGGGGGTAAACCTTGTAAACTTTCATGAATCAATGAATTCAATTCTTCAAGTAATTATTCGATTTGATTGGAAATTTTTATATTTCTCTTGGTTTGTGTCTTGGGTGCCTAGAAATGTCCATATATGCATGTCGTCGTGCATATGGCTAGTCCATATTGTAAGGAAGACTCTGGTGAAATTTTTTTAAGTATTATAAGTATATTGGCGATCCACTAGAGCCTATTAAGGGGCTGTTGGAGCTGATGGGCTGGGATTGGGGCCGCGAGGCCACACGAGGCCACGCCAAGCTTAGCTAAGCCTCATGGGGCCAAGCCAAGCTTGCTTGTCAGCATGGTAAGCTATTGGGGGGCTGTTCAGCCAAAATAGGCAGTGCTAGGGAACTGTTAGTGCAACAGAGAAGGTAACTAGACACATTTGGTTAATAAAGAGATTGTTTTGGCATCTGAATACCAACCAAATATGTATTACTGATATAAAGCTAGCATGAATGAAATACCTTACGTATTCAGTTACGATTAACAATAAGAACAAATTTAAAATAAATTAAAATAAAATAACATGATATAATATAAAGTTTCTCATACCGCTTTAATTTACATTCATTCGTTAACATTGAGTATACTTACATGTTAATCATATGCTTACAAGTATGCTCAACTCATATGGTTACAAGTATGCTCAAGTCATATGCTTACAAGTATGCTGAAATGTTAATCATATGCTTACAAGTATTCTCAAGTCATATGGTTTCAAGTATGCTCAAGTCATATGATTAATAAGCTCATGTTGTCTGTAGTAGGTACCGTGGAATCATGGACCTCTATTCAGACCGTAGTTGGATGGCACGACAAAAGTCAAGTGCCCAGATAGGTGCTACAGCTGAATTTAGAGCTGGTTGTCAAGTGTTTTTGAAGTATGTGTATAGTCACCCAGAATGTATGAATGGTAAGTCGCAGATACGATGTCCATGTTTGAAGTGTAAGAATGTAAATTATATGGACAGAGACATGGTAAACTATCATTTACTTGTTTCTGGGTTCATGAGAAATTACGAAGAATGCTGGTGGGCACATGGGCAGAGAAGAGATGGAGGCATCACACAAGTACACAATTCGGGCAGTAGTACTCATCGTATGAATGAAATGGTTCATGATATTGCAGGGCCAGATTTTGATTGGGAGCAAGGCAGAGAGCAACCTATGAATTCTGATGCCAAAGACTTTTTTAAGTTGTTAGACGAGGGTAGCGAGCCATTGTGGCATGGTTGCACCAAACACACTATATTATCTGCAGTGGCGACATTACTTAACATCAAGGCTGATCATAACATGAGCCATGAGTGTTTTGAGTCGCTCTTGAAGGCCATTAAGAGTATGTTGTCTGACGGTGAAAAATTACTTGGTAACTATTACTTTTGTAAGAAAATGGTGAAGAAGTTGGGTCTTGGATACCAAAAGATCGATGCATGTTCCAACGATTGCATATTGTTTTATAAGGAAAATGAACAGATGACAAGGTGCACGTTTTGCAGTCATGATCGGTTTAGGCCTAATAAAGAGGGTGTGACTACAAAAAAAATCAAGTATATCATTAAAGATTCTAAGGTATTTTCCAATAACACATCGGCTAAAAAAATTGTACTTATCTTCAAGAACAGCTGAACATATGAGTTGGCATGCAAAATCTCCAGCTAAAGATGGAAAACTAAATCATCCCGCAGATGGGAAGGCTTAGAAAGATTTCAACTTAGCACATCCTGGATTTGCATTGGAACCTAGAAATGTGAGGCTTAGATTGTCCACCGATGGTTTCAATCCGTTTGGCCACTCAGTTGTTCCGTACTCATGTTGGCCTGTGATTGTTACTCCGTACAACTTGCCTCCTTGGATGTGTATGAAACAGCCATACTTGTTTCTTTCACTCGTGGTTCCTGGTCCTAAGAGTCCTGAAAAGAACTTAGATGTTTACTTGAGACCTCTTATAGACGAGTTGAATGTATTGTGGGAGGATGGAGTACAGACTTGGGATGTTGCAACGAAAACAAATTTCAACCTTAGGGCAGCGGTTATGTGGACTATAAGTGACTTCCCAGCTTATGGTATGTTAGCTGAATGGAGTACACACGGGAAGTTGGCTTGTCCGTATTGTATGGAGCATACAAAGTCGTTTAATCTATCAAAAGGTCGAAAGCCTTGTTGGTTTGACTGTCATCGTCGGTTCTTACCGGTAGATCACCCATTTCAAAGAAATAGAGAACACTTCAGGAAAGGGAAAGTAGATAATGATATGCCTGCACCGCGATTGTCGGGAACAGAGATGCGAGATTGTGTGATGAGATTATCGGTTATCCCATTTGGTAAGGTTGATGCCACAAACATAATCAATGGGTTTGGTGAATCTCATAACTGGGTTCGGAGAAGCATCTTTTGGGAACTGCCTTATTGGTCTACAAATTTGATTCGTCATAATCTAGATGTGATGCATATTGAGAAGAATGTGTTTGACAATGTGTTTAACACTGTGATGAATGTTACGTGGAAGACAAAAGATAACGATAAGGCACGTTTGGACATGAAAGATATTTGTAAGCGTCCTGGATTAGAACTTTATGAATCTCCTAATGGTAAGATTGTCAAACCGCATGCAAGGTACACATTGTCCAAAAAGCAAATTGAAGATGTGTGCACATGGGTTAAGTCTCTGAAACTACCAGATGGATATGCGTCAAACATTGCAAGGTGTGTTACGGGTGGAAAATTGCAAGGGATGAAGAGTCATGACTGTCATGTGTTCATGGAGAGACTCATGCCTATAGCATTTCGGGAACTGCTTGATAAATCAATATGGGATGCTTTGACGGATCTTAGTCGTTTCTTCAAAGACTTGTGTTCAAAATCATTGAATCAGAAGGACATGTTTGTATTTGAGAAGAACATCATAGAGATCAAGTGTAAACTGGAAAAAATATTCCCACCTGGATTTTTTGACTCCATGGAGCATTTGCAAATCCATCTTCCCTATGAAACTCGTGTTGGGGGTCCAGTTCAATATAGATGGATGTACCCTTTCGAGAGGGTGATGGAAAACCTTAAGAGGAAGGTGAAGAATAGATCTTATGTCGAGGGGTCGATATGCGAGGCATACAGTTTCGATGAGATATCTACGTTTATCTCAGACTATTTTCCGGACGAAGTCTTGACAAAGGCCAATCGAGTATCGAGACATGATGATGGGGAAAATGTTGAACTAAATGGTCGTCTCTCTGTATTTGGTCTATCGGGTCGCGCTTATGGAAAAGGGAAGCGCATATTCTTCTTTAAGTAAGAATTACATGCTGCACATACTTACATTCTTCTCAATTGCGAGGAGATTGACGAATTTGTGAGGTACACATGTAAACTTGATAATTTATCTTTTAAGTTGAAAATTTATTCCAATATGTTAATGTTTATAACATGGTATAGATTGTACGATGACGAGTTAAAACTGAAGCATCCCGGCATAACTGATAAAGATATTCAAATCAATCGGGATAAAAAATTTGCACTTTGGCTAAAGGACAAAGTTCAATTTTTAAGCACGTAGTATATATATATATATATATATATATATATATATATATATATATATATATATATATATATATATATATACTCCATGTTAACTATGACTTCATTTAATAAGATAGAGTTTTTGTAGGCTTTAACTGAGGGATCAACGATTCCGGCTAATGTACAAGTCCTAGCTATGGGACCAGATAGGGACCAAGTCAGCCGCAATGGTTACAAAATAAATGGTTGTGAATTTCACACAAAGGCATATGGGCACGGTAAAAGAACAACGAACTCTGGAGTGTGTGTCCAAGGAGATTGTTACAATGAGCTTGATCGTGCCTTTTATGGGGAGTTGGAGGAAATCGTAGAGTTGTCGTACAAGGGCACGTACGGGGGTCATATTCACTTGTTCAAGTGCCGTTGGTTTGATTCAGAAAAAGGGATACGTGGTGACAGACATGGAATCGTCGATATTGACCTCCATAGGTCTGCGTACTCCAACGAACCGTTTGTTTTACCAACTTAAACAGTACAAGTATACTACACTCCTAGTCCTGTTAAGAAAAGGGATAGACCACCTACAAATTGGTAAGTTGTAATTCATACTCCCGCGCGTAGTCGTGTATAATTAGTTGATGGGGAGATTTACCAAAAGCAGATGCTTCAATGTCAAACTATAATAAATATGGAAGATGACAATGAAGTAATCCAGTTAGATGGTGGAGATGAACCACATGAATTAGATCCTGAGTCAATACTTGTGTCAGATGACATTGATACTGAGGAGGAAGAGTTATTGACTGAATCTGACACTGAATCTGAAGCAGATGATGGTTATGAATCTGCAACACGTATACAAGATGATTCTGAATCAGACATTGACACTTGAAACAAATGAGGGAATCAATTAAAGCAGATATTGTTGTAATTAAAGCACGTCATCAATTTATGATACATTACCATTGTTATTGTTCTTCTGATGTACTTTTGTAGAAGAAGTTCTACCTTGTTATTCTTATATTATTTTTGTTTAAAAAGTGAATGTATATTTGTTTGGAGTTGGGTGCAGTTCACTTCATATGAGATTTTTTAATGGACTGTCATTTTATATTCATATATATATATATATATATATATATATATATATATATATACATGTTTAAATCACTGTCATGTTTATGTACTAAACTATTTAAATGCAATTTTTGTTTATTGTCATTTTATATTCATATATATACATGTTTATATCACTGTCATGTTTATTGTCATATATACATGTAATCAAATATGACTCTGCAAAATATCTTGAAATTTGTAATATACAGATGGCTTCTGAAGCAGCGCAGAAAAAGCGCGACTTGGGTAGGGGGCCTAATCATGTGTCCAAGGCCCCTACTAATCCGGATGATCAGATTCTTATTCAGATTCGCCCTCCTCCGAATAGCACGTACGTCCCGCATATATCAATTTTATATAAGCATTTAAGATTCCATTTATTGTGTATTGGTAATGTTTTGATTGATATTATATTGGTTTGTGACTTGGGTGCCTATAAATGTCCATATATGCATGTCGTCGTGCATGTGGCTAGTCCATATTATAGGGGAGACTCTGACGAATTTTTTTTTTAAGTATTATATAAGTATAAGTTTGAAAAATGTTCATAAGTATTATAACTTAGATATAAATTGCTTTAATATATGCTAATTGATGTTGTATATTATAGTGATTTTTCAGATAATAAAATCGTCAAGTGCATATCACAGCTGTGTTTACAGAATTGGCCTACAGCTGTGATTACATGGGCGAGCACACCTATCGCCCACAAGGATGCTATTTGGGCAGAATTTCAGGTATGTTTTTTTTAATTATGATAGATAATATTAATATAATATTCAAAGGATAATTATTTAGTAATGTTATTATTGTTGTTTTATTTGCAGAAAAGGTATAGATGGGAGGACGCGCATGCTTCGGTGATTCAAACATTATTCTGGCAGAAGTGCGCGGTCTGCACCAAGGACAACTTGAATAAAGAACGACAAAAAGCCATTCACAATGCCGAGATCGACCATCCAGGCCAGGGAGAGGATTATATGCACGAGCATAGCCCCTGGTGGTGCACCCAGTCCATATGGGCTGAGATGTGTGCCCAATGGAGAGCTGAGAGCTGGGTGAAAATACGAAAGACTGCCGCCACCAACAGAGCGTCGGGTGTATCCGATGGCACAAAGGCTAAAGGAACATACAAGGGAGGCAGTATTTCACAGTTGCAGCATATCACTGCTAGGGTACGTATTTACAAGTTTTAATATGTTTTCAATCATGAATTGTAGAAAATATATCCCATTTTTACTTAGTAATATTGTGTTTTTTTTGTATAGGAGTCTCAGTCTCAAGGTCAGCCTATCCATTGGCTGGATGTGTACGTGGTCACCCGTGATGGTCTGCCTGAGGCTATCCAGATAGCGGTAATAAATTTTAACAACTTGATCTTTAATTAATGCTTACAGAATTAATTTATTTTTAACTATTTAATTGTTAACATGATGACAGGACACTTATAAGCGTTTATTGAATGAGCGTTATCCTGAAGGCACTCCACGTCCGTCTATCGATTAAGAGTTATGGGAGAGGGCGTCTGTTGTGAAGAAGAACTACATTATAGGTCAAGGACAACGACGACGCCCATCCTTCAGTGGCTCAGGCTGCTCTTCTACCCAGTCTACACAGTCATCGAGCCAACCAGCTGTTCATACTCTGGCTGACTGTGTGAGAGCTATATGTCAAGATCGGGATCTTTTGAAGATACTAGGCGGACATCTGGGGGCTCTGAGTGCTGAGGAGTTAGCTGAAGCAGTAGCGGCAGCAGCAGCATCACAACACGGGGATGGCGACGAGGTATAAAATCAATTTGTTATATATTGTCGTAATATACCAATATTAACACAATTAGTATATATTTCTAACCTGTTTTATTATTTTGTTAATTACAGGGTGATCAAGGAGGCAGTGCTTTAGATTAGTTTTATAGTTATAATATAAGTTTGTACTTGTATATTCATTCTTAGGATGTTTGTATGTTACTTAAACAAGTTTTGAAATGTTATTACATTTATTCAAAATCATATTGGTTTTGAATGGTTTATATACTAGTTTGGTGTATGTGTTGGTGGACGATGGATGTTTATATTGTTGTGTATGTTGTTGTTGGGTATGTGTGTTGGGATAAAACAGGTACAGATTTTTGGGATTTCTGCAAAACAGCAAGATTCTGTTTTTTTATTTTTCCATATCAGCGATCGCATGCGGTTGCTGGTAGGGTAATAGCGACGGATACTATTTGTGGACAACAGCGACCGGATGCGGTCGCTGATATCGGTCGCTGACACGTGGAACACGTCAGCTTTGGCCCTGGACCATGCTGACTAAGCTTAGCGACCGGATTTGTTATTCCGGTCGCGCATAGCGGTCGCAGATATATCGGTCACTAATAGTGGTCGATGATGTGCATCTCAGCGACCAGATTTTGTGCGACGCCTTTTAGCGACAGCATGCGGTCGCTGATGGTTATCTGCGACTGTATGCGGTCGCTAATAGGCGGTCGCTGATAAAGCTTTTTCTTGTAGTGATAGTCCAAAAGACACCAGTGTTAATGCACTGCATTCTTATATTTCTTACTCAATTTATTTTATTTTTACTTTGTAATATGTGGGGGATTGTTGTATTTTATGTTAAATATTACAAAGTTAAATATTTTCTACATATTAATCAATTCATGGAGATTTTAAACGGATGCTTAATTTTGAGATATTAAGTTTTTTCCGTTTTTGATATACCAACGGCTGCTTAATTTTGGGATATCAAGTTTTTTACCGTTTATATACAAATTAATTTTGAGCAGTAAAGGATGTTACCGTTGCCATCTTTGTTACCGTTGCTATCTTTTTCCTATATAAAGAAGATTGAGCTTAGTTAGTGCATTATTCTTTACTGCCATATTCTATAAAGCTTGTCTTCAATTGCGCCTAACATTATACATATATATATTATAGTAACCAAGCTGTTGTCACTTCAAAATTCTATTCTCATACACATTATATATATATATATATATATATATATATATATATATATATATATGTAAGACCCCAACTTTTATGAATAAAGATGAATTTTTTATAAATATCATTTTTGAATATTATGGAGTGAATTTGATATAATGTTATAGTTGTGGGATATATATAAAATTTTTAAAATACGCAAGTGGTTATAAAATACTCAGTTCTGTTGGGAAATATTCGTTTGGTCGTAGAATATTCTTGTTGTCAGGGAATATTCGTATGACGGCGCAGCCATTTGTGGGTCCCATAACAGAATAACTGTCGGATGAAAAAAGATAAGTTTGAGTTTTATAAATAACGGCGTAGTTATTACCGTTAACACTGTTGGAATACCTGGTGGTTAAAATACCGTAATATGCGTTGTTGCACAGTAGCACACGGTATTGCACAGTATTTTTGAATTATTGATTCTTACGTAAGAAGGCACTACTCAATAATTGTTACAGAAATTACTGTTCAATATTTTATTTTATTGGTTCAATAATTGCTACGTTGATATTTTATATTATTGTTGTTTCAATAATTGTCACTTCACAGTATTTTCTATTATCAGATCAATAATTCATATTATTTGAATAATATTATTAGATATTATTATTGGCAATGTCTAGAAAGTTCTGTTAAGGAGAGGTTTGGTCACCTAATTGCGCACCAGTAAAGAGAAATCTTTATTGGAAAGCCCCCTCTTTCCTGGGAACGGCCTGGTTGTCATAATTATGATTCTGTAATATTATTTGTGAATAATTAATTATTGATGTATATGATAATAAAATATAAATTTTTTTGTAGATATAAATAAAGAAATTAATTAATGTTGAGGTGTTTTTTCAGAATGGAGGTATTAAAAAATCAAATTAGTATTTTTAAAGCTCTATTGTGTGAGTTATAATTTTGATCCGACCGTTGGATCGTTGTGATTTTTGGATATGTTATACATATATAAGTTGAGTATATGTCCACAAATTTTGAACCGTTAAAAATTAACGTATGATTTGTTATGAATTTTATGAGGTATTGAAAATCATCCGTTTGTGGATTTCTGATATTTTCGGTTTGGAATTTGAAAAAACTTAAAGCTACAAAGTTGTAGAGAATTCGATTTCGTATGGAATGGATATAAAATTCGTATTTTTCTGATAAAAGGGCTATTTTTCATGAATTATTGAAGTTTCGAAAATTAAAATATTTTTATTAAAATTGGGTGGGACCCACTTTTATTTTTTGAAAACATGTGGGTTGCTATTTTTTTGTTCAAAAAAGACATGCTAAGCTTGGTTTTGGCATGCGTAGAAAATAATAATAATAATAATATTTTATTATTTAGTCTCCTATGGCGTTCTAACATTTTCCTATAAATAGGCGCTTAAGTTAGAATTAAAAATCACACCAGAATCAGAGAATTCTTCTTCTATAATATTGAGCGTATTTCTTAGAGTTTTAGAAAGTTTTGAGCGTAGAAAACAGTAAAAATTTTCTTCAAGACTATCCCCGCTATACCAGTTGGAATACTCTTCTTTTCAAGGTAAGGGATGTTATTTTTGTTCAATATTCGCTTGAAATAATATTTTCTTTCATACTCTGTAGGATGTAAGTAATATTATTTTATTTCAGATTTCGAATTCTATACTCGTTTTGTTAAAGTTTTGGCTTTTAAACTCCATAAAATTAGTAGAATATCCTTGATATTTGCGCTTCATCCTGTATCTTTTCATAGAAATACTATTTTGAGCATTCTTGATAAGTTTTAACTTTTTCATGCCGGAGTACTATTCATGGGATTACTATTTCTGAAGTACTATTCACGGGGTACTATACACTCGAGTACTATTCACCCGGAGTACTATTCATGATAAAAATTGATTCGTTTTCGGTCCAAATTATTTTTGGTACAATATTATTCTTGAATTTTATTCCACAAAGCAGTATCATGTTGACAATTTGGACGTTATTGATTTCTGAATAAATTAAATTATAAATCTTTAAAAATTTATCCTTGAACTTTTTTTATTGAATTCTTATATCATTATCATCATCCTCATGTTTATATTATATTGAAAGTCATCTATGGCCTGTAGTGCATAGATGGACTTGGTATGATTATGGCCAGGGATTATTCGGTATAATCATGACCGTAATGTTACAAATGATGTGATAAAAGTCCTTATTGGCCCGTAGTGCATTGATGGACAGTTGTTGGCATGATCATGACCATTGATGAAAACACGAATATCCTTGGCCCGTAGTGCATGGATAATTTGTGGTCGTGATACTAATGAATATCATTGGCCGTAGTGCAGGGATGATGTGGATTATTTATTAAGCTGAGTCTCAGCGATAAAAGTGATGAAAAACCTTTTAATTCATAGAAGATAGTAGATTTTATTCTCTACTTGACTATTCTAATGGATTGTTTGTTCCGCTATAGTACCTTTTAATTCTCTACTTGATTGTTATATTTTATGAGTTTAACACTGTTGAAGGCTAACGATAAAGTATTCTGCATTATCTTAGTCCTAATATTTCTTATTGGGCTAGTTGAGCTCACCCTTTTTGCTTTCATTGTTCTCTTCAAGAAATGAGAACGTAGCCAGGACTAGTCGGAGAACGGAGTGACGGTCCAGATGATAGCATTAGTAGTCCTCAATATTCTATGAAATAATGTGATAATAAATGTATTGAGAACTTCATTTGAGTTTGAGTACTGTCTAGAAGACAACATTCGTATTAAAACTCTCAGTTTATATTTTGTCGTATGTCACATGACAGTTGTATTATTAAGTTGTATTTGAATTTTGTACCATGTATTTGGCGACTCAAGATGGGTGATGTATACCTATTTTGGGGGCGTCACAGTTGGTATCAAAGCTTAGGGATATGGTCCCTGGCTGAGATGTGAGACAGGAACTAGGAGGGGAGAGACGGGAATTCATTCGCTAGTATGACCTACCTAAGTTTAATTGGTATTTAATTGGTCGGTCAGAGTATAGGGATAATATGTGGCATGTCAATTAACCCTTGTTTTGTGACAGTATTTAAAAATGACATCCGAGAATGTTGAGAATAGCAATGGAGCACAGGAGACCGTTGAGTCTTCACATATCAATAATCAGGATAATGTGCATTAGGAAGGCGACAATCCTCATGCAAACAACAACACTGACCAAATGATAAACGATGAATTGTTCAGAGGCTTTATGCAATTCATGCAACATCAGGCGAGAGCGGCTCCTGTCCAAAATACAGGTGGAAACACTGGCAACTCTCGGACGGTCACCGCTAAACAGTTTAAGGAGCTGGGACCATCGAAGTTTTTTGAAGAGCCAAAACTACTTAAGGCGGAGACGTGGATAAAGTAGATCTACAAGATATTTGATGTCTTGGGGTGCTCCGATGAGCAAAAAGTTTCCTTTGCCACCTTCATGTTGCGAACAGAGGCAGATTACTGGTGGAAATCTGTAAAGCGTACTCAACCTGCCGCACTGAAGATGACTTGGGAGAAGTTCCAAGAATTATTCAACGACAAGTACTTTCTCAAAAGTATTCGTCACATGAAAGAGGTAGAGTTCATTAAACTGGAGCAAAATAACATGATCGTGTCACAGTACGAAGCTAAGTTTACCGAGTTGTCTCGGTTTGCGTCCCACTTAGTTGATAATGAGGAGAGAATGACGCGGATGTTTCTAAGAGGTTTGAAACCTGAGATACGTCAATACCTTATCTCTCACAAACTTTGCTTGTATTCAGATGTTGTTAATTGGGCTCAGTTATTGGAGCGCAATAATAAGTCAACTCAACCAAGAGAGAGCAGCAAGCAAAATAATAATACCAGTGGTAGCAGTCATCGAAGCGGTGACAACAAACGTGGAGGGAATCAACATGCCAGAAATGGTAACCACTTCGGTGGTAATCATGGCCAAGACAATAAGAATGGACATTTCAATAAGAGGAGATTCAACAATGATGGAAAGATGTCAGCATCAGCACCCGTTGTTAAGGAATGCGAATGACCACCTATTATATGCTTCAAATGCGGAGGGGAGGGACATATCAGCCCAAAATGTGCGCAGCAGTCCAAAACGTGTTACAATTGTGGAAGAGAAGGTCACCTAGCTCGATTTTGTCATTCAGGGAAGGCAAGTCCAGCTGGAATGGAGGCACCAAAGGCCGTCCCAGAAAAGTCAAAGCCGATAGTTCAAGGGAGAGCGTTTGTTGTGACCTCCCAGAAAGCAAAGAACCCGAACGAGGTCATCACGGGTAAGCTTATCATAAACTCTAGCGAAGTCTATACCTTATTTGATACCGATTCTACCAATTCTTTTATTTCTCCTACTTGCGCTCAACGTTTAAATTTGACTCCGGAGAAATTAGACTTTGACTTATCTGTTAAAACTCCGTTGGGAGAAACCTTCATTACATCCACTATTTATAAGTCTTGTTTGGTTCAAATCGATACCCTCACATTACCTGTCGATCTTATTTCATTGAAAATACTAGCATTTGACGTAATTCTAGGGATTGATTGGTTAACTACTCATCATGCAAAAATTAATTATTTTCGTAAGGTTGTTAGCTTTCATATTCCTAACCAACCTATTATGCGAATTCAAGCAACTAAACTATTAAAATCAATCACTGTCATCTCGAGCCATAAAGCTATTCATTTATTAAAAAATAGATGTCAAACTTTCTTAGCTCATGTCACGGATTTAAACAAAATACGTCAATTTTGAATGATATTTCGATTGTTAATAAATTTTCTGACGTATTCCCTGAAGAACTTCCTGGCCTACCCCCAAAGCGTGAAATTAAATTTTGTATCGACCTTGAACCCGGTACAAAACCCATTTTCAAAGCCCCATATCGAATGGCTCCTATTGAACTTCAGGAGTTAAGGACCCAATTGCAAGAATGGTTAGACATCGGTTTCATTCGTCCTAGTACGTCTCCTTGGGGTGCTCCTGTTCTATTCGTGAAGAAGAAAGATGGGAGTATGCGACTTTGTATTGATTATCGGGAGTTGAATCATGTCACCATAAAAAATAGATCCCCATTGCCACGTATTGATGACCTGTTTGACCAGTTACAAGGTGCCAAAAATCTTTTCAAAGATCGATCTTCGTTCCGGATATCATCAGTTAAAGATTAGAACTGATGACATTCCAAAGACGACTTTCAGAACTCGGTACGGGCATTAAGAATTCCTAGTCATGTCTTTTGGATTAACTAATGCTCCTGCTGCTTTCATGGATATGATGAACCGAGTATTCAAGGATTATTTGGATCACTTTGTGGTCGTCTTTATTGATGACATCCTTATATATTTCAAAAGTCGTGAAGATCATGAGCAACACTTGAGGCTGATACTCCAAAAGCTTCGTGAAAACAAGCTTTATGTCAAGTTGAAGAAATACGAGTTCTGGATTGAGAAAGTAGCATTCCTTGGGCACGTAGTATCAAGTCATGGAATATCTGTTGACCCGGCAAAGATTGAAGTTATTCAAAGCTGGGAGCAACCTAAATCAGTGACCGAAGTACGTAGTTTTCTGGGCTTAGCTGGTTATTATCGGAGATTCGTAGAATGGTTTTCTCGAATTGCTACTCCATTAACTCAGCTGACTTGGAAAGATACAAAATTCGGTTGGAGCATGGAATGTGAGAAGAGTTTTCAAGAACTCAAGAGAAGACTCATTTTAGCACTTGTTCTAACAATACCATCTGGCTCGGAGGGATTTCTCATCTACAGTGATGCTTCGGGCAAAGGGTTAGGATGCGTTCTCATGCAACATGGGAAAGTCATAGCCTATGCCTCTCGGCAACTCAAAAAATATAAGAGGAATTATCCTACTCATGATCTAGAGTTGGCAGCTATTGTCTTCGCACTTAAAATTTGGAGGCATTACTTGTATGGGGAGAAAGTGAAGATCTTTACGGATCATAAAAGCCTCAAATATTTCTTCACCTAAAAGGAACTCAACATGCGGCAACGATGTTAGATTGAACTGTTGAAAGATTATGATCATACCATTCAATACCATCCTGGTAAAGCGAACGTAGTAGCTGACGCATTGAGTAGAAGATCATATGCGGGTACGAGTGCGATATTGTCAATGCAAATGCCCATTTTATATGACTTGCAAAGGATGGAGATAGAGTTAAAAACTTCAGGGACCCACATAATGATGACGAATATACGAGTAGAATCAACTTTAATCGATAAAGTTAAAGTTGCTCAAGCTACAGACCTGGAGCTGATGCGTATGAGGAAGAAAGTGCAAGAAGGTGCTATGCCGGAAGCAAGAATCGATAAAGAAGGAATACTTCGAGTCAACTTCAGACTTTGTGTTCCTAACGACCCTAATTTAAAGTATAAAATCATGATGGAGGCGCATAACACACCGTTTACAATCCATCCTGGGAGTACCAAAATGTATCATGATCTTCGACATACATTTTGGTGGAACAATATAAAGAGAGAGATAGCGGAGTTTATCTCAAGGTGTTTAACTTGTCAACGAGTCAAGGCGGACCATCAAGTACCAAAAGGTCCATTGCAACCACTTGAAATTCTAAAATAGAAGTGGGAGCACATTACCATGGATTTCGTTATTGGTCTTCTCAAGGTTTCTCAAGGCATAGATGTAAGACCCCAACTTTTATAAATAAAGATGAATTTTCTATAAATATCATTTTTGAATATTATGGAGTTAATTTGATATAATATTATAGTTGTGGGTAATATTTATAAATTTTGCAAAGTAAGCAAGTTGTTATAAAATATTCGTTTGGTCGGAGAATATTCTTTTTATCGGGGAATATTCGTACGACGGCACAATCATTGGTGGACCCCACAACGGAATTATTGTCGGATTGAGAAAACGACAGAATTATCTTTCTATAAAAATAACGGCTGAGGTGTTACCGTTAAAACCGTTAAAACTGTTGAACTACTCGGTAGTAAAAGTACAGTAATACGCGTGGTTGCATAGTAGCACACGGTATTGATTATTGATGCTTACGTGAGAAGTCACTCAGCTATACTCAATTATTGCTACAGTAATTGCTGCATCATATCTCTTAAATTATTGTCATAGTATCATCTGTATAATATGTTATATTATTAAATCAATAATTGAGACGTTGTGGTAAGTTTGGTTATTTTATGGGGGGCCATATGTCATCATCTAAGAGTCTCTTCGTCAATAGTAATTACCGTCGTCAATAGTAATTACCGTCGTCAATAGTATTTACCTTGGTCAATAGTAATTACCTTCGTCAATAGTATTTACCTTGGTCAATAGTATTTACCTTGGTCAATAGTAATTACCTTCGTCAATAGTATTTACCTTGGTCAATAGTAATTACTTTCGTCAATAGTAGTTGTCCCTTCAATATTACCAAGAGTCATTTGACCCTTCGTTAAGACCAAGAGTCATTTGACCCTTCGTTAAGACCAAGAGCCACCCTCAGTTTTTCTATAAATAGAGGCCTAGGGCTTCATTATTTTTCACGAATTCATTCAAGCTATAGAGAGAGAAAGTATAGAGAGAATAAGAGAGAGAGAGAATAAAAGTATTCTGCTACATCACTTTTCCAATATCCAGTTCTTTTAAGGTAGGGAATATTATTTCTTTTATATTCATGAAGAGAACTTCTGTTATTCCATTTGTTATTATTCTGTTGGAATAACCAGTATACGCGGTCTACCCTATACTTGGTGACATTCTTCTATTATTCTGTTGGAACATCCTGTCTGTGTGTTTTACACCGGACCTGGTTCCGTTTATTATTCTGTTGGAACATCCTGTCTGTGTGTTTTACACCGGACCTGGTTCCGTTTTATTATTATTCTGTTGGAATATCCTGTCTGTGTGTTTTACACCGGACCTGGTTCCATTATTTATTATTCTGTCGGAATATCCTGTCTGTGCGTTTACGCCGGACCTGGTTCCATTATTTATTATTCTGTTGGAATAACCTGTCTGTGCGGTCTATCGCATGCATGGTGATTTCTTTTGTTATTCCATTCTTTATTATACTCAGTTGGTTAAGTTTTGACTTCTATACTCCATGAAATTTGTGGAATATCCTTGATAGTTGCGTTTCATCCAGTATCTTTTCAAGAAAATATTCTTCTAAGCATTCTTGAATTTTACTCCACAATGCAGTATCATGTTGACAATTTGGACGTTGTTAATTCCTGGATAAATTAATTCTTGAACTTGTTTTATTGAATTCTTATATCATTGTCATCATCCTCATGTTTATAAAATGTTGAAAGTCATCTGTGGCCTGTAGTGCATAGATGGACTTGGTATGATTATGACCAGGGATTATTCGGTATAATCATGACCGTAATGTTACAAATGATGTGGTAAAAGTCCTCATTGGCCCGTAGTGCATTGATGGACAGTTGTTGGCATGATCATGACCATTAATGAATACACGAATATCCTTGGCCGTAGTGCAGGGGTGATTCGATGATGTGGATTATTTTATTAAGCTGAGTCTCAGCGATCGCAGTGTTGAAAAACCTTTTAAATCATAAAAGATAGTAGAGTTTATTTTCTACTTGACTCTTTTAATGGATTGCTTGTTCCGCTGCAGTTAAACTTGATGTCTATTATATTTTATCAGTTTAACATTGTTGAAGGCTAATGATAATTTATTCTGCATTATCTTAGTCATAATATTTCTTACTGGGCTAGTTGAGCTCACCCTTTCTTTCACTGTTCTCTTCAGGAAATGAGAACGTAGCTGGGGCAAGTCGGGAAACGGAGTGATGGTCCGAAGATAGTATTAGTTAGTAGTCCTCACTATTCTATGTAATGGTGTGTTAATAAATGTAATGAGGACTCCTTTTGAGTATGAATACTCTCTAGAAGATAATATTTGTATTCAAACTCACAGTTTATGTTTTGTCGTATTGTACACGACAGTTGTATTATTAAGTTGTATTTGTATTCTGTACTATGTATCTGACGACCCAAGATGGGTGATGTATACCTAATTTTGGGGGCGTCACAGTTGGTATCAGAGCTTAGGGATATGATCCCTGGCTAAGATGTGAGAATAGAACTAGGAGGGGAGAGACGGGGAATTCCTTCGCTAGTATGACATACCTAAGTTTATTTGCATGGTATTTAATTGGTCGGTCATAATATAAGGATAATATATGACATATCAATTAATTTTTATTTTGTGGCAGTATCTGAAAATGGCATCTGAGAATGTTGAGAATAGCAATGGAGCACAGACGACTGTTGATTCACCACATATCAATAATCAGGATAATGTGCATCAGGAAGGTGTCAATCCTCATGCAAACAACAACACTGACCAAATGATGAATGATCAAATGTTCAGAGGCTTTATGCAATTCATGCAACAACAGGTGAAAGCGGCTCCTGTCCACAACGTAGGTGGAAATACTGGAAACTCTCAGGCGGTCACCGCTAAACAGTTTAAGGAGCTGGGACCACCGGAGTTTAAGGGAGAACCCAAACCACTTGTAGCTGAAACATGGATAAAGCAGATCACCAAGATATTTGATGTCTTGGGTTGCTCCGAGGAGCAAAAGGTTCCCTTTGCCGCCTTTATGTTGCGAGGAGAGGCAGATTACTGGTGGGAATCGATAAAGCGTACTCAACCTGCCGCACTGAAGATGTCTTGGGAGAAGTTCCAAGATCTGTTTAACGACAAATACTTTCCCGAGAGTATTCGTCACATGAAGGAGGTGGAGTTCATCAAATTGGAGCAGAATAATATGACCGTGTCGCAGTACGAGGCAAAATTTGCGGAGTTATCCCGGTTTGCGTCCCACCTGGTGGATAATGAAGAAAGAATGACGCGGATGTTTTTAAGAGGTTTGAAGCCGGAGATACGTCAACATCTTGTTTCTCATAAACTGTGTTTGTATTCAGATGTTGTAAATAGGGCTCAGTTGGTGGAGCGCGATAACGAGACAACGCAACCAAAAGAGAGCAGCCGGCAAAATGATAATACCAGTGAGAGCAGTCATCGAAGCGGTGACAACAAGCGTGGAGGGAATCAACAGGCCAGAAATGGTAACCACTTCGGTGGTAATCAGGGCCAAAACAATAAGAATGGACATTTCAAGAAGAGGAGATTCAACAATGATGGAAAGACGTCAGCACCAGCACCTGTCGTTAAGGAAGGAGAACGACCACCTATCATATGTTTCAAATGCGGAGGGGAGGGGCACATCAGTCCAAACTGCGCGATGCCGTCCAAAGCATGTTATAATTGTGGAAGAGAAGGTCATTTAGCCCGATTTTGTCGTTTACCGAAGACAAATTCAGCTAGGATGGAGGCACCAAAAGCCGTCCCAGAAAAGTCAAAACCGGTTGTGCAAGGGAGAGCGTTTGTTGTGAACTCCCAGAGAGCAAGGAACCCGAATGAGGTCATCACGGGTAAGCTTATCATAAACTCTAAAGAAGTTTATACTTTATTTGATACCGGTTCAACCCATTCTTTTATTTCTCCTACTTGCGCTCATCGATTAAATTTGATTCCGGAGAAATTAGACTTTGACTTATCTGTGGAAACTCCGTTGGGAGAAACCTTCATTACCTCCACTGTTTATAAGTCTTGTTTGGTTCAAGTTGGTACCCACACATTACCTATCGATCTGATTTCATTAAAAATACTTGCATTTGACGTGATTCTAGGGATTGATTGGTTAACTACTCATTATGCAAAAATTGATTGTTTTCGTAAGGTTGTTAGTTTTCATATTCCTAATCGACCTATTATGCGAATTCAAGCAACCAAACCATTAAAATCAATCGCTGTCATCTCAAGCCATAAAGCTATTCGTTTATTGAAAAACGGATGTCAAGCTTTCTTAGCTCATGTCACAGATCTAAACAAAAATACGTCAGTTTTGAATGATATTTCTATTGTTAATAAATTCCCTGACGTATTCCCTGAAGAACTTCCTGGCCTACCCCCAGAGCGTGAAATTGAATTTTGTATCGATCTTGAACCCGGTACAAAACCCATTTCCAAAGCCCCATATCGAATGGCTCCTATTGAACTTCAGGAGTTAAAGATCCAACTGCAGGAATTGTTAGACATTGGCTTTATTCGTCCTAGTACTTCTCCTTGGGGTGCTCCTGTTCTATTCGTGAAGAAGAAAGATGGAAGTATGCGACTTTGTATTGATTATCGGGAGTTGAATCATGTCACCATCAAAAACAGGTACCCATTGCCACGTATTGATGACCTGTTTGACCAGTTGCAAGGAGCACAATTCTTTTCAAAGATCGATCTTCGTTCTGGATATCATCAGCTGAAGGTTAGAACTGAGGATATTCCAAAGACGGCTTTTAGAACTCGGTACGGGCATTATGAATTCCTAGTCATGTCCTTTGGATTGACTAATGCTCCTGCTGCCTTCATGGATATGATGAACCGGGTATTCAAGGAATATTTGGATCACTTTGTGGTCGTCTTTATTGATGACATCCTTATTTATTCCAAAAGCCGTGAAGATCATGAGCAACACTTGAGGCTGGTACTCCAAAAGCTTCGTGAATACAAGCTTTATGCCAAGTTGAAGAAATGCGAGTTCTGGCTGGAGGAGGTAGCATTCCTTGGGCACGTAGTATCAAGTCGTGGAATATCGGTTGACCCGGCAAAGATTGAAGCTATTCAAAGCTGGGAGCAACCTAAATCAGTGACCGAGGTACGTAGCTTTCTTGGTTTAGCTGGTTATTATCGGAGATTCGTGGAAGGATTTTCTCGAATCGCTACTCCATTAACTCAGCTGACTCGGAAAGATACAAAGTTTGGTTGGAGCGAAGAATGTGAGCAGAGTTTTCAAGAACTCAAGAGGAGACTCATTTCAGCACCTGTTCTAACAATACCATCTGGCTCGGAGGGATTTGTCATCTACAGTGATGCTTCGAGCAAAGGGTTGGGATGCGTTCTCATGCAACATGGAAAAGTCATAGCCTATGCATCAAGACAACTCAAGGAATATGAGAGGAATTATCCTACTCATGATCTAGAGTTGGCAGCTGTTGTCTTTGCACTTAAAATTTGGAGGCATTACTTGTATGGGGAGAAAGTGGAGATCTTTACGGATCATAAAAGCCTCAAATATTTCTTCACTCAAAAGGAACTCAACATGCGACAACGACGTTGGCTTGAACTGTTGAAAGATTATGATCATACCATTCAATACCATCCTGGAAAAGCGAACGTGGTAGCTGACGCATTGAGTAGAAGATCATATGCGGGTACAAGTGCAATATTAACAACGCAAAGGCCCATTTTGTGTGACTTGCAAAGGATGGAGATAGAGTTAAAGACTCCAGGGACCCATGTGATGATGGCGAATATACGAGTAGAACCGACTTTAATCGATAAAGTTAAAGCTGCTCAAGCTACAGACCTGGAGCTGATGCGTATGAGGAAGAAAGTGCAAGAAGGTTCTATGCCGGAAGCAAGAATCGATGAAGAAGGAATACTTCGAGTCAACTCCAGACTTTGTGTTCCTAACAACCCTGATTTAAAGTATGAAATCATGATGGAGGCGCACAACACACCGTTTGCAATCCATCCTGGAAGTACCAAAATGTATCATGATCTTCGTCATACATTTTGGTGGAGCAATATGAAGAGAGAGATAGCGTTGTTTATCTCAAGGTGTCTAACTTGTCAACGAGTCAAAGCGGAGCATCAAGTACCAAAAGGTCCATTGCAACCACTTGAAATTCCAGAATGGAAGTGGGAGCACATTACCATGGATTTCGTTACCGGTCTTCCTAGGGTTTCTCAAGGTATTGATGCGATTTGGGTCATTGTTGATAGATTGACCAAGTCTGCTCATTTCTTACCGATACGAGAAACTTATACACTTGAACGTCTTGCTCGTATGTACATAAACGAGATTGTAAGACTGCATGGTATGCCAGTATCCATAGTTTCTGATCGAGACCCAAGATTCACTTCACGATTTTGGGTTAGTTTACAAAAAGCTATGGGCACGGAGTTACGATTTAGTTCAGCATATCATCCTCAGACGGACGGACAATCAGAGAGGACTATTCAAACTCTTGAAGATCTATTAAGACTCTGTGTCTTTGACTTCAAGGGAAGTTGGGACAAGTTCTTACCATTGGTGGAGTTTTCCTACAACAACAGTTATCAAGCAAGTATTGGCATGGCTCCATTCGAAGCATTGTATGGAAGAAAATGTCGTTCTCCAGTATGCTGGGATGAGGTGGGCGAAGCAACGTTGTTGGGACCGGAGTTGGTACGTATGACTACAGAAAAGATTCAAACGATCCGACAACGTATAAAAACCTCACAAGATCGACAAAAGAGTTATGCTGATCTTCATCGAAAGGACGTGGAATTTGATGTAGGAGATCATGTGTTCTTACGTGTTGCTCCATGGAAAGGAGTTACGAGATTTGGAAAGAGAGGAAAGCTAAATCCTCGATTCATCGGTCCATTTTTAATCCTCGATCGAGTAGGAACTGTGGCTTATAGACTCGCTTTACCGCCAAGTATGTCTCGTGTTCATAACGTTTTCCACATATCCATGTTACGCAAATATGTGGAAGACCCGAACCACATTATTGAGTTAGAACCGGACGAAATAGCGGAGGATTTGACGTATGAAGAAGTTCCTGTTCAAATCTTGGATAAGAAGGAACATATTCTACGCTCCAAGGTTATACCTCAAGTCAAAGTTTTGTGGAGAAACCACGATGTTGAGGAAATGACTTGGGAGTTAGAATCAGAAATGAAATCAAGGTATCCTTACCTCTTCGACATACCAGGTACGTACCCTAATTTCGAGGGCGAAATTTCATAAGAAGGGGAGGTTGTAAGACCCCAACTTTTATAAATAAAGATGAATTTTCTATAAATATCATTTTTGAATATTATGGAGTTAATTTGATATAATGTTATAGTTGTGGGTAATATTTATAAATTTTGCAAAGTAAGCAAGTTGTTATAAAATATTCGTTTGGTCGGAGAATATTCTTTTTGTCGGGGAATATTCGTACGACGGCACAATCATTGGTGGACCCCACAACGGAATTATTGTCGGATTGAGAAAACGACAGAATTATCTTTCTATAAAAATAACGGCTGAGGTGTTACCGTTAAAACCGTTAAAACTGTTGAACTACTCGGTAGTAAAAGTACAGTAATACGCGTGGTTGCATAGTAGCACACGGTATTGATTATTGATGCTTACGTGAGAAGTCACTCAGCTATACTCAATTATTGCTACAGTAATTGCTGCATCATATCTCTTAAATTATTGTCATAGTATCATCTGTATAATATGTTATATTATTAAATCAATAATTGAGACGTTGTGGTAAGTTTGGTTATTTTATGGGGGGCCATATGTCATCATCTAAGAGTCTCTTCGTCAATAGTAATTACCGTCGTCAATAGTAATTACCGTCGTCAATTGTATTTACCTTGGTCAATAGTAATTACCTTCGTCAATAGTATTTACCTTGGTCAATAGTATTTACCTTGGTCAATAGTAATTACCTTCGTCAATAGTATTTACCTTGGTCAATAGTAATTACTTTCGTCAATAGTAGTTGTCCCTTCAATATTACCAAGAGTCATTTGACCCTTCGTTAAGACCAAGAGTCATTTGACCCTTCGTTAAGACCAAGAGCCACCCTCAGTTTTTCTATAAATAGAGGCCTAGGGCTTCATTATTTTTCACGAATTCATTCAAGCTATAGAGAGAGAAAGTATAGAGAGAATAAGAGAGAGAGAGAATAAAAGTATTCTGCTACATCACTTTTCCAATATCCAGTTCTTTTAAGGTAGGGAATATTATTTCTTTTATATTCATGAAGAGAACTTCTGTTATTCCATTTGTTATTATTCTGTTGGAATAACCAGTATACGCGGTCTACCCTATACTTGGTGACATTCTTCTATTATTCTGTTGGAACATCCTGTCTGTGTGTTTTACACCGGACCTGGTTCCGTTTATTATTCTGTTGGAACATCCTGTCTGTGTGTTTTACACCGGACCTGGTTCCGTTTTATTATTATTCTGTTGGAATATCCTGTCTGTGTGTTTTACACCGGACCTGGTTCCATTATTTATTATTCTGTCGGAATATCCTGTCTGTGCGTTTACGCCGGACCTGGTTCCATTATTTATTATTCTGTTGGAATAACCTGTCTGTGCGGTCTATCGCATGCATGGTGATTTCTTTTGTTATTCCATTCTTTATTATACTCAGTTGGTTAAGTTTTGACTTCTATACTCCATGAAATTTGTGGAATATCCTTGATAGTTGCGTTTCATCCAGTATCTTTTCAAGAAAATATTCTTCTAAGCATTCTTGAATTTTACTCCACAATGCAGTATCATGTTGACAATTTGGACGTTGTTAATTCCTGGATAAATTAATTCTTGAACTTGTTTTATTGAATTCTTATATCATTGTCATCATCCTCATGTTTATAAAATGTTGAAAGTCATCTGTGGCCTGTAGTGCATAGATGGACTTGGTATGATTATGACCAGGGATTATTCGGTATAATCATGACCGTAATGTTACAAATGATGTGGTAAAAGTCCTCATTGGCCCGTAGTGCATTGATGGACAGTTGTTGGCATGATCATGACCATTAATGAATACACGAATATCCTTGGCCGTAGTGCAGGGGTGATTCGATGATGTGGATTATTTTATTAAGCTGAGTCTCAGCGATCACAGTGTTGAAAAACCTTTTAAATCATAAAAGATAGTAGAGTTTATTTTCTACTTGACTCTTTTAATGGATTGCTTGTTCCGCTGCAGTTAAACTTGATGTCTATTATATTTTATCAGTTTAACATTGTTGAAGGCTAATGATAATTTATTCTGCATTATCTTAGTCATAATATTTCTTACTGGGCTAGTTGAGCTCACCCTTTCTTTCACTGTTCTCTTCAGGAAATGAGAACGTAGCTGGGGCAAGTCGGGGAACGGAGTGATGGTCCGAAGATAGTATTAGTTAGTAGTCCTCACTATTCTATATAATGGTGTGTTAATAAATGTAATGAGGACTCCTTTTGAGTATGAATACTCTCTAGAAGATAATATTTGTATTCAAACTCACAGTTTATGTTTTGTCGTATTGTACACGACAGTTATATTATTAAGTTGTATTTGTATTCTGTACTATGTATCTGACGACTCAAGATGGGTGATGTATACCTAATTTTGGGGGCGTCACAATAGATGCAATTTGGGTCATTGTTGATAGATTGACCAAGTCTGCTCACTTCTTACCTATACAAGAAACTTATACACTTGAACGTCTTGCTCGTATGTACATAAACAAGATTGTAAGATTGCATAGTATGCCAGTATCCATAGTTTCTGATCGAGACCCAAGATTCACTTCAAGATTTTGGGTTAGTTTGCAAAAAAGCTATGGGCACGGATTTATGATTTAGTTCAGCTTATCATCCTCAAACGGACGGGCAGTCAGAGAGGACTATTCAAACTCTTGAAGATCTATTAAGACTTTGTATCCTTGACTTCAAGGGAAGTTGGGACAAGTTCTTACCATTGCTGGAGTTTTTCTACAACAACAGTTATCAAGCAAGTATTGGCATGGCTCCATTTGAGGCGTTGTATGGAAGAAAATGTCGTTCTCCAGTATACTGAGATGAGGTGGGTGAAGCAACGTTGTTGCGACCAGAGCTGGTACGTATGACTACGTAAAAGATTCAAACGATCTGACAACGTATAAAAACCTCACAAGATCGGCAAAAGAGTTATGATGATCTTCATCGAAAGGACGTGAAATTCGATATTGGAGATCATGTGTTGTTACATGTTGCTCCATGGAAAGGAGTTACTAGATTTTGAAAGAGAGGAAAGCTCAATTCTTGATTCATTGGCCCATTTTTAATCCTTGATCGAGTAGGAACTGTGGTATATAGACTCACTTTACCACCAAATATGTCTCGTGTTCATAACGTTTTTTACATATCTATGTTACGCAAATATGTGAAAGACCCGAACCACATTATTGAGTTAGAACCGGACGAAATAGTGGAAAATTTAACGTATGAAGAGGTTCTTATTAAAATCTAAGATTAGAAGGAGCATATTTTACACTCCAAGGTTATACCTCAAGTCAAAATTTTGTGGAGAAACCACGATGTTGAAGAAATGACCTGGGAGTTAAAATCAAAAATAAAATCAAGGTATCCCTACCTATTCGACATACCAGGTACGTACCCTAATTTCGAGGGCGAAATTTCATAAGAAGGGGAGGTTGTAAGACCCCAATTTTTATGAATAAAGATGAATTTTCTATAAATATCATTTTTGAATATTATGGAGTGAATTTGATATAATGTTATAGTTATAGGATATATATAAAATTTTTAAAATATGCAAGTGGTTATAAAATACTCATTTCTGTTGGGGAATACTCGTTTGGTCGTAGAATATTCTTGTTGTTGGGGAATATTCGTACGACGGTGCAGTCATTTGTGGGCCCCATAACAGAATAACTGTCGGATGAAGAAAACGACAAGTTTGAGTTTTATAAATAACGGCGTAGTTTTTACCGTTAACACTGTTGCAATACCTGGTGGTTAAAATACAGTAATATGGGTTGTTGCACAGTAGCACATAATATTGCACGGTATTTTTGAATTATTGATTCTTACGTAAGAAATCACTACTCAATAATTGTTATAGAAATTACTGTTCAATATTTTATTTTATTGGTTCAATAATTGTTGCGTTGATATTTTATATTATTATTGTTTCAATAATTGTCACTTCACAGTATTTTCTATTATCAGATCAATAATTCATATTATTTGAATAATATTATTAGATAGCATTATTGGCAATGTCTAGAAAGTTCTGTCAAGGAGAGGTTTGGTCACCTAATTACGCGTCAATAAGGAGAAATCCTTATTGGAAAGCCCTCTCTTTCCTGGGAACGGCCTGGTTGTCATAATTGTGATTCTGTAATATTATTTATGAATAATTAATTATTAATTTATATAATAAGGAAATATAAATTTTTTGTGGATATAAATGAAGGAATTAATGTTGAAGTATTTTGTCGAAATGGAGGTATTAAAAATCAAATCAGTGTTCTTAAAGCTCTATTACGTGAGTTATAATTTTGATACGACCGTTGGATCGCTGTGATTTTTGTATATGTTATACATATATAAGTTGAGTATATGTCCACAAATTTTAAACCGTTAAAAATTAACGTATGATTTGTTATGAATTTTATGAGGTATTGAAAATCATCCGTTTGTGGATTTCGGATATTTTTGATTTGAAATTTGGAAAAACTTAAAGCTACAAAGTTATAAAGAATTCAATTTCTTATGGAATGGACATAAAATTCATATTTTTCTGATAAAATGGCTATTTTTTATGAATTATTGAAGTTTCAGAAATTAAAATATTTTTATTAAAATTAGGTGGGACCCACGTTTGTTTTTTAAAACATGTGGGCTGCTATTTTTTTGTTCAAAGAGGACATGCTAAGCTTGGTCTTGGCATGCGTAGAAAATAATAATAATAATAATAATATTTTATTATTTAGTCTCCTATGACGTTCTAGCATTTTCTTATAAATAGGCGCTTAAGTTAGAATTAGAAATCACACCAGAATTAGAGAATTCTTCTTCTATAATCTTGAGCGTATTTTTTTAGAGTTTTAAAAAGTTTTGAGCATAGAAAACAATGAAAGTTTTTTTTCAAGACTATCCCCGCTATACCAGTTGGAATACTCTTCTTTTCAAGGTAAGGGATGTTATTTTTGTTCAATATTCGCTTGAAATAATATTTTCTTTCATACTCTATAGGATGTAAGTAATATTATTTCATTTTAGAATTTCGAATTCTATACTCATGTTGTTAAAGTTTTGGCTTCTAAACTCCATGAAATTAGTAGAATATCCTTGATATTTGCGCTTCATCCAGTATCTTTTCATGAAAATATTATTCTGAGTATTCTTGATAAGTTTTAACTCTTTCATGCCGGAGTACTATTCACGGGGTTACTATTCCCGAAGTACTATTCACGGGGTACTAATTATTTTTCGGTCCAAATTATTTTTGATTCTTTTCCTGTCCAAATTATTTTTTGTATAATATTATTCTTGAATTTTACTCCACAAAGCAGTATCATGTTGACAATTTGGACGTTATTGATTTCTGGATAAATTAAATTATAAATCTTTAAAAATTTATCATTTAACTTATTTTGTTGAATTCTTATATCGTTGTCATCATCCTCATGTTTATATTATGTTGAAAGTCATCTGTGGCCTGTAGTGCATAGATGGACTTGGTATGAATATGACTAGGGATTGTTCGGTATAATCATGACCGTAATGTTACAAATGATGTGGTAAAAGTCATCATTGGCCCGTAGTGCATTGATGGATAGTTGTTGGCATGATCATGACCATTGATGAAAACACGAATATCCTTGGCCCGTAGTGCATGGATAATTTATGGTCGTGATACTAATAAATATCATTGGCCGTAGTGTAGGGATGATGTGGATTATTTATTAAGCTGAGTCTCAGCGATAAAAGTGATGAAAAACCTTTTAAATCATAGAAGATAATAGATTTTATTATCTACTTGACTCTTCTAAAAGATTGCTTGTTCCGCTGCAGTTAAACTTGATGTTTGTTATATTTTATCAGTTTAACACTATTGAAGGCTAACGATAAAGTATTCTGCATTATCTTAGTCCTAATATTTCTTACTGGGCTAGTTGAGCTCACCCTTTTTGCTTTCATTGTTTTTTTCAGGAAATGAGAACGTAGCCGAGACTAGTCGGGAAACGGAGTGACGGTCCAGATGATAGCATTAGTAGTCCTCACTATTCTATGAAATAGTATGATAATAAATGTATTGAGAACTTCATTTGAGTTTGAGTACTGTCTAGAAGACAACATTCGTATTAAAACTATCAGTTTATGTTTTGTCGTATGTCACACGACAGTTGTATTATTAAGTTGTATTTGAATTTTGTACCATGTATTTGGCGACTCAAGATGGGTGATGTATACCTATTTTAGGGGCGTCACATATATACTATCCTCTGCAAGTATTATATATATATATATATATATATATATATATATATATATATATATATATATAAACAGTAATTCATATCTATATTTTATTGTATAAACACGACTTATATTTGATTTCAAGTAAAGAAAATCAGAAGTTTTTCTTGGTCATTCAACTATTTCAAGTGCTGATTAGTTGGGTGAAGAGCCGTTGAATCCTGGAGTAGGATTTCGTCAGTGACCCTAGCACCGAGAAAAGTTCTCCGAGGGGCGAAATTTCTACTTAAGGACAGTGCGCTGCACGCCTCTGCTCAAAATTATTCGCTCTAAATCGATAAGTTTATTTCTGTCCTTCTTTTATTTTATAGTTGAATCCTAAATTTATTTGTTTTTTTTTCAACAATTATCAATTTTCTAAATAGTAGAAATATTGCACATGTAGATGTGAGCATCATTCATATATATGTTGATGGCATGTATATATATTTTGAAGTATTTCCCCACGTTTATAATGTTGATCATTCCTTTGTTTAGAGAGATTGAGAGTCCTATTTTCTTCTCAGTTTCTTTATAAAAAAATAAAGTTTAGATATTGCGCAATTGCACAACAAATAAAAACAATAACTTTTACTAAAATTAAAAGTAAAATTTGGAATTTTTAGAGTCGTTTAGTCAGGATATATGTGCTTAGTTGCACTATTTTGAATCCCGGTTTGGACCGACCGCTTGAACGGATAATCGATTCAATGTTCATTTCGATTTGGCCCGGTTAAATTAATTTGGTCAAATTCTGGATTGAATCAGTTGATCATCGATCGAACCGATGGTTCAACTGGTAAAATCGGTAAAGTTGATCCAGTAAACTAATTTTTTATTATTTTTTAACGTTTTTTGTATAAATTTTTTTAATATTAAAATTAATATTGTAACACAACTTTATTATGTTTTAGTTCATAAAAATGAAATTTTTTAAAACTTTATTAATTATTAATAATATATTTATGATGTCATCGTGGTTGAACAAGTGACTCATCCACATGATAATTTTTTTTGATTCGATGACTGGTCCGAGTCTGAAAATTACACCAATAAGCAATATTTTGGCATAATGGAATACATACGTTGTTTTAGGGGCGTTACAGTCGTTTGATTGACTTGACTTCTAATCCTTACAGGATTCTTAATAAAGTCAAATACATGGTACAAAATTCAAATATAAATTTTCTACTAACATAACTCATTCTGAGTTGCCAAATACATGATACAAAATTCAAATATAAATTTTCTATTTACAATTATTAATTGTCGTGTAAAATACGACAAAGTAAAATATGACAAAACATAAGCTGTGAATTTTAATACAAATATTGTCTCGTAGATTGATAATATCCAAACTCAAATAAATTCTTCATTACAATTATTAATGTCACACTATTTTATAGAGTAGTGAGGACAACTATAGTAACCATCTTGGACCATCACTCCATTCCCCGACTAATCCCAGTTATATTCTCATTTTCTGAAGAGAACAATGAAAGAAAAGGGTGAACTCAACTAGCCCAATAAAAAATATTATAACTAAGATAATGTAGAACAAATTATCCTTAGTCCTCAACAGGAAAAAATCTGATAGAATACAATAGACAACAAGTTTTAGATCAACAACTACAGCGAAAATAATAATCCATTAGAAGTGTCAAGTAGAGCATAATATCTACTATCTTCTATGATTTAAAAGTTCATTATCAATATTTTATCCATGTAACACCAATCAATAATTGCTTCAAACCAACGAATTATCTATGCACTACGGGCCAAAGATATTCGTTTGTATCACCAGTGGTCATGATCATGACAAATACCTGTCTATTATGCACTACAGGCCAAAGAGAACTTTCACCACAAAACTTTATCTGTAACATTAAAGGTCATGATTATACCAATACACAATTTTTGGTCATAATCATACCAATCAACGGTCTATGTTTGCACTACGGGCCAATTAAAGATGACTTTCAGCACAATATAAGCATGAAGATGACGACAATGATATAAAGAATGAATCAAGTGAGATCAAGGATAAATATTAGAGATTTATAATTTAATTTTTCTAGAGTTCAAGATTGTCCAAATTGTCAATATGATAACTAATTGTGGATTAAAATTTAAGAAGGATATTCATGTATAAAATAATTTGGACAAAAAAGAAATTAATTTTATTGTGAATAGTACCCCGAGTGAATTAAAAGTTTTGACGTTATTTTATGAAAATATTATTTTTGTCGCTTTCTATATCCGACAGTTATTCCGTTGTGGGGTCTACCAATGATTGAGCCGTCGTACGAATATTTCCCGACAAAATAAATATTTTATTACAACTTGTTTACTTTGTAAAATTTACACATATCACCCATAACTATAGCATTATATCAAATCAACACCTTACTATTCAAAATAATATTTAGAGAAAATTAAATTTTTATTCATAAAAGTTGGGGTCATGCTATAAATAAGAGATGCTCCAACAGATTTAAAGTATATAATTTTGACCTGGAATAGTTCTCTTTCCTCATGACAGGACCTTTTGCAGGTAATCTCGCTAGATTAAGGTGTTTACGTGTAGGTCAAAATCAAAGTTTGTGGCATGGGTTGATCGAAAACCTAATTCGAAGGTTGTTGATTGATGCATCAGATTGACATCATATGTGGAAAGACAATAAAAGTCATCTCTTTTTCACAATCTAAAAATCAATATGATAAATACTAGCGCTAGTGCAAGTGGTCTAAACACTCCACATCCTCAAGAGAATCAACATGCTCATGGTGGGCAGTTGCCCGTATTGACGTTAGGATGAAGAAGTATATACGTACGGTCGAATTTATATGGTTACATTTTTATGTCTGGAATGTCTATTTTACTTATGTGATCACTATTAGATTATGTAATAATAAATTATTACTATATAAAGTATATATAACAAGAAAAAATATGATGAAAGTTCTAAATTTTTGCTTTACGTTTTTTAATTGAGAGTTTAAAATTAAATGGCTATACCGAGTGAAGTTTAATTATAATGATCTAATTGAGTGCAATCTTGTGTACGTATATCGTTGGTCCCTTAATTAGGTTGCTTGCTTCTACAGTTGCTATGCAATGTCAGTATGTCACTAAAGTTATACTCAGAAGTAACATGCGATCAAGAAAAGCACAGTATTGTTACGATCATGCATGTGTGTGTGTGGAGTAGACATATATGGACTATTTGTAAATTGTACCACCTATCTTGACATGCCAACAACCAGATTTCTAGTGACACGATAATGTCACTTTAACTTTGTTTTGTACAATAGGATCCTCTCCATTTCAAATGACTCTTCATTTTTTATATATTCTTTATCATCATCTCTCTTCTATCATTATAACATCGTATTTTAACATATTTTAAATTTGGACTCTAAAATAGAGAGTCTCCATTTCATTTGAAATGGACACCGTTATGTAACTGTAAGTGTGTTTTGATTCAGGTTTTTCTAAGTCCAATCTAATGCATGTTTTCTGAACAATACTTAGATATCTTTTGAAGGGAAACAAAGGAAGAAAATTAGGACTTCTGAATTTCGCAAAGAAATTAATGTATCTGCTCATCATAATTTTAAACTAAACAATGGAGGTACTCGTATATTTTTTAAAAACTGATATCTTCATGTGAGTTTCTATCGCATGGTGATAGGATCCACTCACTAATGAATCATGCGAAAATATTAAATTTTTAAGTAAAAATATCATTTCCCTATTTTTTTCCCCTCAATTTCCCCTCTTACAAGAATGTTGAGAATTCCATCGGTTACCAGTCATGTAAGAAAAATTTTGCAAAAATTCATAATATACATGTAGTATTGTTGGCTATTGTATCACAATTAGGTTGTTGTGGTAAATAGTAACAGTAAGTCTACTATTATATACTCCCTCCGTCCCGGGATAAAAGTTCTGGTTGACTTTTTAGCATATTAAGAAGAGGAATAAAATGACAAAATTGCCCATAATAATGTCATTAAATATGGAGAGAGAATTAAAATAAGAAAAGTATGAGATATTTAATGTTACGGGCATAATAGGAAAAAATATGTAAAAGTTTGGTTATTAAAAGAAAGAGGACATTTAACATGTAACAACCCAAAATAGTAATAAGGACTTTTATCGTGGAACGGAGCTCACAATTCTTTATCTTGATAACAAATTAACAACCACATAACTCTAACCTCAAGTTTCACTATTTCCACCTGCGTCAAAAGAAAAAACAATATAAATGCTTTATGTGACATTAAATGTGCATATAGAAATTACCATCAGAAAACTTTGGTCGACTTTTCTTCTTCTTTTTTCTTATTAGTATTTTTTTTGCAATCATTTCATTAACTAATTTTTTGTGAATCACGTGAAACCAGAACCAGAGAACCTGAACCAATCATTCAGTGATTCAGTCAGGATTTATGTGCTTAATAGGACAGATACTCAAGATTTTGAATCATAATAGATATTCACATTGGACATGCATGATAAACTAAAATGAATCTCTCGTCGTTTCCATTTGCACGATTAAAATCTCAGCTTTTAGCGGCCGTATTCTTCTTAACCTCATCACCTTAAACGTCGACTACAAAATACAAATACAAATCAAAGGGCTTGCATGTTTGCGAGTTAGATAACAAAAAAGAAAGTGACTTTAGCGGTAGACACGCCCGTAAAATGAACCAAACAGTTCGAGTTCAATTTGTACTCGCTTGACTCGAAATATAAATGACTCAAATATGAACTAATTTTAAAATTCGATAAACTACTCGAACTTATTTAAATTATAATTTTCTATTGATACTCAGATCATATTCGAAAAGTTCAAACTGTTCGGGTTCGATTCGAGATCGTGTTGGACTCGGTAGCTAAACGAGCCTCAATCAAACTTTATTTCATACTCGATAAATTTTGTGAACTAAATCTGAGCAGCTCAATACTCGGCTCGATTCGGTTCATTTACACCCGTACACGCAAGGTATAAAAACTCTTTTAAGATGAGCCAATTTATAATTAAAATGAGCCGAAATCTATATCTCTTTCTTCTAATTAATTATCTTCATTTAATTAGAAAAGTTGTTTTAGAATTCATTTGATGTATCACTTGGTTATGCGTAGATGTCAGAGCGTCTAACAATGTTCTAAATTGTTGTTGTTCTAGCTAGTAATTAGAGAATAAGTATCAAATTAAAATACTAAAAAAAAAAATTGTGTGTAAAATTATATAGTTTTGTATTTATCAGTACTCTCATCCAATTTACATTTCTTCCTAAACACCCATTTACAACCTATTGATTTATTTTTTGGAGGTAAATTAGACAACTCCAAATAATGTTTTGTATAATTGACTTAAAATAATAATTTATTGCTTCCTTCCATCCAAAGTGATACATCTAAAAATGACATAACTTTATTGTAAGCCTTTCGTTCACTTTCAACTAAGCATAAAAATTACTCCCACCGTCCCAAATCAACTGCTCAGTTTTGACTTTTTAAAGTCAAATTGACCATTTTTAAAACTAGTATTTTTACTATTTTTGTTAAAATATAGGTGAAGTGATTATAACCAAAAGAAAGTATATACAATTTATTACTACTCCCAATTTTTATAATTTTAGAAATATATTTATATATGCTTAATTATTAATTCAAAAAATAGTCAATTTGACTTAAAAAGTCAAAACTGAGCAATTAATTTGAGACGGATGGAGTAATTAAGAAACATTTTTTTCTTAAATTCTTTTCCACTTGAGCCTCTTGCATGTTCAACGTCTTTATTAGTATTAGTATTAGTATTAGTAAATGGTAAACTATCGATCGATCACTGGCTTAATTTCTAAAACAAGATAGTTGAGTAATAAAGAATTAATTTGTGTTTAACACAAAGGATCGGATAAATATTTCTTCTATAGCTTCTATTATATATAGTACTATTAAAAATTTCACTAATTTCGACTTCATCCAATAAACCTTTTTATTATTATTATTATTTTAAAATAATACTGTGCTCTTATCTTTTGCATTTCCTTTGTCTGCGTTCTTCTTGAAGTAGTCCACGATCTTGTGAGCTCCTCTATCATTTTTCATTTGGGAGGGAACTCCCAGTAGTGGCCCAATCTATAACATTATTCAAATTTGGGATGTAAAAGGAATTTCACAACCAAGAATCTATTTGTACTAGTACTACGGAGTACTATTTTGTACTCTCTCCGTTTCATATTAAATATCTTAATTTCTTTTTTAAGATGTTCCAAAATAAATGTCTTATTTCTATATTAGTAACTATATTTATCCTATTTTTCCTGTTATACCCTCATAATCTATTTAATATACTTATTGGGAACGATAGAGTTACAAAAAAGTATATCTTGAGAATTAAATGACATAGGAAAGAGTAATTATTAGGCTCATAGAAAAGTGAAAAAACAATTATTACGATCATAAATATAGAAAAGTGAAAAAGTAATTATTAGGCTTATAGAAAAGTGAAAAAAATACTTTAATTAATAAGTAATCAAAAAGGGAAATTTAAAAATTAATTTTTAAAATTGTAACTATAATTTAACAAATTGTATGTATAAATTTTACAAATTAAATCTTGCAAATTATAAATTATAAATTTTACAAATTATATCACAACTTAAATTTTACAAATTGTATTTATAATTTTTATAATTTTATTTATAAATTTAAATTGTATTTATTATTTTATACAGTATTTCTATGGAATTAGTTACTTTTTTTAAAGGGATAAAAATTATTATATTTATAATTTTAATTTTTTTTCTTTGAGGGTCGAATCATAAATATGGTGGTACTTGATGTTACGGAACTGTAAATAGCCCTTTTTAAATTAAGTTAAACCGTATATTTATACGGTCAACTGGTATTAAATATACAAAACTCGATTGGATTCTTGGGTGGGTCAGGTATTTCGACCAATTTTGGCCGGATTCAAAAATTAGGAGCTAAATTGTATCAAATTAGACACTTAATATAATAAATTGTAAGTTCAAATTCTTTGAGGGCCGAATTATGAATTTGATGATATTTCATGCAACAGCAGTGTAATTAATCGTTTCAAAAATTAAATTTTTCACGCATATATCTCCTCTGTTCTGAAATAAAATTAAGATCATTATTTACTTTTTCAGGCATATAAAATTTATTGTTTTGTAATAACTTAATGACAACAAAAAAAATCATTGAACTCTTATCAAGTTATTAAAAAACATATAATTTACTTTTTTGCACCAAATACCATCGAACTTTCAAATACTGTCAAAAATGCCCAAAACTTGATCGGATCGTATGTACACATAAGTAAACACGTCAGTTCTTGAATGATTTTTTTTAGTGACTGAGTTTTTCGTAGTTGTTAACAAATTATGGCATTTTAAATTTAAAATATCTTAAATTAATTTTTTAAAGTCAACAAATAACCTTACAAATAATAATTACTACTACTAATTTAGAAATGAAGGGAGCAGTATGAATGCAAATCCAATCCGATTTTCTTCCCGTCCCCTAACCACCATGTATTTAATGATGGACCATCATGTATAGTAGTACTCCGTCATACAATCCACTTCTTTGTTTGCTCCGTCATTCCGACATTCATGCATTCTCTTTTAATTTCTCTCAATTATTAAAAGAGATTAATTTGCACTCTATTATTTATAGAGTAGGGTCTCTCTATATATTATTTATAGAAATTATTAAAAACATATTAATTTGTACTCTATTATTTATAGAGTAGGGTCTCTCTATTATCTATGGATTAGGATCACCTCCATTATATTTTTCTTTTAATTTTTCTCAATATTTTTTAACGATATAAATATTATTTTTAATATCACTTTTAAGTTTTAATAATACAATTTTTGGGATAAATAATTGTGTCATTGAAAGTATTATTAAAAATAATGTTTATATTGTTAAATATATATCGGAAAAAAATTAAAGATAGGTGTATGGATTGGAGGAGATCGTAATTCATTATCTATCTATATTAAAAAAAAGAGTTAATAATCCCAATTCAACAAACTTTTCTATTATGAAAAATAAAGTCAAAACACATTCGAGTTGAGTAGTTTAATTTCACCATCACATGATTAGCAGAATATTAAATTGATATAAAAATATTAGAATCCCCTCTATTTTATATATATAATTTTTTTCTAGTACACAGTTAGCAACACAAATATTATATTTAGTGAGGCTACTAACAACACAATTACTCTTAAACTTTCTATAATACACATTTAGCAACTCATATATTGCTTTTAGTGTTGGTATCATTGACAAAATTACACGACGAATTTCATTGTATTGCTAAATTAATGTAATATTTTACGTGGAAGTTGAATAGCATTCACCATCTTTCTCTTTTCCTGTCTAATGACGAAAATTATTAAGTGGCAGTACTATAATAACACACACTATATATTTTTCATAAGAGTAGTGCTACAGACACAAACTATTTTACAAATAATTTATAAATTGTTGATGTGGTATACTCCACCTCAGCATATTGATCAATAAATTATTTCAATATAGTTTTCGGCCCCACACAATATGCTGAGGTGGAGTATGTCACATCAGCAGTTTGTAAAATATTTGTAGAATAGTTTGTGTCTCTAGCATTATTCTTTTCATAAAATGAGTCTTATTTGTTAAAAAAAACGACAATATATATGGGGAATTATTCATAGCATGTATTTGTTATGGCTATATATTTATAGGGTATACACCATCTATACCATTAAAAATAAGAAAGAACGAGCAAGATTAGAAATTGAAAATCGATGTCCGCTACTATTAGTAGCAGACAGTAAAAAAAAATAATTAACTTCCGCTACTAATAGTAACAGACGCTTATCAGAATGAGTTTGGCTTTATTAATAAATATTTAGAGTTTATTAATCAAAGTTTAAGGTTTATTAATCAGGGTTTAAGATTTATTAACCCTTTACAATTATGTATCCGCAACTTATACTTTCACAACTTTAATAAATCCTAAATCCTTGATTAATAAACTATGGTTTATAAACCCTAGTTAATAAACTCCAACCTCTCTGATTAATAAACCATAAACCTTATTTAATAAATCGTAAACCCCTTGTTAACAAGTCAAATTCTTATTTTTAATTAACGTTCGCTAGCTACTAATTAATAGTAGCGTCCGCTAAGTTTTTTTACCGTCCGCTACTATTAGTAGCGGACATTGATTTTCTGTTTCTAATCATGTATGTTCCTACTTATTTTCAATGATATAAATAGCGTATGCCCTATAAGAATTCAAAATAAATACATGTTATGGAGTATTACCTTATATATATATATATATATATATATATATATATATATATATATATAAAAGAGTCCCGTTAATTTTGATAATAGTGTTAAATTAATGGTGTAATATTCTATTGATCATTATTAGCGTGATATATAGTGTTGATGTCTTTTTCTAATAATTTAAATTTTTTGGTTGAGTTGGTTAATTAATACGATATTAGAATTTCGAACTCTAGTTGTGTAAAATGTTGGGTTCAAAAAATTATCTTTGAATATTAATTATATTTAATTCGTACGGACTACATTTAAAAATACTTACGATAGAAGGCACGTTCTGGAATTTATACTTGAGTAAAGTGCTGTTTGTTTATATCTGATTGCCTCTTAATGGACTGTCTCTTATTCGCTAAGAGGCATGATGTTGTTTTTTTATTTTTTTGTTACCTCTGAATACCTCTTAATCGGTAAGACAGAAAATGAAATCTTAATAATTAAGATGTACCTCTTAATAAAAAAAATTTGATAATTTTTTTATATAAATATATTCAACAACATTATGCACTCATTTTTATTAAATTAAATATTTTTAAAATTATTAAATAAATTTTTACCCTTTAAAATGGTAAAATAGTGTCATTAAGAGACAATTTACTTTTTAGTTATCAAATAATTTTTTAGATTCAGACCTCATAATCATTCAGATTATCTAATCTATTACATCATAATCATTCAGATCTTAATTTTCAGATTTATCAAACACAAATGGGACTGATTTTAGATTGGGGAGTAGTTGCATGATATTGATATCTTAAATTGACATGAAATATTGAGCTACAACTGTATCATTCATGACCTAAATCTTCACCAGCATTGCATTGCCCATCAAATTAAGTTTTAATTATTTATCGCATGGTATGGCCACTTTGGTACCTTGCCCATCTCACAAACTCGGCCAGTAAGAGCAGATTATGTACTAGTGTTGGAAATAAATGGTGTATATACATTTATTTGAAAGAAACATCTTAACTTAAATATTAAAATTCATTAAATTTTGATCCGATTAAAATTATATTATTACACTAATTTCTAGATAGATATGTGGAACAGAGGGTTTGTGGTGATGTTGCCCACCCTTCCTCCTCTGCTTTGAGAATAAGGAAGGAAGTACTCGCACACTTACTTGAAGGAGGAGTGCGTGAGTGGCAGCTGGTATTGATAAATAAATAAAGATGGACACTTTGAACGGAGAGCAGATCTTCTGTCCCTATTTTTTATCCCCTTATGTCTTCCCATTTAAATTTTGACACCTAGCCTCTTGTTTAATTTTAGAATTAATTGGTGTTAAGTAAAAAATTATGTGTCAAAATTTAAATGAACAGAGGATCTGCTGTCCTTTGAATGAGACCTATTCTTTTAGTAGGTTCTTTTAATAGGCCTCAACGCTAAATAGGAAATGGGCCGAGTTGACGGATAAATGTTTTTTTAACTTTTTCTTAATTTTTTTAAAGGCTCTCGTGTGGAACTAACGTGACAGATTACATACAAGTATAGTCAAATTAAGATGAGACAGGACGAACTGTCAGAAACCGCAACGAGACTATCATAGGAAAACTCGCCTCGCAAGCTATATAGAAAGAGATTTCATTCGCTAAACTACTATACTATCATTCAATAATTAAGTAAGATGATAACGCATTATTATACAATTAGTTACTTTGTTCTATTAAAAATATCTCTATTCTCGCTTCAAATATAAATACTACAACTATAGTTTTATGAAAAAAAGCCAAAATCTCTTATCGAATTTGAACCTATAACTCATGTCTTACCATGACTTTACTCTACTGCCGAGTTAAATGGGCCCATTTGACTCAACTCCTAAATCCATCACTATATAGATAAAATCTATTCATGGTAAGTATATATATACTTGAAAATACCCGGATCATATAAAAGTTTTTCATACTTGGACTCTCCCTAGGTTCGTTTGAAAATCATATTAGTCTTTTCATAGAGATTATTGGGAATAAGAATGGGCCTAGGGTTAATAACAATGACAAAATGAAACGGGACAAGTGAGGAGAGAGAAAATAAAATCAAGAGTACTTATATAGGTATGTCATTTAACAAAAGAATACTTTTTAAGAGTACTTCTCTTGAACGATCCTCTATGATTCTCTCTCTCTATATATATAAAAATAATACCCTTGACCCTGCAAAGCTAACTCAGATTTTTTTTAAATGATCCTCCAACTCCATACTATATGTCTTCTCCTCTTTCCTTTGCTTCTCCTCCTGCGCATGGTTGTGAGACTTTGTAAAAGAAATAATAATTGCCGGTCTTCATTTGTCTCAAAAAGATTGCCCCCAGGGCCATGGAAGTTACCCCTAATTGGAAACCTGCACCAAATGATGGGCTTAGGCTCTGTCCCACATCGCATTCTTACAAATTTGTCCAAGAAACATGGACCCATTATGCATCTCCAGGTAGGTGAAATGTCCATGGTAGTCATCTCTTCCCCAGAAGTAGCGCAGCAGGCCTTAACCACCCATGATCTTGCCTTTGCACAAAGGCCACAAAATGTTTTCCTAGAAAATTTAACTTATAATAACTCTGGAGTTGCTTTGTCCCCCTATGGAACTCCCTGGAAAATACTTCGCAAATTATGCGTCACGAAGATCTTGAATTCAACACGCATTCAGTCGTTTAGATCCATTAGGGAAGAGGAGGTCACCAACTTCATTGAGTCAATTTCCTTTGGACGTAATGATAATATTAATGTTGTCAACCTTAGCAGCAAGACTTTGGAGTTGTCGAATCGAATAATTTCGAGGGCGGTTTTTGGTGAAAAGATTAGCAATAATGATCGAGATGAGTTCATACCACTGCTCAACCGGCTAATGGAACTTGGTGGCGCTTTTATGATCTACCAGATATTCCCTTCCCTTAAATTTGTGCATCACTTAAGTGGTCTAAAAGCAGTATCAGAGTACATATTTGGAAGAATGGACAAAATTCTCCAAAACATAGTTGATGGACATAAAGCAACAAGCAGGGATCCGGATGATGCTGAGGGAGGAGAGGATAATTTGGTTGACATGCTTTTGAAACATCAGGCTCCTGTTGATCTAGGGTTTTCAATCACAACCAACACCGTCAAAGCTGTTATTCTGGTACGTGCATGTGCCCCTCAATTTTGTTTGTTTGTCACCATCTTGCACTTGAATCCTAAACTTTGGCATGCATCCATATGCTACAAGTGTATATATGAGAGGATATGAGTTGAGTACTCTACAATTAGGGCATTACCGTGCAGACAAAATATAACCTTAATATGGATGTAATGGATATGGATCGATTCAGTAAAGTTAAGTGAAACAATATCTTGTATAACAAAATGAAATATAATTATTTTTTATAAACTTCACCAATAATTCACCCCCCCCCCTTAATTTACTGCATCAAATCCGAACCTGTACGTTAACTTGCACAAAGTTCGACGCATTAAAAAAATGAATCACCATCTTATATAATTTCACAAATTAATTAGATAGCACAATTTATTTATTTATTTATAGAAGGGTACTGAAATGCATTTAAGAAATACAAGTGACAAATTAACATTTTGGAACGTTCCAAAATGAAAAGTGTGTTATCCATTTTATGTAGCTATATATGATGCAGGATGTGGGAAGTACTTGGGAAGTTGAAGATGTGGGAAGTACTTGAGAAGTTGAAGATTTTTTGGGAAAAAATTCCAAAAATAAATTAAGCTATATTTTTCCTAGGATGAAAGAGAATACAAAATTTTGATATTTTCTTCTGATAGAAAAGTATCAAAATACATTTGTGATCAATGTTATTATATATATAGGGAAAAGTACCAAAATACATTCGTTTCTAACTCTAATTAATACTTATCTAGATATTATTATCTAATAATAATATTTAAAATAAATATTAATTACAATTAATCCACTAAATAATTGTAATTGCACTTCAGTCCAAAAATTAATTAAATAAACTCGTTACTAATAAACTGTAAATATTTCCTCTATAAATGTACATAAATATTTCAGAATTAATTAATATAATTCCGATACATTTAAACTAATTTCATAAGTTCATAATTTATTTATATTTGATTATAAATTGATTTATAAATTAAATTAATCCTTTAGATAATAAATATTAAAAGACTCGACCAAGATTCTATGATCAATGATAAATTATTTTATGAAAAAAATTATAAATGTTTTGACAATAATAATGTTCCTAATATTAATTAAATACATTAATCGGTATTCCGAGGTATTAATTAACACAATGTAATCTCACTCATTAGAATATCAAATTAATATATATAACAATATTAAGTCCGCTATTATTTCAAAATTAAGAAATTTTACAAATTAATATTTATGTGATAATATTTTAATATTTTACAAATAAAATATTATCACATGATCTGTTTAATGCATACACTAGTAGTACTTTAATTATAAGTCAAACTTCCATGATCAAAATAAATTATTTATGTTAAAGTACTATAACCTACAAGATAATATCTCCAAATCATTATAAGTTATAAACCATTATTTCTTTATTTATATATTACATATAATTTATATTTTATGTGTACAATATTTATTTATGCACATAAACCATAACATATATAATATGGAGATATATACAAACAAATTAAATGATTATTTAATGAATGATGAATGATGTATTTTTATTAATAAATTAATGTCCAACATAAATAAATAAACATTAAATAAATAGATAAATAGAATTTTTATAACAAAAATCCAACAAAAGAGAGAGGACAAGCAGTTGGTTATTAGTGTTGGATTAATTTAGACAGTAAATGTCGGTGCATGCATGTCTATATATGTGTCGCCGTCTTTTTTTTTCCTTTTTTTTAACAGACATATACTCATCCTACAATGGAAATAAATATAAACATTACATTGACTTTATATAATGAGTTACCTTTATTAACACTAAAAGCCAAGGAAAATCTTTATATATATATATATATATATATATATATATATATATATATATATATATATTGATTGTGATAACATTTTGTGATCCATTTGGATATTATCGATTTTTTCCTCCACCAGTAAGAATCTAATTAATTGAATTTTTCCTAGCTATACCAAATACTAACAAATTAAGTCTCAAGCAAGTTTTGATGGAAAGTTATAAGAATTAATTACAATATATTTGTTAATTTATTTTATTGGTTTTGTTATATTTTGGAAGTGGAATTATATTGTTGATAACTCCAAAACAAATAATTAGTTGGGGCTGCTATCACTTTAAAGAAATTTTGTTATTGTATTTATAATTTTCATATTTTGAATTCAATATTTTATGAATAAAAAATTAATCTGCATGGAGTCCCTACACTATATAATGGAAGGATGCAAATGGTTGGGTGTCTTGCTTTAGGTCACCAAATAGTAAAGCGATTCGATTATCATAAAGTTAACTTCACGATAAATTGACCAATACAATGTTAACACGCAGAGAGAGATCACCTTTCGTGTGCGTGTTGATATTACTGTATTGGTCAATGGACCAAAATTAACTTCGTACAAACCACTCCTTTAAATGAAAGTTTTGAAGGACATGATCACAGCAGTCAGCAGGGATGGAGAATCCAGCAACTACCATAGAATGGGCAATGGCAGAGATATTGAGAAACCAAGGGTAATGCACAAGGCACAAAGTGAGGTGAGACAGCTACTCAACAAGAAGAATAAGCAGAAAATTCAAGAAACAGATATCTAAGAATTAACTTACTTGCAATCAGTCATCAAAGAAACCCTAAGATTGCACCCTCCAATTCCTGCAATACCAAGAGAATGTAGAGAAAGTTGCGAGATTAACGGATACACTATTCCGGCTAAGACCAAAGTGATTATCAATACATGGGCAATTGGTAGAGATCCAAAACATTGAATTGATGCTGATTGCTTTTACCCAGAGAGGTTTATTGATTCCACTATAAGAAGCTTTGAATATATTCCGTTTGGGGGCGGTAGAAGGATGTGTCCGGGGAAGTTATTTGGGATGGCTTGTGTGGAGCTTCCACTTGCTTGCTTGTTGTATCACTTTGAGTGGAAACTCCAAGATGGGATTAAGCCTGAACAAGTTGACATGAGTGAGATCTGTTTATTGACTTCTAAGAAGAAGAAAGAGTTGTTTGTGATTCCCACTCGTTATTGTCCTTAGGTTCAATTAATTAATGAAATTTGTGTTCAGTTCTGCTGTGTGTTGTTACGTTATATATATATATATACCCTTGCTAGCTAATTGTGTAATTACCGTCAAGGTATAGAATAGAAGATTATTATCGTATCAAAGCTTAGTGTTTGTAACTCATTATTAATTATTTTAAAATCTTGATTCGATATATATAACACTACTAGAAAAATTAAGAAGAAGAATTTCGACAGACAGACAGACAGACAAATAGACCTTGTTCTGTCACAAATGTTTGACAGAAATTCCATCATTGCAAATGATGAAATCCGCTGCGAGATGCAAGTATCGGTTAGGGAAAATTTTGTCAAAAAGTTGGTCAGGCTCAAAGCTCCACCTCTTCCATGGAAACTCAAACAATGATGCCGGCCTGTTGTGGGAGAAAGAAAATGAAGAGGATTCAAATCATAAAAAAACTTTTCTCATGATGATGAATAACTTTGTCATCCATCACTCTGTCTCCATCGTCATCATCATGATGAATAACTTTTCTCGAGACTGATGGGTTGGGTTTGGACTTTGGACAAAACATCCTTTACTATCGATCTAATTTTCCTCTTTCTTCTAGTTTGGCCATATATATGTTCTCGTAAGATTTACTAGTATTCGATTTTTGGTTAATTTAATTTAATTTAATTCCGTGGAAGCCCAATGGGGTTGTGGATATGGGTCCATGATTTATGGGAATTTTGCATTTTTATGGCCTTGTTAACTAGAGAAACCTACTCACCTACTCTACTTAATATATTTACTTTTTTGAAAAGAGTAGAGCTAGATACACAAACTATTTTACAAACATTTTACAAACTGTTGATTTGGTATACTCTACCTCAGCATATTGATCAATAAATTATTTCAATATAATTTTCGACCCCACATAATATGCTGAGGGACGGACATTTCCTCAACTAATGCCTAGGAGATCCAATATCACATTAACAAATGGAGTATTATTTACTTGGGCTTCTCTCACAATGAGCCATGAGGTGGAAGAATAAATCAAAATTGAGTTCAAGTTAATTGCATTTACTTAAATATGTACATTATTGGACTCTTTAATTTCCTCAAGGTTGACACTTGACATGCATCTTGAATCACTCAATACTATAGTTGGAATAAATAAATTTTATTACTTGCAATTGGATAAGCTAATTACAGTTGAAAGAAATATGGATTGGAGCTGGCCTGTCTCTCAATACTATTGTTGGGTATGACATGAATTTTTATTGGATTAGAATTTAGGTATTATCTAGAATCCGTTTGGTTTAGAAAAATTGTATTTCCTAATTACACCAAATGGATTTTCCTATGACCTATAAATATAAGTGCTAGAATTTTGGAGAAGAGATATTCAGAAACATTCTAAGAATTTCTATAGTTCTGCCTCTTTATCTTGCACATTGTAATCATTCACATATATATTTTATAAAAATTCTTGTTGGAATAAATACTATATCTTTTTTGAGAGTCACAATCAAAAAAAAAATTAGAAAATGTCCCATTTTTCTGTCTAATACGCCAGTCTGCGTAGAAGGACTCTTTGAAAAAATGTTTGGGTCATTTACATAAGTATACAACAAATAGAAAGTAATTACAAGAAAAGTGCATCAACTAAATAATTACAAAAAAAGTGTAATTAAGACTCATATTACAAAAATAGTACAATTCACATTAATAAAAAAACCTAAAATCAAGGACAACTAACTGCCATAATTAATAATTCAAATTCAAATCTTTTGTCTCTAATAACAATTTCAAATCTATATTTCAAAATTCAAATCAAAATGAGAAAATTAAAAATAAAAAATTGTGAAGGAGCTAATGTTCATCATCCTCCTCTCTCGCCGCCACCGCTGCCGCCGCCGCCACCACCGGAGTTGCTATTCTGAATTTCTTTTGACGATTTGGTTACCCACAAAAATTGAAATGGTTACCTTTATACGAATTTTGACTAATAACTGCATCACATTTAAAATAAAATTGATAATCAAATAAAATTGAATTGGTTACCTTATCAAATGGTTTGGTAACCAACTACATGAAATTTGGTTACCAACTGCATCACATCCAAAATAAATTAGTAACCTAATAAAACTAAATTGGTTACCTTATCGGAAGTTTAGTAACCAACTGCATAAATTTTAGTTACCAACTGCATCACATTCAAAATAAATTAGTAAGCTAATAAAACTGAATTGGTTACCTTTGTAAGACCCCAACTTATTAATGAATAAAATCAAATTTTCTATAAATATTATTGTGAATAATAAGGGGTTAATTTGATACAAATACTTTGGTTATGGGTTAAATGTGCAAATTTTGCAAAATAAGCAAGTGGTTATAAAATATTCATTTTGTCGGGGAATATTCATTTGGTCGTGGAATATTCTTGCTGTCGGGAAATATTCGTACGACGGCGCAGCCTTGTGTGGGCCCCATAACGGAAAGCGATTGGATGAAGAAAATGACAAGTATAAGTTATTTATAAATAACGGCGTAGTTGTTACCGTTAATACTGTTGGAATACCCGGTGGTTAAAATACAGTAGCACACGGTATTGCACCAATTATTGATTCTTACGTAAGAAGGCACTACTCAATAATTGTTACCGTAGTTATTGTTCAATATTTTATTTTATTGATTCAATAATTGTTGCATTGGTATATTTTATATTATTGTTGTTTCAATAATTGTTGCTGCACAGTATTTTCCATTATCAGATCAATAATTCATATTATTTGAATAATGTTATTAGATAACATTATTGGCAATGTCTAGAAAGTTCTGTCTAAGGAGAGGTTTGGTCATCTAATTGCGCGCCAGTAAGGAGAAATCCTTATTGGAAAGCCCCCTCTTTCCTGGGAACGGCCTGGTTGTCATAAATGTGATTCTGTAATATTATTTGTGAATAATTAATTATTGATTCATATGATAAGGAAATATTTATTTTATGTGGATATAAATGAGGGATATATTTTTGTGGTTAAAAATGAAGGAGTTAATGTTGAGGTGTTTTATCAGTATTTTTATCGGAATGGAGGTATTAAAAATCAAATCAGGGTTTTTGAGAAATATTGCGGGTGTTATAATTTTTAATCCGACCGTTGGATCGTGGTAATTTTTGGATATGTTATACATATATAAGTTGAGTATATGTCCACAAATTTTGAACCGTTAAAAATGAACGTATGATTTATTATGAATTTTACAAGATGACTGGTTCAGAAATTGTTGAATTTTCGGAGTTTATCATTTTGATGGAAAATTCTAGAATTGGTGGGCCCCACTTGTGGTTGGTGAAGAAATGTGCTGAATTATATTTCAAATGTGGTGGGTGGGAATAGTAGCAGGTAAAGCCATCAGGTTGCAGGTCAAACCTACTAAAATTTTCCTATAAATAGAGGGCTAAGTTAGAATTGAAAATCACACCAGAAACAAGTTTTCTCTCTTTCTCTCTCTAGATTATTGAGTGTATTTTGTGAGTATTTAGATACTTTGAGAGTTTCTATTCATCAGAGCAAGTTTCTTTCAGCCTTATACCGGTATTCCGACCAGAAGTACTGATATTTTGAGGTAAGGGATATTATTTTCTTCTTAAATGATATTATTTTCTTCAATATCATTATGCTGAAATATTGATATGAGTTTTTATCAAATTTGGAACTTTTTGTGTCGGGGTTACTATTCACGTATACGGCACTATTCACGTATACGGCACTATTCACGAATACGGCACTATTCACCGAAAAATAAAATTTTTCCTTTTTGTCCAAGATGTCTATTATGGTTACTATCTTTGATTGTATCCATGTTTTGATCTTTATTTTTGAATTCTGCTTCACAATTGATTATTATGAAGTATTATTGATCTTGGATAAACTGTTATACGAATCCCTACTATTTGTCCTTCTGTCTCATTGGATTCGTTCTCTTTAAGATATTTTTCATCATCCTCAGTCCTAAATGATGATATTACTGAATATCTTTGGCCTGTAGTGCAAAGATGTATGATTACTTGATGAATATCTTTGGCCTGTAGTGCAAAGATGAACAGGTGTTGAGATGAACATGACTGACAGGTGATACAAATGAATATCTTTGGCCTGTAGTGCAAAGATGAATATTTGGATAAAGATGATTATTAATTGATGTTACAGGGATAAAATATTGATGATGGACTTTTAAATCTTAGAAGATAGTAGAATTCTTTCTCTACTTGACTCTTCTAATGGTTTGCTGTTTCCGCTGCAGTTGTTGATCTAAAACTTGTTGTCGATTATATTCTATCAGATTTTTCCCTGTTGAAGACTAACGATAATTTGTTGTATATTATCTTAGTCATAATATTCTTTACTGGGCTAGTTGAGCTCACCCTTTTCTTTTTGTTCCATTTTTCTTCTCAGGAGGTGAGAACATAGCAGGATCTAGTCGGGGTATGGAGTGATGGTTCTAGAAAGATGTTTTAGCAGTCCTCACTATTTCTGTAAAATAGTGTTTGAATAATTGTAATGAGGATTTATTTGAGTGTGGATATTGTCTAGAAGACAATATTTGTATTTAAACTCACAGTATGTGTTGTCGTATTTTGCACGACAATTGTATTATTGAAGTTGTAGTTTGCTTTCTGTACCATGTATTTGGCGACTCAGAATGGGTGTTGTATACCTATTTTGGGGGCGTCACAGTTGGTATCAGAGCTTAGGGATATGATCCCTGGCTGAGATGTGAGACAAGAACTAGGAGGGGAGAGACGGGGAATTCCTTCGCTAGTATGACCTGACTAAGTTTATTTGGTGTTTATTTGGTCGGTCAGAGTATAGGGATAATATATGACATGACTATTAACCCTTGTTTTATGGCAGTATTTAAGAATGGCAGCTGAGAACGTTAATAATGGAGTAAATCAGACCGTGGAGACACCTTTGATCACCACCCAGGGGAACGTGCAACAGGAAGGCAATATTCCTCCTGTAAACAACGTTACCGAGCAAACGATGAATGATGGAATGTTTAGGAGCTTTTTGCAGTTCATGCAAAATCAGACGAGGGAGACTCGTGTGCAGAATACGGGTGGAAATGATAACAACGCGCGGTTTGTCACAGCTAAGCAGTTCAAAGAATTGGGACCACCAGAATTTAAGGGAAAGCCGGATCCGATCATGGCGGAAACGTGGGTCAAGCAAATTACCAAGATATTCGATGTCTTGGGATGCACGGAGGAACAGAAGGTTCCATTCGCCACCTTTATGTTCCGCGGTGAGGCAGACTACTGGTGGGAGTCTGTGAAGCGTACCCAGCCTGACGCACTCAACATGTCCTGGGAAACATTTCAAAAACTGTTCAATGACAAGTACTTTCCTGAAAGTATTCGTCATATGAAGGAGGTTGAGTTTATCAGACTGGAACAAAACAACATGACGGTGTCCCAGTACGAGGCGAAGTTTGCAGAGTTATCCAGGTTTGCACCTCATTTGGTCGAAAATGAGGAACGAATGACAAGGATGTTTCTGAGAGGTCTAAAACCCGAGATTCGACAATATCTTATCTCTCATAAATTTTCTTTATATTCAGATGTTGTAAACAGGGCTCAATTATTAGAGCGAGATAATGAGTATGTGCAACCGAGGGACCACAACCAGGGTCATACCGGTGGCGGCAGTCATCGAAGCAATGAAAACCAGCAGGGAGGAAAATATTCGGACAAAAGCGGTAACCACTCTGGTGGTAATCGTGGTCGTGATAATAGAAGGAGCGAGTCGGGAGGAGATTTCAAGAAGAGAAGGTACAACAATGATAACGTGAAGACGTCAGCACAAACATCAACTGTTTCTAGGGGAGGAGAACGACCACCGGTCGTATGTTACAAATGTGGGAAAGAGGGACATATCAGCCCAAACTGCCCACAACAATCCAAGGTATGTTATAACTGTGGAAAGGAGGGTCATATAGCTCGAGAGTGTTCTGTAGCAAAACCAAGTTCAGCGGGGATGGTGACTCCAAAAGCTGTCCCGGATAAGTCGAAATCAGCGGTTCCTGGAAGGGCGTTTGTCGTTACTGGCCAAAACGCGAGAAACCCGAACGAGGTGATCACGGGTAAGCTAATCTTGAATTCTTGCGAAGTTTATACTTTACTAGATACCGGTTCTACCCATTCTTTTATCTCTCCTGCTTGTGCTCAACGTTTAAACTTGACTCCGGAGAAATTGGACTTTAACTTATCTGTTGAAACTCCGTTGGGTGAAACCTTCGTTACATCTACAGTTTATAAATCTTGCATGATCCAAGTTGGCACTATCACATTACCTGTTGATCTTATCTCTTTAAAGATACTTGCTTTTGATGTGATTTTAGGAATTGATTGGTTAACCACTCATCATGCTAAAATTGATTGTTTTCGTAAGGTTGTTAGTTTTCATATTCCTAACCAACCTGTCATACGAATTCAAACTACTAAACCACTAAAATCAGTCACTGTCATATCAAGCCACAAAGCTATTCGTTTATTGAAAAACGGATGTCAAGCTTTCTTAGCCCATGTTATGGATTTGAACAAAGACAAGTCAGATTTGAATAATATTTCTATTGTTAGAGAATTTCCGATGTATTTCCTGAAGAACTTCCGGTCTACCCCCGGAACGAGAAATTGAATTCTTTATTGACCTTGAACCCGGTACAAAGCCCATTTCTAAAACCCCATATCGAATGGCTCCTATTGAACTTCAGGAGTTAAAAGTCCAACTACAGGAGTTGTTGGACATCGGTTTTATTCGTCCTAGTACGTCTCCTTGGGGTGCTCCTGTTTTATTCGTAAAGAAGAAAGACGGGAGTATGCGACTTTGTATTGACTATCGAGAATTGAACCATGTCACTATCAAGAATAGGTATCCGCTACCTCGCATTGATGACCTGTTTGACCAGTTGCAAGGAGCACAATTCTTTTCAAAGATCGATCTTCGTTCTGGATATCATCAGCTGAAGATTAAAACTGAGGATATTCCAAAGACTGCCTTCAGAACTCGGTACGGGCATTATGAATTCTTAGTAATGTCTTTTGGATTGACTAATGCTCCTGCTGCCTTCATGGATATGATGAACCGTGTATTCAAAGAATATTTGGATCAGTTCGTTGTTGTCTTTATTGATGACATCCTCATCTATTCCAAAAGCCGTGAAGATCATGAGCGCCATTTGAAGCTGGTACTGCAAAGGCTTCGTGAAAACAAGCTATATGCCAAACTGAAGAAATGCGAGTTCTGGCTTGAGGAAGTAGCATTCCTTGGGCACGTGGTGTCAAAACATGGAGTATCTGTCGACCCGGCGAAGATTGAAGCCATACAAAGTTGGGAGCAACCGAAGTCGGTAACCGAAGTACGTAGCTTTCTGGGCTTAGCTGGTTATTATCGGAGATTTGTGGAAGGATTTTCTCGAATCGCTACTCCGTTAACTCAGCTGACTCGGAAAGATACAAAATTCGTATGGAGTGAGGAATGCGAGAAGAGTTTCCAAGAACTCAAGAGGAGACTCATTTCGGCACCTGTTCTGACAATACCATCTGGTTCGGATGGATTTGTTATCTACAGCGATGCTTCAGGCAAAGGGTTAGGATGTGTTCTCATGCAACATGGGAAAGTCATAGCCTATGCCTCACGACAACTCAAAGAATATGAGAGGAATTATCCTACTCATGATTTGGAGTTGGCAGCAGTCGTTTTTGCGTTGAAGATCTGGAGACACTACCTGTATGGGGAGAAAGTGGAGATCTATACAGATCATAAAAGCCTCAAATATTTCTTCACCCAAAAGGAACTCAACATGCGGCAACGACGTTGGCTCGAGCTGTTGAAAGATTACGATCATACCATCCAATATCATCCTGGAAAAGCAAACGTAGTAGCTGACGCATTGAGTAGAAGATCATATGCGGGTACGAGTGCAATGTTGTTAACACAAAGGCCCATTTTGTATGACTTGCAAAGGATGGAGATAGAGATGAAGGCTCCAAGTACCCACATGATGATATCAAATATACGAGTAGAACCGACTTTAATCGATAAAGTTAAAGCTGCTCAAGCTACGGACATAGAGCTGATGCGTATGAAGAAGAAAGTGCAAGAAGGTGCTATTCCAGAAGCAAGAATCGATGAAGAAGGAATACTTCGAGTCAACTCCAGACTTTGTGTTCCTAACGATTTTGACTTGAAGCATAGAATAATGATGGAGGCACACAACACACCGTTTGCAATCCATCCTGGGAGTACCAAAATGTATCACGATCTTCGACATACATTTTGGTGGAGCAATATGAAAAGAGAGATCGCGGAGTTTATCTCGAGGTGTTTAACTTGTCAACGTGTAAAGGCGGAGCATCAAGTGCCAAAGGGTCCATTGCAACCACTTGAGATCCCGAAATGGAAGTGGGAACACATTACTATGGATTTTGTTACGGGTCTTCCCAAGGTTTCTCAAGGCATAGATGCGATTTGGGTTATTGTTGATAGATTAACCAAGTCCGCTCATTTCTTGCCGATACGTGAGACTTATTCCCTTGAACGTCTTGCTAGTATGTACGTGAACGAGATTGTGAGATTGCATGGCATGCCAGTATCCATAGTTTCGGATCGTGACCCAAGATTCACTTCACGATTTTGGGTTAGCTTGCAGAAAGCTATGGGCACGGATTTACGATTCAGTTCAGCATACCATCCTCAAACGGACGGACAATCAGAGAGGACTATTCAAACTCTTGAAGATCTATTAAGACTTTGTGTCCTAGATCTCAAAGGGAGTTGGGATAAGTACCTACCATTGGTGGAATTCTCCTACAACAACAGTTATCAGGCGAGCATAGGTGTGGCTCCATTCGAGGCGTTGTATGGAAGAAAATGTCGTTCTCCAGTATGCTGGGACGAGGTGGGTGAAGCAACATTGTTGGGACCAGAATTGGTACGCATTACTACAGAGAAGATCCAAACGATTCGACAACGTATACAAACGGCACAGGATCGACAAAAGAGTTATGCGGATCTTCATCGGAAGGACGTGGAATTTAATATTGGGGATCATGTATTGTTACGTGTTGCACCATGGAAGGGAGTTACAAGATTTGGGAAGAGAGGAAAGCTCAATCCAAGATTTGTTGGTCCATTTGAGATTCTTGAGCGAATAGGAAATGTGGCATATAGACTCGCATTACCTCCAAGCATGTCTCGTGTTCATAATGTTTTTCACATATCTATGCTTCGTAAATATGTTAAAGACCCGAACCACATTATTGAGTTAGAACCAGACGAGATAGCTGAAGATTTAACGTACGAGGAGGTACCTGTTAAGATCTTGGATAGGAAAGAGCATGTCCTACGCACGAAGGTTATACCACAAGTTAAGGTTTTGTGGAGAAACCATGCTATTGAAGAAATGACCTGGGAGTTGGAATCAGAAATGAAAGCGAGGTATCCTCACCTTTTTGAAACATCAGGTACGTACGTCAATTTCGAGGACGAAATTTCATAAGGAGGGGAGGTTGTAAGACCCCAACTTATTAATGAATAAAATCAAATTTTCTCTAAATATTATTGTGAATAATAAGGGGTTAATTTGATATAATACTTTGGTTATGGGTGAAATGTGCAAATTTTGCAAAATAAGCAAGTGGTTATAAAATATTCATTTTGTCGGGGAATATTCGTTTGGTCGTGGAATATTCTTGCTGTCGGGGAATATTCGTACGACGGCGCAGCCTTGTGTGGGCCCCATAACGGAAAGCGATTGGATGAAGAAAACGACAAGTATAAGTTGTTTATAAATAACGGCGTAGTTGTTACCGTTAATACTGTTGGAATACCCGGTGGTTAAAATACAGTAGCACACGGTATTGCACCAATTATTGATTCTTACGTAAGAAGGCACTACTCAATAATTGTTACAGTAGTTATTGTTCAATATTTTATTTTATTGATTCAATAATTGCTGCGTTGATATTTTATATTATTGTTGTTTCAATAATTGTTGCTGCACAGTATTTTCATTTATCAGATCAATAATTCATATTATTTGAATAATATTATTAGATAACATTATTGGCAATGTCTAGAAAGTTCTGTCTAAGGAGAGGTTTGGTCATCTAATTGCGCGCCAGTAAGGAGAAATCCTTATTGGAAAGCCCCCTCTTTCCTGGGAACGGCCTGGTTGTCATAAATGTGATTCTGTAATATTATTTGTGAATAATTAATTATTGATTCATATGATAAGGAAATATTTATTTTATGTGGATATAAATGAGGGATATATTTTTGTGGTTAAAAATGAAGGAGTTAATGTTGAGGTGTTTTATCAGTATTTTTGTCGGAATGGAGGTATTAAAAATCAGGGTTTTTGAGATATATTGCGGGGGTTATAATTTTTAATCCGACCGTTGGATCGTGGTAATTTTTGGATATGTTATACATATATAAGTTGAGTATATGTCCACAAATTTTGAACCGTTAAAAATGAACGTATGATTTATTATGAATTTTACAAGATGACTGGTTCAGAAATTGTTGAATTTTCGGAGTTTATCATTTTGATGGAAAATTCTAGAATTGGTGGGCCCCACTTGTGGTTGGTGAAGAAATGTGCTGAATTATATTTCAAATGTGGTGGGTGGGAATAGTAGCAGGTAAAGCCATCAGGTTGCAGGTCAAACCTACTAAAATTTTCCTATAAATAGAGGGCTAAGTTAGAATTGAAAATCACACCAGAAACAAGTTTTCTCTCTTTCTCTCTCTAGATTATTGAGTGTATTTTGTGAGTATTTAGATACTTTGAGAGTTTCTATTCATCAGAGCAAGTTTCTTTCAGCCTTATACCGGTATTCCGACCAGAAGTACTGATATTTGAGGTAAGGGATATTATTTTCTTCTTAAATGATATTATTTTCTTCAATATCATTATGCTGAAATATTGATATGAGTTTTTATCAAATTTGGAACTTTTTGTGTCGGGGTTACTATTCACGTATACGGCACTATTCACGTATACGGCACTATTCACGAATACGGCACTATTCACCGAAAAATAAAATTTTTTCTTTTTGTCCAAGATGTCTATTATGGTTACTATCTTTGATTGTATCCATGTTTTGATCTTTATTTTTGAATTCTGCTTCACAATTGATTATTATGAAGTATTATTGATCTTGGATAAACTGTTATACGAATCCCTACTATTTGTCCTTCTGTCTCATTGGATTCGTTCTCTTTAAGATATTTTTCATCATCCTCAGTCCTAAATGATGATATTACTGAATATCTTTGGCCTGTAGTGCAAAGATGTATGATTACTTGATGAATATCTTTGGCCTGTAGTGCAAAGATGAACAGGTGTTGAGATGAACATGACTGACAGGTGATACAAATGAATATCTTTGGCCTGTAGTGCAAAGATGAATATTTGGATAAAGATGATTATTAATTGATGTTACAGGGATAAAATATTGATGATGGACTTTTAAATCTTAGAAGATAGTAGAATTCTTTCTCTACTTGACTCTTCTAATGGTTTGCTGTTTCCGCTGCAGTTGTTGATCTAAAACTTGTTGTCGATTATATTCTATCAGATTTTTCCCTGTTGAAGACTAACGATAATTTGTTGTATATTATCTTAGTCATAATATTCTTTACTGGGCTAGTTGAGCTCACCCTTTTCTTTTTGTTCCATTTTTCTTCTCAGGAGGTGAGAACATAGCAGGATCTAGTCGGGGTATGGAGTGATGGTTCTAGAAAGATGTTTTAGCAGTCCTCACTATTTCTGTAAAATAGTGTTTGAATAATTGTAATGAGGATTTATTTGAGTGTGGATATTGTCTAGAAGACAATATTTGTATTTAAACTCACAGTATGTGTTGTCGTATTTTGCACGACAATTGTATTATTGAAGTTGTAGTTTGCTTTCTGTACCATGTATTTGGCGTAAGACCCCAACTTATTAATGAATAACTTATTAATGAATAAAATCAAATTTTCTCTAAATATTATTGTGAATAATAAGGGGTTAATTTGATATAATACTTTGGTTATGGGTGAAATGTGCAAATTTTGCAAAATAAGCAAGTGGTTATAAAATATTTATTTTTGGTCGGTGAATATTCGGTTGGTCGTGGAATATTCTTGCTGTCGGGGAATATTCGTACGACGACGCAGCCTTGTGTGGGCCCCATAACGGAAAGCGATTGGATGAAGAAAACGACAAGTATAAGTTGTTTATAAATAACGGCGTAGTTGTTACCGTTAATACTGTTGGAATACCCGGTGGTTAAAATACAGTAGCACACGGTATTGCACCAATTATTGATTCTTACGTAAGAAGGCACTACTCAATAATTGTTACAGTAGTTATTATTCAATATTTTATTTTATTGATTCAATAATTGCTGCGTTGATATTTTATATTATTGTTGTTTCAATAATTGTTGCTGCACAGTATTTTCATTTATCAGATCAATAATTCATATTATTTGAATAATATTATTAGATAACATTATTGGCAATGTCTAGAAAGTTCTGTCTAAGGAGAGGTTTGGTCATCTAATTGCGCGCCAGTAAGGAGAAATCCTTATTGGAAAGCCCCCTCTTTCCTGGGAACGGCCTGGTTGTCATAAATGTGATTCTGTAATATTATTTGTGAATAATTAATTATTGATTCATATGATAAGGAAATATTTATTTTATGTGGATATAAATGAGGGATATATTTTTGTGGTTAAAAATGAAGGAGTTAATGTTGAGGTTTTTATCAGTATTTTTGTCGGAATGGAGGTATTAAAAATCAGGGTTTTTGAGATATTTTGCGGGGGTTATAATTTTTAATCCGACCGTTGGATCGTGGTAATTTTTGGATATGTTATACATATATAAGTTGAGTATATGTCCACAAATTTTGAACCGTTAAAAATGAACGTATGATTTATTATGAATTTTACAAGATGACTGGTTCAGAAATTGTTGAATTTTCGGAGTTTATCATTTTGGTGGAAAATTCTAGAATTGGTGGGCCCCACTTGTGGTTGGTGAAGAAATGTGCTGAATTATATTTCAAATGTGGTGGGTGGGAATAGTAGCAGGTAAAGCCATCAGGTTGCAGGTCAAACCTACCAAAATTTTCCTATAAATAGAGGGCTAAGTTAGAATTGAAAATCACACCAGAAACAAGTTTTCTCTCTTTCTCTCTCTAGATTATTGAGTGTATTTTGTGAGTATTTAGATACTTTGAGAGTTTCTATTCATCAGAGCAAGTTTCTTTCAGCCTTATACCGGTATTCCGACCAGAAGTACTGATATTTTGAGGTAAGGGATATTATTTTCTTCTTAATGATATTATTTTCTTCAATATCATTATGCTGAAATATTGATATGAGTTTTTATCAAATTTGGAACTTTTTGTGTCGGGGGTTACTATTCACGTATACGGCACTATTCACGTATACGGCACTATTCACGAATACGGCACTATTCACCGAAAAATAAAATTTTTCCTTTTTGTCCAAGATGTCTATTATGGTTACTATCTTTGATTGTATCCATGTTTTGATCTTTATTTTTGAATTCTGCTTCACAATTGATTATTATGAAGTATTATTGATCTTGGATAAACTGTTATACGAATCCCTACTATTTGTCCTTCTGTCTCATTGGATTCGTTCTCTTTAAGATATTTTTCATCATCCTCAGTCCTAAATGATGATATTACTGAATATCTTTGGCCTGTAGTGCAAAGATGTATAATTACTTGATGAATATCTTTGGCCTGTAGTGCAAAGATGAACAGGTGTTGAGATGAACATGACCGACTGATGATACAAATGAATATCTTTGGCCTGTAGTGCAAAGATGAATATTTGGTTAAAGATGATTATTAATTGATGTTACAGGGATAAAATATTGATGATGGACTTTTAAATCTTAGAAGATAGTAGAATTCTTTCTCTACTTGACTCTTCTAATGGTTTGCTGTTTCCGCTGCAGTTGTTGATCTAAAACTTGTTGTCGATTATATTTTATCAGATTTTTCCCTGTTGAAGACTAACGATAATTTGTTGTATATTATCTTAGTCATAATATTCTTTACTGGGCTAGTTGAGCTCACCCTTTTCCTTTTTGTTCCATTTTTCTTCTCAGGAGGTGAGAACATAGCAGGATCTAGTCGGGGTATGGAGTGATGGTTCTAGAAAGATGTATTAGCAGTCCTCACTATTTCTGTAAAATAGTGTTTGAATAATTGTAATGAGGATTTATTTGAGTGTGGATATTGTCTAGAAGACAATATTTGTATTTAAACTCACAGTATGTGTTGTCGTATTTTGCACGACAATTGTATTATTGAAGTTGTAGTTTGCTTTCTGTACCATGTATTTGGCGACTCAGAATGGGTGTTGTATACCTATTTTGGGGGCGTCACAGTTGGTATCAGAGCTTAGGGATATGATCCCTGGCTGAGATGTGAGACAAGAACTAGGAGGGGAGAGACGGGGAATTCCTTCGCTAGTATGACCTGACTAAGTTTATTTGGTGTTTATTTGGTCGGTCAGAGTATAGGGATAATATATGACATGACTATTAACCCTTGTTTTATGGCAGTATTTAAGAATGGCAGCTGAGAACGTTAATAATGGAGTAAATCAGACCGTGGAGACACCTTTGATCACCACCCAGGGGAACGTGCAACAGGAAGGCAATATTCCTCCTGTAAACAACGTTACCGAGCAAACGATGAATGATGGAATGTTTAGGAGCTTTTTGCAGTTCATGCAAAATCAGACGAGGGAGACTCGTGTGCAGAATACGGGTGGAAATGATAACAACGCGCGGTTTGTCACAGCTAAGCAGTTCAAAGAATTGGGACCACCAGAATTTAAGGGAAAGCCGGATCCGATCATGGCGGAAACGTGGGTCAAGCAAATTACCAAGATATTTGATGTCTTGGGATGCACGGAGGAACAGAAGGTTCCATTCGCCACATTTATGTTCCGCGGTGAGGCAGACTACTGGTGGGAGTCTGTGAAGCGTACCCAGCCTGACGCACTCAACATGTCCTGGGAAACATTTCAAAAACTGTTCAATGACAAGTACTTTCCTGAAAGTATTCGTCATATGAAGGAGGTTGAGTTTATTAGACTGGAACAAAACAACATGACGGTGTCCCAGTACGAGGCGAAGTTTGCAGAGTTATCCAGGTTTGCACCTCATTTGGTCGAAAATGAGGAACGAATGACAAGGATGTTTCTGAGAGGTCTAAAACCCGAGATTCGGCAATATCTTATCTCTCATAAATTTTCTTTATATTCAGATGTTGTAAACAGGGCTCAATTATTAGAGCGAGATAATGAGTATGTGCAACCGAGGGACCACAACCAGGGTCATACCGGTGGCGGCAGTCATCGAAGCAATGAAAACCAGCAGGGAGGAAAACATTCGGACAAAAGCGGTAACCACTCTGGTGGTAATCGTGGTCGTGATAATAGAAGGAGCGAGTCGGGAGGAGATTTCAAGAAGAGAAGGTACAACAATGATAACGTGAAGACGTCAGCACAAACATCAACTGTTTCTAGGGGAGGAGAACGACCACCGGTCGTATGTTACAAATGTGGGAAAGAGGGACATATCAGCCCAAACTGCCCACAACAATCCAAGGTATGTTATAACTGTGGAAAGGAAGGTCATATAGCTCGAGAGTGTTCTGTAGCAAAACCAAGTTCAGCGGGGATGGTGACTCCAAAAGTTGTCCCGGATAAGTCGAAATCAGCGGTTCCTGGAAGGGCGTTTGTCGTGACTGGCCAAAACGCGAGAAACCCGAACGAGGTGATCACGGGTAAGCTAATCTTGAATTCTTGCGAAGTTTATACTTTACTAGATACCGGTTCTACCCATTCTTTTATCTCTCCTGCTTGTGCTCAACGTTTAAACTTGACTCCGGAGAAATTGGACTTTAACTTATCTGTTGAAACTCCGTTGGGTGAAACCTTCGTTACATCTACAGTTTATAAATCTTGCATGATCCAAGTTGGCACTATCACATTACCTGTTGATCTTATCTCTTTAAAGATACTTGCTTTTGATGTGATTTTAGGAATTGATTGGTTAACCACTCATCATGCTAAAATTGATTGTTTTCGTAAGGTTGTTAGTTTTCATATTCCTAACCAACCTGTCATACGAATTCAAACTACTAAACCACTAAAATCAGTCACTGTCATATCAAGCCACAAAGCTATTCGTTTATTGAAAAACGGATGTCAAGCTTTCTTAGCCCATGTTATGGATTTGAACAAAGACAAGTCAGATTTGAATAATATTTCTATTGTTAGAGAATTTCCGATGTATTTCCTGAAGAACTTCCCGGTCTACCCCCGGAACGAGAAATTGAATTCTTTATTGACCTTGAACCCGGTACAAAGCCCATTTCTAAAACCCCATATCGAATGGCTCCTATTGAACTTCAGGAGTTAAAAGTCCAACTACAGGAGTTGTTGGACATCGGTTTTATTCGTCCTAGTACGTCTCCTTGGGGTGCTCCTGTTTTATTCGTAAAGAAGAAAGACGGGAGTATGCGACTTTGTATTGACTATCGAGAATTGAACCATGTCACCATCAAGAATAGGTATCCGCTACCTCGCATTGATGACCTGTTTGACCAGTTGCAAGGAGCACAATTCTTTTCAAAGATCGATCTTCGTTCTGGATATCATCAGCTGAAGATTAAAACTGAGGATATTCCAAAGACTGCCTTCAGAACTCGGTACGGGCATTATGAATTCTTAGTAATGTCTTTTGGATTGACTAATGCTCCTGCTGCCTTCATGGATATGATGAACCGTGTATTCAAAGAATATTTGGATCAGTTCGTTGTTGTCTTTATTGATGACATCCTCATCTATTCCAAAAGCCGTGAAGATCATGAGCGCCATTTGAAGCTGGTACTGCAAAGGCTTCGTGAAAACAAGCTATATGCCAAACTGAAGAAATGCGAGTTCTGGCTTGAGGAAGTAGCATTCCTTGGGCACGTGGTGTCAAAACATGGAGTATCTGTCGACCCGGCGAAGATTGAAGCCATACAAAGTTGGGAGCAACCGAAGTCGGTAACCGAAGTACGTAGCTTTCTGGGCTTAGCTGGTTATTATCGGAGATTTGTGGAAGGATTTTCTCGAATCGCTACTCCGTTAACTCAGCTGACTCGGAAAGATACAAAATTCGTATGGAGTGAGGAATGCGAGAAGAGTTTCCAAGAACTCAAGAGGAGACTCATTTCGGCACCTGTTTTGACAATACCATCTGGTTCGGATGGATTTGTTATCTACAGCGATGCTTCAGGCAAAGGGTTAGGATGTGTTCTCATGCAACATGGGAAAGTCATAGCCTATGCCTCACGACAACTCAAAGAATATGAGAGGAATTATCCTACTCATGATTTGGAGTTGGCAGCAGTCGTTTTTGCGTTGAAGATCTGGAGACACTACCTGTATGGGGAGAAAGTGGAGATCTATACAGATCATAAAAGCCTCAAATATTTCTTCACCCAAAAGGAACTCAACATGCGGCAACGACGTTGGCTTGAGCTGTTGAAAGATTACGATCATACCATCCAATATCATCCTGGAAAAGCAAACGTAGTAGCTGACGCATTGAGTAGAAGATCATATGCGGGTACGAGTGCAATGTTTTTAACACAAAGGCCCATTTTGTATGACTTGCAAAGGATGGAGATAGAGATGAAGGCTCCAAGTACCCACATGATGATATCAAATATACGAGTAGAACCGACTTTAATCGATAAAGTTAAAGCTGCTCAAGCTACGGATATAGAGCTGATGCGTATGAAGAAGAAAGTGCAAGAAGGTGCTATTCCAGAAGCAAGAATCGATGAAGAAGGAATACTTCGAGTCAACTCCAGACTTTGTGTTCCTAACGATTTTGACTTGAAGCATAGAATAATGATGGAGGCACACAACACACCGTTTGCAATCCATCCTGGGAGTACCAAAATGTATCACGATCTTCGACATACATTTTGGTGGAGCAATATGAAAAGAGAGATCGCGGAGTTTATCTCGAGATGTTTAACTTGTCAACGTGTAAAAGCGGAGCATCAAGTACCAAAGGGTCCATTGCAACCACTTGAGATTCCGAAATGGAAGTGGGAACACATTACTATGGATTTTGTTACGGGTCTTCCCAAGGTTTCTCAAGGCATAGATGCGATTTGGGTTATTGTTGATAGATTAACCAAGTCCGCTCATTTCTTGCCGATACGTGAGACTTATTCCCTTGAACGTCTTGCTAGTATGTACGTGAACGAGATTGTGAGATTGCATGGCATGCCAGTATCCATAGTTTCGGATCGTGACCCAAGATTCACTTCACGATTTTGGGTTAGCTTGCAGAAAGCTATGGGCACGGATTTACGATTCAGTTCAGCATACCATCCTCAAACGGACGGACAATCAGAGAGGACTATTCAAACTCTTGAAGATCTATTAAGACTTTGTGTCCTAGATCTCAAAGGGAGTTGGGATAAGTACCTACCATTGGTGGAATTCTCCTACAACAACAGTTATCAGGCGAGCATAGGTGTGGCTCCATTTGAGGCGTTGTATGGAAGAAAATGTCGTTCTCCAGTATGCTGGGACGAGGTGGGTGAAGCAACATTGTTGGGACCAGAATTGGTACGCATTACTACAGAGAAGATCCAAACGATTCGACAACGTATACAAACGGCACAGGATCGACAAAAGAGTTATGCGGATCTTCATCGGAAGGACGTGGAATTTAATATTGGGGATCATGTATTGTTACGTGTTGCACCATGGAAGGGAGTTACAAGATTTGGGAAGAGAGGAAAGCTCAATCCAAGATTTGTTGGTCCATTTGAGATTCTTGAGCGAATAGGAAATGTGGCATATAGACTCGCATTACCTCCAAGCATGTCTCGTGTTCATAATGTTTTTCACATATCTATGCTTCGTAAATATGTTAAAGACCCGAACCACATTATTGAGTTAGAACCAGACGAGATAGCTGAAGATTTAACGTACGAGGAGGTACCTGTTAAGATCTTGGATAGGAAAGAGCATGTCCTACGCACGAAGGTTATACCACAAGTTAAGGTTTTGTGGAGAAACCATGCTATTGAAGAAATGACCTGGGAGTTGGAATCAGAAATGAAAGCGAGGTATCCTCACCTTTTTGAAACATCAGGTACGTACGTCAATTTCGAGGACGAAATTTCATAAGGAGGGGAGGTTGTAAGACCCCAACTTATTAATGAATAAAATCAAATTTTCTCTAAATATTATTGTGAATAATAAGGGGTTAATTTGATATAATACTTTGGTTATGGGTGAAATGTGCAAATTTTGCAAAATAAGCAAGTGGTTATAAAATATTTATTTTTGGTCGGTGAATATTCGGTTGGTCGTGGAATATTCTTGCTGTCGGGGAATATTCGTACGACGACGCAGCCTTGTGTGGGCCCCATAACGGAAAGCGATTGGATGAAGAAAACGACAAGTATAAGTTGTTTATAAATAACGGCGTAGTTGTTACCGTTAATACTGTTGGAATACCCGGTGGTTAAAATACAGTAGCACACGGTATTGCACCAATTATTGATTCTTACGTAAGAAGGCACTACTCAATAATTGTTACAGTAGTTATTATTCAATATTTTATTTTATTGATTCAATAATTGCTGCGTTGATATTTTATATTATTGTTGTTTCAATAATTGTTGCTGCACAGTATTTTCATTTATCAGATCAATAATTCATATTATTTGAATAATATTATTAGATAACATTATTGGCAATGTCTAGAAAGTTCTGTCTAAGGAGAGGTTTGGTCATCTAATTGCGCGCCAGTAAGGAGAAATCCTTATTGGAAAGCCCCCTCTTTCCTGGGAACGGCCTGGTTGTCATAAATGTGATTCTGTAATATTATTTGTGAATAATTAATTATTGATTCATATGATAAGGAAATATTTATTTTATGTGGATATAAATGAGGGATATATTTTTGTGGTTAAAAATGAAGGAGTTAATGTTGAGGTTTTTATCAGTATTTTTGTCGGAATGGAGGTATTAAAAATCAGGGTTTTTGAGATATTTGCGGGGGTTATAATTTTTAATCCGACCGTTGGATCGTGGTAATTTTTGGATATGTTATACATATATAAGTTGAGTATATGTCCACAAATTTTGAACCGTTAAAAATGAACGTATGATTTATTATGAATTTTACAAGATGACTGGTTCAGAAATTGTTGAATTTTCGGAGTTTATCATTTTGGTGGAAAATTCTAGAATTGGTGGGCCCCACTTGTGGTTGGTGAAGAAATGTGCTGAATTATATTTCAAATGTGGTGGGTGGGAATAGTAGCAGGTAAAGCCATCAGGTTGCAGGTCAAACCTACCAAAATTTTCCTATAAATAGAGGGCTAAGTTAGAATTGAAAATCACACCAGAAACAAGTTTTCTCTCTTTCTCTCTCTAGATTATTGAGTGTATTTTGTGAGTATTTAGATACTTTGAGAGTTTCTATTCATCAGAGCAAGTTTCTTTCAGCCTTATACCGGTATTCCGACCAGAAGTACTGATATTTTGAGGTAAGGGATATTATTTTCTTCTTAAATGATATTATTTTCTTCAATATCATTATGCTGAAATATTGATATGAGTTTTTATCAAATTTGGAACTTTTTGTGTCGGGGGTTACTATTCACGTATACGGCACTATTCACGTATACGGCACTATTCACGAATACGGCACTATTCACCGAAAAATAAAATTTTTCTTTTTGTCCAAGATGTCTATTATGGTTACTATCTTTGATTGTATCCATGTTTTGATCTTTATTTTTGAATTCTGCTTCACAATTGATTATTATGAAGTATTATTGATCTTGGATAAACTGTTATACGAATCCCTACTATTTGTCCTTCTGTCTCACTGGATTCGTTCTCTTTAAGATATTTTTCATCATCCTCAGTCCTAAATGATGATATTACTGAATATCTTTGGCCTGTAGTGCAAAGATGTATAATTACTTGATGAATATCTTTGGCCTGTAGTGCAAAGATGAACAGGTGTTGAGATGAACATGACCGACTGATGATACAAATGAATATCTTTGGCCTGTAGTGCAAAGATGAATATTTGGTTAAAGATGATTATTAATTGATGTTACAGGGATAAAATATTGATGATGGACTTTTAAATCTTAGAAGATAGTAGAATTCTTTCTCTACTTGACTCTTCTAATGGTTTGCTGTTTCCGCTGCAGTTGTTGATCTAAAACTTGTTGTCGATTATATTTTATCAGATTTTTCCCTGTTGAAGACTAACGATAATTTGTTGTATATTATCTTAGTCATAATATTCTTTACTGGGCTAGTTGAGCTCACCCTTTTCCTTTTTGTTCCATTTTTCTTCTCAGGAGGTGAGAACATAGCAGGATCTAGTCGGGGTATGGAGTGATGGTTCTAGAAAGATGTATTAGCAGTCCTCACTATTTCTGTAAAATAGTGTTTGAATAATTGTAATGAGGATTTATTTGAGTGTGAATATTGTCTAGAAGACAATATTTGTATTTAAACTCACAGTATGTGTTGTCGTATTTTGCACGACAATTGTATTATTGAAGTTGTAGTTTGCTTTCTGTACCATGTATTTGGCGACTCAGAATGGGTGTTGTATACCTATTTTGGGGGCGTCACATTTGGCGACTCAGAATGGGTGTTGTATACCTATTTTGGGGGCGTCACATTAGTAACCTAATAAAACTGAATTGGTTACCTTATCGGAAGATTTCGTTACCGGTGAAAATAAAGAATGGACTGGTGGCGGTGGGAGGCGGAGGGATCGAGGAGAGGGAGGGGCGGGAGGAGGAGGGGGTGGGGCGTGGGGCGTGGGGGGGAGGAGGGTGGAGGAGAAAGGGTGGCGGGAAGAGGGGGAGGAGAAAGGGAGGCGGGACGAAGGGGAGGGGGAGGCGGAGGGAGGGGAGGTGGTGAGGCGGAGGCGGGGGCGGGAGGAGGGGGAAGGCAAAGGGAGGCGGAGGCGGAGGCGGAGGCGGGAGGGGGGAGGGGGAGGGGGCGGGAGGAGGGGGGCGGCAGTGGGAGGAGAAAGGGCGGGCGGGGGGTGGAGGGAGGGGGGTGGGAGGGAGTGGCGGGAGGAGGGAGTAGGGGAGGAGGGGAGGCAGAGAGAGAGAGGGAGGGAGGGAGGGAGAGAGGGAGGGAAACAGAAATGGAGTGGGAGAAAATCGTGGGAGAGATGGGGAGAAAATTGTGGGAGAGATGGGGGAGAAATTCATGTGCATAATTAAAGGGATAAGATTACACTCTTTTTGTAATTAAGTATTGCATTTGCATTAATTTTGTAAATATTTTATTCATGCACTTTTTTTTTATTATTTTATTAAAATGTACTATTATATGTAATTGTTCCAAAATATTTTTCCATATGCAATGGGACGTACATTTCCTCAACTAATGCCTAGGAGATCCAACTTCACATTAACAAATAGGTATATCACATTAACAAATGGAGTGGAGTATTATTTACTTGGGATTCTCTCACAATGAGCCATGAGGTGGAAGAATAAATCAAAATTGAGTTCAAGTTATAATTGCATTGACTTAAATATGTACATTATTGGACTCTTTAATTTCCTCAAGGTTGACATGCATCTTGAATAACTCAGTACTATAGTTGGAATAAATAAATTTTATTACTTGCAATTGGATAGGCTAATTACAGCTGAAAGAAATATGGATTGGAGCTGGCCTATCTCTCAATACTTTTGTTGGGTATGACATGAATTATTATTGGATTTAGATTTAAGTATTATTTAGAATCTGTTTGGTTTAAAAAAATTGTCTTTTCTAATTATACCAAATGGATTTTCCAATGACCTATAAATATAAGTGTTAGAATTTTGGAGAAGAGATATTCAGAAACATTCTAAGAATTTCTATAGTTCTGTCTCTTTATCTTGTACTCTTCACATATTTATTTAGTGTTAGTGAATTTCTTTTGTCTTTTCCGTGATTTTTTTCCGATTTAAATTTTCACGTAAAATTTTGTATTATTATATTTATTTTTTTGCGTTAATTTATTATTTTTGTCATAATTTATCGTAACAACTACAACTAAAGGAATTTGTTTTTTGTTGTCACTATTTATGTAAATATTAGTAATTGATATTAAAACACAAAAGTCAAAGCACTTTAACACAAATGCGAGTACAGGGTTAGGGCTAGGGTTTGGGGTTGCGTGGGGTTCGGGGGGGTGTATATAGTTGGGAATAGAGGATGACCACAAGAATTACTATTGAATTCAATAAAATAGGTGGTACTGGTAGGAGTATAAAGAATTCAGAATGGCATGCCTCCATCTCCATCTCCATCTCCATCTCGATTATAATGTGGCACCGCACCAAACCAAACCAATATTCGCTTTTCTAGACGACAAATTCTATTAACCGACCACATACACATTGTAATCATTCACATACACTCCACTTTCATTTAAAAAAAAATAATTTTATTATATTATATTCAACTCTATTATTCTCCAATATTAAATAAATATACTGAAATGGCCTCAAGAGTTTATTAATAGGAATAGGGATATTTTCAGTATCAAAGTGATATTTTCAGTATCAAAGTTATAAAAACTAGTTTAAGAGGAATGTGAAATTAATATGAGTTGAAGATATAATAAGCCCCTTGGTAACTAAACTGCTGATGTGTTTATAACATTAATAATTAGGCACGCATGACATGTCCCTTAAGGACCAACCTTGCTTCCTTCAGCCGACCAATTATTAATTAATTCTGCCTTTGCTCCCAAATCCCAACTACAATCAATATCAATATGTAAACAAATATTTCCACCCTTTTCAAAGTTACTTAATTTTAAACTCAAATTATAAATTATATAAACAATAAAATTACCATTTGGGATACAACCCCCTCAAGATATACACCATCAAATTCAAATTGAAATTGGAGTGGAATAATTAATTTTGATACAATCAATCTCTTGTTCACATGCAATTACCATGGAACCATTGACATAATTAATATATGGATCTTTGGTAAGCAGTGAAAAGCCAACGTTTTTTTTTTTTGCCTCTTGCCTTCTTCAATTAGGTGTATATATAAGTAAGTTCTAACAAATTAACTTTTACTTTGCCTCAGTGATACTCTAAGTCTCTTGCGTAACAATAGATCCTAGCCCCTAGGTTTAAGCCCTCGATCACCCCCACAAATTAGCCCAAAAAAAAACTCAAGAAAAATAGTCTTTTACCGGTTGATTCCTCCTTAAATAATTATAATATATATATATATATATAAAACAAACATCGAAAATTGTGGCATAGCTAAAGTATCCATCTGTCCTACTACACAAATCATGCAGCTACTAAAGACCTACACATTTAGGAAAATATACCCTTTGATATAAAAATAAAAAATCAATAATTATTCTTCCATGGAGTAGTTATAAAGATAAATATAAAGGACGCATGCCTAGCCTAGTTGTTCTGAATACTGGCTATTCTATTATTCCCCTTTCAATGATGAAATTTCCCCTTTAACAGACAAATCCAAGTAGAAAAATGGGGGAATAATTCAGTTTCCTGTCTTCTCCAACTATTAAACGACCACAAAGAACACTACTTCTGTTCAAAACTCCAACCCTGATGAAAGCTCAACAGGTTCAGCACATAATAACACAATTTTCCAACCATTTGAATTTCAATTTCAATTTTATTCCATGTACGAGTGAGTGAGTGTATGATGGAAAATAAACAAAGATATGTACAATAAATGAAATTAACCTACTAGGTTGTGGGGTAAATCAAAATTTATACTTTCATCCCTCTGTATACACCGTAGTTGAGTTTGATATTATTACCCTGTAATGGCAGGGTAACTTCTATACATGAATTGAATTATTAGGATATATTATAAAGATTGCAATAAGAACTCCAGCTGGCTCCGAAGCTCCTCTTCATCGTGCGCAAAATTGACTCCTAAAAAAAAAATTCCTCAGCAAATTTTGATCCCTAAGATTGGCAGATTGGCAGATTTGCATTGTGGTCAAAACAGCGACCACCTGCTGGAATTCAGATAACACTCGATAGTTCTTCTGATAGATGATCGGATGATTGCAAGCATTCCTCCGGGTTGGCATAGAAATAGTCCTCTTCTTTAGGTCTGTCTGGAATCACCAACCTTTTGGTACGGGTCCCCATGCGATCGCCATGAGCTTCCTTAACAGCAGTAGAGAACTCGTCCCAATTCAGTGATCCATGATTATATTGGTCTATCAAATCAACTAGTAGCCTTCTGTCCAGTAGTATTGTCTTCTTGAATCCAAGGAATCTAAAACAGCAAAGGAGAATAACAACTATCTGAAACCACTCTAAATGATCAATAACTACACGAGACGGTAACTATCTGAAACAACTAAACCAGAACCCAAAAACTGGACCCTGTGCAATTTCTAACAAAATAGAATTTAGATATTCCTACTTGCACATGACAAACTCCCTGCAGAGAACCTTAAGTTTATAATTGAAAACTACTCGGATAGAAAAGAATTCTACTTGTTCCTCCTCAATTATGGTAATAGTACTACTTTGTTTCAGCCACAGACCAACAAAGTTGCAATCCTCTAAAGACTGATAAAATAATACTATGATTTTCTGCCAAAGCATTTTGATGAAATATAGCCACTATAACTAATAACATTCAAAAAAAAAAATCAAAATCCTCAAAAAACCACAATAATGAATCATGTAGGCAATGACTGAAATCAATTAAGGAATACCTGCGATGGCCTTCAACAACTTTGGCCATGTTTCCATCATATGTAGGAACAAAAATATCACTGTCCAGAGAAACAAGATAATCCAATGCTGCCATCTGGGACGAGTGGTTCTGAAAATAATTAAGGTCTGATGGACCCAAAAGAGTCTCCTTCCGAACCTGACACAGGACATCCATATCCATCAGTGAACTGTAAAAAAGTTCCAAACTTCTGAATTTGACTTGGAATATTCTACTGACCAGTTTTGGGTAAGCAGCAGCAAGACTAGCCATTCTCCTCTCTCCACCATATATTTCTCCAGAAGCAATGTAAATCTGGATGTCACGATCAATGTCCAGTGCCCTTAGTGTAAGAGCAGTTTCCTCGGGAGTCAACGGACATAGACCATCCTTTCTTTTCATGTCAGAATCTATGATCTTCTCTTTCCACCATGGGTAAGCATATCTGTCAAGACAGGATAATTAACATAGAGAAACAGAACGGAAATTCAAGTTTATGCTGCCTTGTGGCTGACAAGGATTTGAGCTCACCTCATTCTTGTCAACTCTTCCACCTCTTCATTGTCGCATCCCTGTGTACACCCAGAAAATGCTAACATGTCCATCTCATATCTGAGATGAAGTACTAGGAAAGGACCATTTTGCCTTAGCAGCTTGATAACCCTCCTACCCAATTCCTCTATCTGAGTAGTGAATCTCAGAGCGCTGAAGTTTACTCGGCAACGGAGCTTCTGAATTTCAAGGGGTTGACCATTGTTGGCGAGCCGAGCGTCTGTTCTATTTAAATGCACAACCTTATATTTCTTTATCAGAGGAAGAATCTGCATGCAACAGCAAAAACACCTTCAATAAGGAGTCTCAAGAAGAAGAAGAAATCAAAGCAAACAAAAGTCAACAACAGACCTGATTTTGATAATAAGAGATGTCAGACCAACTGATGGGTGGCATGGTGTAGAATATTCCTAGTTCCACTCTCCTCTTGAGCCTAGGAGGCAGCTCTTTCAGTATCCGAACCTCGTCTCTCAAGGATGAGATGAAATGATCAACATCAAAAATGTCATCAAACTCGCTGGCATACCAAAGAAAAATTATTTGAAATATTGAAAAAAGTCAGCAATTCCGTATACAGTAATGCCTTTCTGCAGGAAGAGAAGAAGTTCTAAGGTATTAGATTGGCATACCTTGGATCAGCCCAGAAAGAAGTTTTGTCCAACTCAGGAACTATAAGTGTCACATTTAAATATCTTGCAATAGCTACCATGTCACAAATCTGTATTGCAAACATGGTATAGCCTATAAGAAACTAATTAGCTTATAAGAAATTCAGTGGTCTGATAACCCAGAAAGAAATGATATAGCTTACGCCTGATCAACTCACCGCTGCTCGCATTTGATTAAGCCCTCCATTGCATGAAACTATCAGGTAGCCATTGTTCTTATAAACCCCTAAATAATGGCAACACAGAGAATTCAGAACAAAAGCTCAAGACTGGGAAGTGGAAATCAACCTATCAGGTAACTATGTAGAATTCTTCAATCATTGAAAGAAAAACAATTCAGATTCGCATATCAACAAAATCCTAAGACTTCAAGGTATGCCTACGACAACAGAATAAGACATGCAAAATGGTTTGCAACTACAATAAAATACAAAAAAAGGGATAACACTAAATAACAGGAGCAACTGAAAACGGTAAAAGTATACATATTTAGAAGAAATGGCTAGTTTAATCAGTCAGCGCATAACACAAATATACAAAAGCTATAATTTGTTGCAAATTGTCATGCCACCATAATCTCATTATCTGTGCCAACTTCCTTATAAACAATGACACACTTAGAAAAAAAATGGCAATACTTCAATATCTAGAGTTATTATATGACAATTTCACTCCTATGAGAGAAAAGGTGACCAAAAGAAACCTGCATTCTCACCCAAAAAAATGCCAGAATTAGGAAGCACTCAAGCGCACCACGAAAAGGAAACCGTTTAATAGACTGCTACAAGCCTATAATCAAATGAAAAAGTAACTTGAAACGTATCCATTTTATAAGTAGAGAAACTCACTCTTGGGAGGAAGAACTCTAGCCGGAAGGGCTGGCGGCAACTTAACATCCATTGCAGAATCCTGAGAAAAGCAAGAAGGCCAACCCTTTAGAACCCTAGGCCCCCACATCTCTCCCAAAGCTGTTAATTGAACCAAACAAGTCCACACCAACACCGAAGTAGTGGCCCTAATCATCCATAGCTTCATTCTAGACCTAGAAACCATTGAAGTCTTCAGCTTTTCAATTCCTTTTCTACTCTCTCCTCTGAATGTCTTCAACCCCATTGTTATCCCCCACGTCCTTCTCCTCTTCCTTTCTCTCTCCTCCTCCCTTCTTTCTATCTCCTCTATTTTGCACATAATATCTACCCTGTCTCTCCCCTTCCCCATACATCTACAATACAGAAAACATCAAAACACCGAAATCCAAAATTACCTTATCACACCGATTCAACTTCCAAATTTCAATCAATAACCCCAAAAAAATACCTAAAATTTATCAAAAATATGCCAAAAGTGACAATTATAATGATCTTGTAACAACAAGAATCTTCAAGATCCGAAATTGCTAAACAAAGAAGCAAATCAAACTAGAGCTCAACTGATATTCAACTCTCCCTAAATATTACCAACAAAAATGCAACAACAACACGAGTGAATTCTTCTCATAAATGAATCTGAAAAATTCTTTATTTTCTGCCTTTACTGAATAGCTAACAGATTCCTTCCCCAAATACCACATAAAAACAGTAACTTTCTCGCAATGCAAATGATTCCACCCAAAAAGCAAAAAAACTGCGATCAACAAACCCCCTAATTGAAATATACTCAACTAATTAAACCCACCAAAAAAACGTACAAATGGGCCACAGTTTTGTTCCTTTTCCGAAAGAAAAAAAAAATCAACTCGAAGGTAAAAAAAATGTTCGGCGATCAAGTACAATCTGCCGTTTTGAGATCGCCGGGATTTGACTACGTCGGCGACCGGATGGATAGAGAGAGATAAGAACACAACACCGAGTCGTGAGGGGTGCATAAAAATCACAATAAAGGCGAGCAGTCGTATGTTGAACTGCTCTTTCAGCGCTTCTTTAACTTTGGACTAGTTGGAAAAGTCTGCTGTGCGAGGCTCCACATTAACTATGATGGGTTCATTTATTTATTATTTAGATTTCTTATCATCAAGTTTGTTTGTAGATAAATGAATATTAAAATAACTTAAATTATCAAGTCAACGTTAGACAAAAAGATATTAACCAGGATGGGATGGGTTTCTAAATTACTACTACTACTACTTTTTGATTTTATCAAGTTTATTTTTGGTGGGTGTAATTTTTTTTTATAGTATTTGGTAAAATTGAATTTTAATTCAAATCAAACTCAAAATTAAATTAAATAATATGCTATAAAAATGATATTCTTAAAGGAACTCTTTTTTTTTTAGATACTTGAAATATTTGATATGATTAAAAAATAATAAGTGTCAATTCATATTAACAAATGTGCATATCAATACATATGACTTTTCTTTTATGTTTGGAGATTGTTGACATTTGCATAATTCTTTCTAACTTCTACGAAATAAATTATATATGTGGATTAGACTTGAGAAAAATCAAATTACGTAAGTGATAAGACTTGATATGATACAATCACTCTTGATTAAGGGATTTGATATCTATAATACATATATATAATAAATCAAGAAAACTCTAAATTAATATTATTAAATTTGTTGATCAATAAAAAATGCATATTATACATTAAAACAAGGATTCAAACATTTGACATAATTCACTTATTTATATTATTTTTCATAAAATATATTCATTTGAAAAATATAAAATTTATAAAAGTTGGTGTTGTTACTGTAACGACCCCAAAATAGGTTCATTCCACCCAACCCATTCTGAGTCGTCAAATACATGGTACAGAAAATAACTACAACTTTATTACAACAATTGTCGTGCAAAATACAACAACACATATGCTGTGAGTTTGGATACAAATATATACCAAATGTGACTCATGTTCCAACCGTGGACATCACCTCACAATAACACCTTACATAAAGGTATAGTCAAAAACTGTTTTAGAAATTAGAATCTTTGGGAAGTGCTCAAGGAAACCTTCGTACATGGGAGGCCACGCGTCTAGGTTATGATAGATATCATATGGCCACAGAATTATCCTTGGTTGACTCAATAGACCCCAAAGAAAAACGAGAAGATTACTATCATATTCTTCCCAATGGTGAGTCTTCTCTTGACATATCATTATCTCTACTATCTCTAATTGAGAATTATACTTCAAACAAACACCAAGATTATATAGGTAGTGCTCGTATATATACTCAGCAAGTGGATGAGCACATCCCTGTCTTATGATGACACGAGGTTGTATGTCGTTAGACATCTTGTAGGATAGTGGCAAACCACCCTTCCAACGTTGGGTACACCTTACCCTATTGGATTCACCAAATATAACTACTAAATGAACTTTTCTATATTGCTTCGGGAGAACATCCACAGCTAGAGACCACCGTTCTACTTCCCCGTTACCCTCGCTCGACCCAGCTACACTCTTATTACCTGAAAGGAATTGTGAAACAAAAGGGTGAGCACAACTAGCTCAGTAAAGAATATCATGACTAAAGATAATTAAATTATCAATAGCCTTCATCAATAATAAATCAGAGATTTAGAACATATGGTAAATGATAAAAATTTCAACCATAGTTGCAGCGGAACGAGCAATCCATTAGAAGAGTCAAATAGACTATAAAGTCTATTATCTTCTCTATGTTAAAAATCCATCAACAATATTTTATCCCTGTAACATCAATCAACAGTTCCTTTCCACAATCATATAAATAACTCATAATCATAACTGTAGTTCTAAATTCCTCTTCTCATCTAGGACGAAGATAATTTTCATCACCTGAAACATCAAACATCATGGTTATACCAAATCACAGTTCCTGTTCATAATCATACTAATAACTTCATCTTTGCACTACGGGCCAAAGATATTCATCAACAAGTCATCTTTGCACTACAGGCCAAAGATATTCATCCACAGTTCATCTTTGCATTACTGGCCAAAGATATTCATCTACAATTCATCTTTGCACTACAGGCCAAAGATATTCCTCAACAATTCATATTTGCACTACAGGCCAAATATATTCATATATCAAAGAAATATATAATCATTTCAGAATTTATATACACCATAATTATAACCATGTTAATCAATTCATCTTTACACTTAAGCTAAAGATATTCAATTGTAAATTCAATGGTCGTGATCATACCAGTCACAATTCAACTTTGCACTACAGGCCAAAGAGAACCCTAGTCATGATCATACCAATAATCTACCCATCTTTACACTCAAGTCAAAGATAAATTCAACATCAGGGTTATAAAAATGTTATATATGATAATAAAATCAATATAATCAACATATAGATTTAATCTCAAGAGTAATATTCATAAATCAACTATAATTTGGTTAGAAAAAGAAACCAATTTTGTCGTGAATAGTAACTCGTGAATAGTAACTCATGCATAGTAACTTGTGAATAGGAACTCGTGAATAGTAACCTCGACTCAAAAAGGTAGAAATCCCACAATAAAATCTATACCAATATTTCGGTATAATGATATTGAAAGAATAACATTTCTTAAGCTTATAAACTATTTATTTAAATTGTTTACACTTTACTAATTAATGCATTTAATCATCATAAAATGTCAACTCTTAAGATTTCATCATCAATAGCCAAAACCCTCATCAAAAATCTGCATATACCTCATATAGGATTCTCAAGCCATAAAATCCTATTTTTCAATTTTCTTACTTCACATAATATATTTAATTTATTTTTTCATAACTTGTCCATTTTCATAAAAAATATCAAATCAGTTCCAAAAATATTTCTTTTCTGGGATTTATCAGAATATAGTCCCATATTGAACATATATTTTTCTCAGAATTTTTAAAAGTCATTTACTATTTTTCATATGGTCAAAACAGCCGAATATTTAGACATTTATCAAAAATTGTACTTTTGTCCAAAAATTCTGAAATTAACAGAGTATACTTCCATCATATACATGTACTCCCAATAAAAATTTCATCAATTTTGGAGTTAACCACAAGAAATTATAAGAAGTTACTTTTAAAATAGTATTTTCTCATAAAATTCATAACTCTCAATCTATACATCCAAAAATCACCATTTTTGGACACAATCAATAAAACTCATCAAAATATCATTTCAAATTTTTCTAGAATTTTTGAAGTTCAGAAAAATTACGAAACTGAAAAACATAACAACCCTTAAAATCCCTTACTATCCCTTACTATCCCTTACCTCAAAAGAGCAGTACTTCTGATCGGTATAAGGCTGAAGGAAACTTGCACTGATGAATAGAAACTCACAGAGTATCTAAATACTCACAAAATACACTCAATAATCTAGAGAGAGAAAGAGAGAAAACTTATGTTTCTGGTGTGATTTTCAATTCTAACTTAGCCCTCTATTTATAGGAAAATTTTGGTAGGTTTGACCTACAACCTGATGGCTTTACCTGTTACTATTTCCACCCACCACATTTGAAATATAATTCAGCACATTTCTTCACCAACCACAAGTGGGGCCCACCAATTCTAGAATTTTCCACCAAAAATGATAAACTCCAAAAATCAACAATTTCTGAACGAGTTATCTCGTAAAATTCATAATAAATCATACGTTCATTTTTAACGGTTCAAAATTTGTGGACATATACTCAACTTATATATGTATAACATATCCAAAAATTGCCACGATCCAACGGTCGGATTAAAAATTATAACCCCCGCAAAATATCTCAAAAACCCTAATTTTTAATACCTCCATTCCGACAAAAATACTGATAAAAATCTCAACATTAACTCCTTCATTTTTAACCACAAAAATATATCCCTCATTTATATCCACATAAAATAAATATTTCCTTATCATACGAATCAATAATTAATTATTCACAAATAATATTACAGAATCACATTTATGACAACCAGGCCGTTCCCAGGAAAGAGGGGGCTTTCCAATAAGGATTTTTCCTTACTGGCGCGCAATTAGATGACCAAACCTCTCCTTAGACAGAACTTTCTAGTCATTGCCAATAATGTTATCTAATAATATTATTCAAATAATATGAATTATTGATCTGATAATGGGAAATACTGTGCAGCAACAATTATTGAACAACAACAATATAAAATTTCAACGTAGCAATTATTGAATCAATAAAATAAAATATTGAACAGTAATTACTGTAACAATTATTGAGTAGCGCCTTCTTACGTAAGAATCAATAATTTCAAAAATACTATGCAATACCGTGTGCTACTGTGCAATAACGGGTATTACTGTATTTTAACCACCGGGTATTCCAACAGTGTTAACGGTAACAATCTTAAATTTGTCGTTTTCCTTCACCCGACAGTTATTCGTTATGGGGCCCACAAATAGCTGCGCCGTCGTACGAATATTCTCCGATAGAAAGAATATTCCACGACCAAACGAATATTCCCCGACAACAATGATTATTTTATAACCACTTGCTTATTTTGAAAAAAAATTCATATTTCACCCATAACTTTAAACTTTTATCAATTTAACCATTTACTGAATAGTAATTATAAGAAAAAAAATTGAATACTTTTATTTCATAAAATTTGGGGTCTTACAGTTACCAATCTATTACTAAGTAAGTCAAACTTAAATATGGATTAATACTCTGATTTTTTATTTTTTTAGAAATTATCTTCTCAATTTTTTCAATTAAAGAATTAAATTTTTATTTTTTTTCCCACTTTAAGGGTTGTCTTCTCAAAATTTTTAATTATGGGATTAAACTTTTAATTTTTTATGATTACGTCTAATTGATAATATCACGTCAGAAAATTGATGACATTACAACGATACGTGACTAAAAAATATTTATGTGTAATATTAAGTCTCATTTTAATATTTATTCAATCAATTGTTTGTACCAAAAAGGGTAAATATAAAACTATTATTAATTTTAAAGTAAATTATTATTATAATTTTAATATAAAACCATTGCTAATTTTTAAAAGTAAATTTAATGATAATTTTATCCTTTCGGTAAATTATTAATTTTTTGGTAAATTTAATTTTTTAAAGTAAATTTAATGACAATTTTTAATGTAAAATTAATAATGGTCTATATTTATCCTTTTTGATACAAAAAATTAGTTGAATAAATGTTAAAATGAGACTCAATATTACAGATAAGTATTTTTTTAGTCATGTGTCACTGTCATGTCATTGATTTTCTGATGTGACACTATAAATTAAGACGTACAAAAAAACATTTCACCATTTTATTTTCTTTCAAAACCTGAAGAAACATACAAAAAAAAAGTGTGGAACCATTAATGATACATTTTGACTTTTTAAAAATAATTTATAAAATATTAAAATTTAAAATTGATATAAATTATTTAGTTTTAATACAAACAAATATAATAATTGTGAACTAACTATAAAATATTATTTATTATCGTCTTTATTATTTTCAAAACTCGAACGAAATTATATCAACTAAGGTTGTGTTTGTTTGTGTCTGAATGCCTCTTAATTCACTTGATTTTGATTCGGTTAGAGATAAATCTTATTTGGTAAAAAAAAAATTGTATTTTAATCGTTAAGACAGAAACTCAAATATTAACTATTAAGAGCTAACTCTTAATAATTTATTTAAAATTTATAAACAAAAATAGTCTCATAAAATATTGTATTCCTTCAATTTCAAATTTTAAGATCATTTAAATAAAATTTTTAAATAACTCAGAGGGCTAAAATGGTAAAATAGTATCATTTAAATGTTTTTCACTTTTTAGTTATCACACAATTTTTTAAATTTAGATGCTAATTCATTCAGATAATATAATTTTTTAAGATGTATTAATCATTCAGATCTCAATTACTCATTTTTATTAAACACCACATAAGATTTCGCGAATTGTCTCTAAAAAATTAAATTATATCTCTAATTTTAAAATAAAAATAGTATAATTTTATCAATAAAATAAAATATCAATTATATTTCTTAATCTTTGTTCATATACTTAAAATGTTAGTAAAAATGGAAGTGAGAGAATAACATTTTCTTATTGGTAAAGTGTGTTTAGTATTATAATTTATAGGCCATATGTTATTTAGTTTTATTTTGAAAAATGTATACACAATCTTAATACATTTTAATTTGAGAATTGATATTTTTACAAGTAAATTTGATAGTTGTACAAGATCCTCTCCCATATGAGGATTGTTCGTGCGTACCATCCTTTCCTCTCCTCCCTCTCCCCATTTTAACAATCTCAAAATTAGAATGAATTTGAATCGTCTATATAATTTTCAGTCTAAATTAATTAGAATGAATCCGAATCGTTTTGTCTAAATTTAAATTGAGTTTTATCTTATTATTATAAATTATTAAATTTACTTGCTAAAATATAAATTCTCTTTGGAAGTTTGTCGGCTGTGATGACGCTAACGAACGAAGGAACGGTGTTGATGTCAGAACGGTCGAGTGATCTCATGCAATGCCTCAACATAGACTAGTAGTGCTATGAGACTCCCTTCTTTCACAGGTGTCAGACTCTTTTTGGCCACTTTTGGATGCCAAATCATGTCACCAATAATTCTCATGACCCTATCATTTTTTTTATTGGGATGTTCCAATTTACCTTACTAAATATATATTTTTATAATGACATAAAGTAAAAGAGTAAAACAAAATAAAATTACTCATAGTTTTTATGAAACCATTATTAAAGAAAATTTTGAAATTTTATTCTTTTTTTTTAATGTGTAAACTTATATTTTATTTATTCATTTGAGAACTAATAAAGAATAAAGTAAGATCTTTCTGTTAATTTATTATTATATTTTCAATCTTTACATATATCAGATGCTTTATATAGTATATATACATATCACAAATTATACAATGGAACAATAAATAAATTATAAGACTGCCTAGGTAAATCGAAACGTCCCTTCCACCTTATTGATCTCTTATAGAATATAGAAATATTGCATTGTTAGATATTTTGTTGGTGTAAATTTCCAACAAAAGTCCAATCGTAATAACCAACTTGTTTAACTCACAAAAGTAACATCTGGGGAGGGAGTATTAATGCTCATATATCCAACCAAAAAGCTATAGCTAGGTTGATCCAGCTGTTTTGAAATCCTAGAATTCCAATGCAACCTAGGTTGATCACATAAACTGGTGCAGGCAGAAGCACACTTCCGATTCAGAACTTACGAGTTCAATGCAACCGAACATCATAGTTTCCCCATCCCCAGAGCAGATCAACCGGAATACCCACTCCTTTATGCCAGTAGGAGTCATCCCTTGCCGCATCTAGGGAAATGCCAGAGTTATAAAAAATGTTTAATCAATTCGTGCTCGCCGAGCTATAGCTTGTCAAAATCATCAGCGAATCCCTCGTCCTCACCGTCTAAAAGAAAAAAAAGAAAAAGATTATCAATAATGCTAGAGTTCAAGGTCACAAAAATATTCACTTATAAAGAAACAAATAAATATATAAAACTTTTACATATCTAATTCCTAATAGTATCTAAAATATGAAACAAACTGGTTAAAAGAGTATAAATAGAAAATTACAGCTCTTGTAAAAATAATCTATTAGAACTATACAAAATCAGTACAAGGTAATCTTTAAATCAGATTACCAACCAGCCACTACTTGGGTAGTAACTCCAGAATTATTTGTTTTTTATAAGTAATGAAAATATATAAACTCAGGCCTTCAAAATGGGGGTGACACCCATGTATACAGGGAGAATTACAGTGAGACCTAATCATGGTGGTCGATTCATGGAGACTGATTATAGACACGCAACTACTATGGCGGTGAAAACAAAGAGAGAGCCTGTCAAGGCATCAGCTAATGTTACAACGAGTGATACTTGTAGCCAATTCTCAAAGAATAATGTGGTTTCTAGCCAACAAGATATAGGATATTGAAGTAAGCAAATATGTATTCAAAGGGAAAATAGAAATCTTAAGAATCCTTTGGTTTAATGATAGCAACCACACAAGTTACAAATCAGTAATACACAACAGTATACCTGGGCCATCATCACTATCACCAAGATCTGCCAAAAGAAATACATCCAAGTCCTGCTCAGTCGCTGATGAGGATACACTCTTGCTTTTTTGGCTTGCCCCACCAGCTTCTGTTTTAGAAACTATTCCGACTGTTGAATTCTCCTTCACATCATCTTTCACTTCAGAAGCAGACTTCCTCTTTGCATTTTCCATATAGCGCGTTTCATACCTAAACCATTCAGGTGATACATCAGAAATACTTCAAATGCCCAGCTGCAAACACACACGCAAGAGATGAAAATATACAGCGGTGACTTGTTATTTCCATAATTCATGAGCTATTCTTTTGATTTGGTCCAGCAATAGCATTAAACTACCAAAAAGCACTAGTTCCACAACTAACAATAAGATGAACAGTTGGAGACCTGGTGCTGGACTCTTGATTCCATGCTACAAACTTTATGGAAGAGATGACTGAGAAGATCTAGCTCAAGACATATTAATTTGAAGATGGAGAATGGAAGTGGCTATAACTTGAAGATGGAGAATGGAAGTGGCTATAACTGCTGAATCAAACGTCATTTAAATATCCCCCTTATATGAACTAAAAAGGCCTTCTTCCGGAAGATTTTTGCGGCGCAAATTTAATGGTAATTTGGAGGATTAGCAAAGAAAGTAGGGGGGGGGAATATTTGAAAAGGCAACACATGCCTATGTAGAGCACTGAAAAAGATGAATTTCATTTACAAAAGAAAGTTATTAACCGACCAACAAAATAATGACCACTACGATTTGCTTGTTATTTTGAACAATATGGCAAAGTGATTAGGCTAATTCACCGGTTCTTTTGATCTATCTATCAGCATTACATATAAGCATCGATTAAGAAGGTAAAGTAACTCACGGAGCTACATGACTGTTGACTAGAATAAAATATATCCTCCAGAACTTCCTTTCTTTCATTACACGCGGGCATAACTGGTATCTTAACTTTGAGATCTCCTGCATATAATAACATAAAATATTGCTCATCTTTCAAGCATTACTCAATGAGGATAATATAAACTCATGCCATAACAAATGAAGGTTATGCATAATATTATAAGCTATGCTGAACGAAATCTAGTGTTTATGCAACTAAAAACAATATTATTCCACTCGGGTTAAATATACTTTTCCCCACTCTACTCGACCTCGGTTTACAAATGCATTACTGAACTGAATTTTTTTACAATCGAGTGAGTGAATTTCAAATATTTATCAAATCGTTACAAATTCCGTTAAATGAGTTGACTTTTAACAGAAACATGCGATATCATATATGACCTACCCCACATCTAAGTTCACGTCACTTGATTTTTATTAAAAAAATATAATTTTTAATATTTAGCAAAGTTTAAACTAATTATACATTTACAGAATTTATAAACCTAATTATACATTTAAAACAAATTAAACAAGTAAAATAAATGAAACCCATCACACAAATTAAACACCACCCACCAATGGGGATCTAATTTGCTAATTCAGGCATTTCGTCAAATAGTTGAAGCTCAATCGAAATGTCAAAAACTGTTAAATCTATTCAAAAACTAATTGCTTCAACCCAAATTGCTTTAGGCCATGTTAGATCTAGACAATTTCAAAATTGATATAAATCCACTCCAAAACCATTTTCATCTCTATTTAGATTCATGGCTTCCTATTCAAAGATTCCTTCTTCCCAGTTTAACTTCAATGAACCACATTCAGTCTTACATTCTCTCTCTTCCGCATAAACAAATTAATCACTCTGTCACCACCATTCATATCGTTAGAAAAAAGTACAGAGTAGTTGGGTTCTTCACTGGAAGCTTTTCCTTTCAATCGCTTATCTGGGTTTAATTTTTAGATCTTTTTATTTTTATTTTTTTGAGTATTTTAGTTGGGCGACAATAGTTCGTTGACAGAGATCGGAAGAAGATGGTTTAAAATCGTTGAGTTATTTAAGATCAAATCGGGAGATTTTCAAATTTGGTTTTTTGTGTAGTTCTTTTGTGAGTTTTTTGTTGGGCGAATTGGTCCGTATACTCAGGACGAAGATCAAATCCATGGCAATTAACATCAATTAAATAGAGCATGGTTCTGCCGAAAATACCATTGATTGAAGATAGAGTAGATGAATGAAGAGAGAGAGCAGATCTGAAAAATAAACTCAGATAGTAAGTGAAATTTTTAAAAAAAAATAGCCAAAATAAAAAGGAAGAGATTAGATTTTAGATAATTAGGTTTAATTATGTAAATATCATTAGTTTTAACTTTGCAAAATATTAAAAATATATTTTTTAAAATAAAAAAATAACCAATTTTTTTTCTAAATTTCCCATGACTTTTTAAATATTTCTTCTTGATGACATTTAGGATTTTCAAGGGAAAATAACAGAGAAATAATAATAATAATAATCCCTCCATTTCAAAATATTAGATAATTGTATATATTTAAAGAGAACTTAAAATATTTAAAAATTAAAAAAATAATATGAATTCATTAATTTTATATAAATATATTTGTAAAAATTATACATTAATATACTTTATTATTAATTTATTTAATTGTTATGTATTGTTTAACTATTTATTATAGAATTGACAATTGTTGTGTTTTTTAATTGTTGAATATCCACCTAAGCATCTAATGTGGTGCCACATAAATATTCTGTTAACGTTTAACACTTTTAGATGGAAATTTCAGTTTTTGTAAAAATATTATAGTTCAATGAGTTGACCGTAAAAAATTTCAATTCAGTGATGCATTTGTAAACCGAGGTCGAGTTGAGTAAGGAAAAATATATTTAACCCTATTCCACTTCTACAACCTATTCAGTGTTTCCATAAACAATTTTCCATACTAAAATTTGTACATAGAGTGCATTGAAAAGCCTACGAAGCATGCACATGGCGACGAGTTTACGACACAACATAGACATGCTGACATGACAAACCATTAAGAAAGACACAAACAAGGTAAGGAAACACCAACAAAGTTGCAGGTTTTCTATATCTTGAACTAAGTAACTACACACATTTTAATGATAAATAAATCTAGTAAACGGTAAAAAATTACAATTTCACTTAAAAATTGTAAAAGTACACTGTGTTACTCGGACTCGGGTGCGAGTACGAATCTAGGTGTTGGACACGTGAAGTCAAAAAATAGAGGATACGAAGATACGAATTCTAATTTAGACACGGGTGCGAAAATACAACATATAATATATTTTTTATATTTTAAATTTAATATGTCAAATAATAAATATTTTTTACAAGGACCATTTTTTACTCTTTGATGTGCCTTTTGGCATAACCACTTATTTGTTTTGGAAGTAAAGTAATATTGCCTTTTCTTTATCTAGTCATATGCTGGTCAAACCAAATTACAAATTACAAAATCATACAATTCGTGGTTAGATCAATCAAAACAATCAACACTAAAACGCAGACTAGGCCCAATAGAGCAGCCCAACTATAAAATTAAGCAGCCCAGCCCACATGGGCAACAATAGTCCACGCGGGTAAAGCATTTCCAGCAACCAAGATGCCTATAACCAAGTTTGAAATTTAAAAATTAAAATTGTGGGTCCCGATTGCATAGGTCACCCTCAGCACTCAAACCAAATTAAGTCGCCTGCCCACAAGTGATATACAGCTGGAACCCACCATCAGACAGACCCACATGATGCATAGGACCAAGTGTCAATGACCGGCGCATGGAAATTCTTTTTCTTTTCCCCTACTTTTTCTTCCCCCTTCTTCCTCGTCTCTTCTTCTTCTCCGATGAACCACCTATAAAAACAGCCGTATCGGGATTTCTATGGTCGGATCCCGTACGAATCCCGCACCCATATTAATGTCGTGTTGACATGAGTACTCCACCAAAAATGACGAGTCCGAGTAACACAGAAAGTACACAATCACACGTCTATAATGTTGTGTTAAGATTGAAAAAATCAAGATTGGAATGGAATGGAATGAAATGAAAAAAAGTGTATTTGATTACTCATTCCGGCAGATAAAACCATTCCAATTGAATAAAAATTCATTTCATTCCCTTGATTTTCATTTAATGGGGAGGTGGTGTGATGAAATCCATTCCCAATGGATGAATGTGACATTTATGTTATCCCATCACACCAACCACCACCACCAAACCAAACATGCACTTGAGATGCTAAAAAAGCATTCATTCCTTTCATCATTCCATTCCTTCACTCCAAACGTAGCATTAGGAAAACATAGTGAAGAATGTATTTATATACATGTGCAAGTAGATATTCATTTGTACAGAATAGAGACCCAATTTTAATTGATTCATAATATCACAGGTTTTTTTATAATTTTTTTTACAAAACAAAACAAAAAGTGCATTAGACATTCAATGTTTATTGGTCGAATAATGTGGAACAATTATCCAACACTTATGTTATCCGATACATGCTTGACTAGAACACATCAACTCTTTTAGTGGATGTGTTTCTAAAGAATCTAAACAATGACAATCAACATCCTTTGAGTTAGACAACCTCAATTGCTTATCTTATTCACAAGATTCAAGAACAGAATAAGAAAGATTAAAAAGAAACGTTCTGCTTTTACAAGAATCAAGAAACAGGCAGTCCATTAGAACTCCAAACTTAAGTTAGTTGATAGACACATAATTCATATATTTTTATTATCCCTAATTTTGTCCTTTTAATTATATTAGTATATTAAATTAATATGTTTTATTTTATTTTGTAGGATTTAATATTTGTTGCAACAAAGTCAAAATCTTGGTGATCAAACGATATTTAATGCTCTTATTCATGTAAGGAATATCCAAGAAAATCCTGCAAGGAGTAGGAAAGAGGTTGAACAATCTTAGTGTGCAAGTCAAATCCAACAAGAGAAATGAAAGTTTATCTAGAAGATCTCTTTATCTAGAAGATCTTTTTGAGAAGTTGATTGCCACTAGGAAGTTGAAACCTACATAGAAAGGGAACAAAAATGTCCAAGTTCAATGAATCTAAATTAGGGTTCAAAGTTATTTTCCCTATAAATAGGTCTCTTGTTTTAGAGAGAAAAAATATATTAGGTATTGTATTAGTTTAGGTTAGGAGTAGGAGTAATTAAATTACGTTTCATTGTACGCTTGTTGGAAGATCGTTAATAAAAGGAGTTTTCTTATTTATTTTCAATCTTGTACTTCTTCTTTATTTTAGTTAGTTTATTTATTTTCATGTCTAGTTAATTTTTTATATTTAGGATGAAGATGAAATTAAATAATTATTATGATAATATTTTTTCATCTCTTCTATTATTTATGTTTTTATGTTTAATTGATTTCGTTTTCATGTTTCGTTATTGAAATACCTTCGTTTTGTAGTTCTTATGTAATTTTAAATTAATTAAGAGGTTTTGATAGATTATTATTAAGATATGAGCTTTTCATAATCCATGCTTGCTCAAAGAAGTTTTGATGGGTTATAGTTAATCCTTAAATTTTTATATTCTATGCTTGCCTCGTTAATTGTAAATTACTAAATTAAATGGAATGAAGATCAAAATTATAATTGAGTTATAAAAATACAAGGATTGAATTATATGTTATGTTTATTATTTAATGGATTCAGATTCCTAAATTGTTTCATCATTATTAGTTTTCATATTCTAATTAATCAATTTTCAATCTTTTTTTCTAATTCGCCTAAAATAGATATTAAGGATACATTAAAATTAATATAGTCTATGTGGGTTCGACCTGTACTTGTCAGATCTTCAATTTGACGATGTGCACTTGCAATACATATTTTTATCACATCAAGTTTTTGGCGCCGTTGCCGAGGACTAGAATTTTTAACTATAATTTTTTTCTCAGGATTATTGAAGCGGATCGAATGAGCGAAAAGATAAAGATTTTGTCGTTGCGCTTTCTTCGATACTTCGTATCTCTATATTTATTTTTTTAAAAATAAAATAAATAGTAGTTTAGTTTTTTGTTTTTTCTAATATTTTTTTGTGCGACTTTCGTTGTTAGTTGTTTATTTGTTTTGTTATTTGTGGAAAAATGGATTCTTATTCTAGTTGGAATAATAATTTTACTTGGAATTAAGAACCCTACGAAAATTTTAATGTACACCAAGTAAATCAATTTTTTCCAACTTATGAAAATTCTTATGTAAGTTCATATCCATATCCATATCCATATTCGGATTCAGAACCTCAAATTCCACAAGAATTATCAAATGAAGAAGAGGAAAGACTTAGTGCCTTAGAGAAAACTATGGAAGTTTTAATGAAAAATCAATTTAACATGGATCAAGTTATATCTCGTCTATAAATTCAAATAAATAGATTAACCACCATAATAAATGAACAAGTGGTGGGTGAATTTTCTAATAACTCTGAGGTTAATTTTGAAAATCTTAATGATTATGGAAATGATGAGGAAAATAAAAATCTTGCATTCAATTTTACACAGTTTGAGTCGAGCCAATTTGAGGAGTCTAAAAATTACGAGTCTATGTCTAAAATTGATCATGTTGCATTTGATAAGTGTGTTGAAAAAATCTATAAACCTAAAGCTCCATATCCTGAAAGACTTTTTCATAAAAAATTACCTAGTGATTTTTTGGACCAACCCATTAAAGTAAACATGATACAAGAGTTGCCAATGACCCAAAAAATAATTGAAAATAAACTCTTGATTGAAAAAGATCCAATTGATTTTTTCTTAAATCACCTTGACCAAAATTGGAATGACTCTAAATATTTAGATAAGGTAAATGAGCTGTTGAGATCCACTACAAATAAGTCAACTAAACTAGAATATGTATTTGAACCAATTCTTCCATCATTTGAACATGTTAGTGAGTTTTCTTGAGGTAAATTTTAAGCATAACTGCGATGAAAATTCTGACTATTTTCAATTTCCTAGACCTCTTGAAAATAATGAAAAATTCACACTCACTTACCCATTTGTATCATTCATGTATAGTCACATAATTTTTAGAATTTATGAATTTTGTAGATATGTACATTTGTTTTCTTTCTCACCGCATTTTCTTGCAGAATAAAAACCCCACATACAAGTTACAATTCTTTCATATCTTTGTTCTCTATTTTTCATTTGTATACATTGAGGACAATGCATGATTTAGGTATGGGGGGAGTTTGTATTATTGTATTAGATTTTTTTTTCTTTTTAGAAGAAATAGTAAACACAAAAAAATAGAAAAAAACTAAAAAGTTAAAAATTTTGTTTGGCTTTTTATGGATTGAATTAATTATAATAAGTGTTTGTGGAGCAAAACTCATGAGTAAGATTGAAAGATTTAGAACTTTTGAATTTTTGATAAGATATGAAATCTTAGTTCAAAACACCATCTGGATTAAAATTGATTTCACGAGCATTTTTGCACTTCACGCTTGCATTAATTCTTAGGTGTGGGGTATAAACCATGATTCGAGTAATTTCAAGAAAACAAAAATTGAAAGAAAAAAAGAAGAAAAAAAAAGAAAAAAAGAAAAAATAAATAACTGCTTCAATGTCCATTGAACGAAATAACTGGATATCCAAGCTTCAGAAAGCATCGATATTCATGCTAAAAAGTGTGATGGATAAAAACAGCTTGAGTAGTCTAGTTTTGTGACCTTTGTTACTCGAGTTAGTAAGTTCTTAGGGGGTGTCTCTACACCTAGTACCCTAAAGCCAATTGGTTTGGGAGTTATTGGTTCAACGCTCTACATGGCAAATTCTGAAAAGTCTAAAAAAATGAGACATTGCACAAGTCAAGAATCAAAATTAAAAAAAAATGAAAAAAAAGAAAGAAAAAGAAAAAAATGAGCTTGCTTGATTTTCATGGTAAAAATCCCTACTAAGAGTTACATCACATACACATGCATGCATCACATGAAATTGATTTAATGAAAGATGGTGTGTAAAATGAAGATCGAGTATATTTGATAAGGTGAAAGTGTGATTTTGAATTTAGTCTTACTTATGTATAATGCACATGGATATTTAGAAGTTTTCTTTCAATTTCATAATTTGTTGAACCCAAAAATATTTTTTTGAATTTTGTCGGTATATTCACTGCAAACCCTCATGAGACACAACTCGTCCACTTGGGGTAACCTTGAGGTTTAAAGGCTTGTTATACATGCTAAGTGCAATCGTGTTTCCTACGAAAATGGGATAGTATAATTTTTGTTTTATTTTCTTTTTATTTTACTCGAGGACGAGCAAAAATTAGGTATGGGGGTATTTGATAGACTCATAATTCATATATTTTATTATCCCTAATTTTGTCCTTTTAATTATATTAGTATATTAAATTAATATGTTTTACTCTAATTTGTAAGATTTAATATTTATTGCAATAAAATTAAAATCTTGGTGATCAAGCGATATTTAATGCTCTTATTCATGTAAGGAATATCCAAGAAAATTCCTGCAAGGAGTAAGAAAGAGGTTGAACAATCTTGATGTGCAAGTCAAATCCAACAAGAGAAATGAAAGTCTATCTAGAAGATCTTTTTGAGAAGTTTGCCACTAAGAAGTTGAAACCTACATGGAAAGGGAACAAAAGTGTCCAAGTTCAATGAATCTAAATTAGGGTTCAAAGTTATTTTCCCTATAAATGGGTCTCTTGTTTTAGAGTGAAAAAATATATTAGGTATTGTATTAGTTTAGGTTAGGAGTAGGAGTAATTAAATTAAGTTTCATTGTACGCTTGTTGGAGGATCGTTAATAAAGGGAGTTTTCTTATTTATTTTCAATCTTGTACTTCTTTATTTTAGTTAGTTCATTAATTTTCATGTCTAGTTAATTTTTTATATCTAGGAATAAAATGAAATTAAATAATTATTCATGATAATATTTTTTCATTTATTCTACTATTTATGCTTTTATGTTTAATTGATTTCGTCTTCATATTTCGTTATTGAAATACCTTCGTTTTGTAGTTCTTATGTAATTTTAAGGTTTTGATATATTAATGTTAAGATATGAATTTTTCATAATCCATGTTTACTCAAAGAAGTTTTGATGGGTTATAGTTAATCCTTAAATTTTCATATTCTATGCTTGCCCGCATTAATTAGACTTGGCAAACGGGCGGGCCCAGCCCAAACAGGTCGGGCTGCCAGCGGGCCGGGCCAAAATGGCCCAATTTTTTTGGGCAAAAAATATGTGGGCCGGGCCAGCCAGCGGGGTTATTTTTTTTTTTACAAAACAATGCTTCTTTTAAAAATCGAACTCTAAACCTCCCCACTCCTTAAACAAATGCTCAAACCAACTGAGCTACAAGGATTTTCATTTTAAAGTCGCTATATACCTTACTGCATCTCTTTTTAATACTTTTTGTTTTAAAATAAACCTTGTTTTTCGACTGAAAAATACAAATATAACCCCAAAAAAAATAATAACTTAAAGATAACAAATAAACATGAGAACATGAAACATAGTTTCTGTTTTATAATTATGAGAACATGAAACATAGTTGAGGTTGAACTAAGGAAAGCAAAATTGAATCTGATTCAAAATCACATACTGAATGGCGAATGCCAACAGGTGCTCCCAAAGCAATAGTTGGTATAAACTTTTCAAGGAAACAACAAAATTCATTTATTTTTAATTTTGGTATCACTAATTGAAAAGGGAAAAGTATATATAATAATGACCCAAACATGAAACATAGTTTATGTTTATGCTAGTATTATAATAAAAAATTCTTGTAGCTTAGTTGATTTGAGTATTTATTTAAGGAGTGTGGGAGGTCTAGAGTTCAATCCTTAAGGAAAGCATTATTTGATTGTTTTAAAAAAGCCGGGCCACCCTCGGGCGGGCCACAACGGGCCGGGCCAAATTTGGGCCGGGCCAAAATGGCCCAAGTTTTCAGGAGCTAAAAAAGTTGAGCCCAAATCCCAATTTTTACGGGTCAACCCGGCCCTGGGCCAATTTTGCCAGGTTTAACGTTAATTGTAAATTTCTAAATTAAAGGGAAGAGAGATCAAAATCATAATTGAGTTATAAAAATAGAAAGATTGAATTATATGTTATGTTTATTATTTAATGGATTCAGATTTCTAGATTGTTTCCTCATTATTAGTTTTCATATTCTAGTTAATCAATTTTTAATCTTTATTTCTAATTCGCCTAAAATAGATATTAAGGATACATTAAAATTAATCTAGTCTCTGTGGGTTCGACATGTACTTGTCAGTTATTCAATTTGACGCTGTGCACTTGCAGTACATATTTTTATCACATCATTAGTCTAGTTGTTCTTGCAATAGAAGCCAAATATCTTACTAATCTAAAACACCCCTGTCCCACCCCCACACACTGTCGCGCACACACAAGAACAGTAAAAACAGTATTTTGGAATTTTATATTTTTAAACAGCAAGTGAATCTTGCTACAGAGTCCACAATACCTTGCTATTCTAACAGAGTTGAAACTTGTTAAAGATATGATAACAAGGATGCGCTTCAAATCACCACAAAGAAATAAAGGTTTCAATGTAGAAGAGTCAAAAGTAATTTATAGCTTGCTGATAAAGACACATTCATAAGTTTACCTTTTTTTCTTTTTCTTTCTTGGGGGGGGGGGGGTTGCTTAGGTTAAGGTAGGTACCTTTACTGTAGAGAGAACAAGTTTGGCATGCACTTCTTGCCATTTAGTAAGATCCTGACGAACATTAGAGACTGGGGATATCAGACATTTCTGAATCTTCTGCAAATGAACAACACTAGTCTAAGATAAGTTCATCCAATTACACAAGGTGATTAAGTGAACAAATGGAACACTAGAGAACTTACAGCCGACAATGAAAACAATAAACACATATATACCAGAAAGAATAAAAAGAAAAAGAAACTAACGATAGAAGGAAACATCACATGAACAAACACTAAAAACAGCTGGGTAAGCAAGCAAGGAAAATGATTGTGGTGTTAAGGACTAAGGAGAGAATTTTTACTTCTGAACAATGAGAGGCACGCTGATTGGAAGGCTAGAGACAAGTGGCTGCAGCAAACCTGCAGGCTTTTTGCCATGAAATGCCCACCGTGATTAAAGTTAGAAGCCTAGACTAAGAAGGCCTAACTTCTAACAGCTTTAAGGTCGAGCTGCACATGGATGTCATCTGATTAATGAAAGACGTAGCTAACATGCCTGATCATCAAATACATTTAACAAGGACTTACTAGTGTGTAAACCGTCAACACAAAAAAATAGTAACTAGGTCATACCTCATAAAGCCAAAAGAATAGAAGGAAAAGGAAAAGTGATAGAATATGATCCCTCCTCTTTAAGTTTTTATATTTGTAGAACCCGTCAATTATGTGTCACTCTCATCTAATCACCTCTAATTTCTCTCTCTCTCTCTCTCCCCTTTGTATTTTGTTGAAGTAAAAGGCTTTTGATTTAGCAAACTAAAAGTTGATATAAACCAAAACTAGGGCCTTCAAATGACAAGTGTAGATACGTAAAAACCAATAAATCACTGGTAAGTAAGAGATATTTTGCCTCGTTACTTTTCCTGAGAGAAATTTTCACTACAAAAAAAATTATTTCCGTAGGATCAATAAAAGTCTAACGGAATCTCCTCAAAGAAAAGTATGCTTTACTGAATGCTAAAAGCTGTAACCACAAGATTAAAGAGAAATTGTACAAGTTAAAAACTGCTTTTCAAGGGGCTAAAAGAAAGAAAAAAGTATGGATGTTTTCCATCAGAACATGAGAACACAAGCATGCATTTCAAAATTAGCATATTTGATACTTTATCAGTTACATTAGTTATTGCTCACCAGTCAACCTGTACTCAATGACAATAAAACTAGAAGCTCACTGAAGTTCTATTATCAACAGAATCGTAAAAGAACAATTGAACTTATTGCCAGTTACTTACATTAGATATCTAGAAGGAGCTAAGATCTATAAGGAAATTATTGCATGACGAACGCTTTTCTAAGCAACCAAACAAAACTAATATTCTAAGAAGACAAACATAAATGTTCTACTACTTGATTTCACAAAAAACAAAGAACTTGCAGACATACAAGAGCCATTGAACAAATAACTTTTGTTCATATTTCCAAAACTTCATACTATCATTTTCTCACAAGACATGGCAAATCAGTGGCGGAGCCAGGATCCCCCAAAGGGGGGGGGGGCGAACAATTACATTAAAAAAAGTTTACTATGAAAAAAAACTAGAAATCAAGCTACATCATGTACTAGTTTTAATTTGTTGAACTAGATAATTGAATTCTACGAGTATCCATGTTCTGAAAACGTTTCAAAATAGCTTCGTTATCAATAGCTGCAAATATCTCTCTCTCGATAAACACCACCAAGCTATCATTCGACCATTCATCTCCCATTCTGTTTCTCAAATCAGTCTTCACATATTTCATAGCAGAAAATACCCTCTCAACAGTCGCAGTCGCAACTGGTAGGAGTAAAACCAATTCAACCAGCTTATAGACCAACGGAAAAACTCTATCTTTTCCAGTTTCCTTCATCTTCTTTGCAAGACTTCTCAAGCTCTCCACATCAGAAAACCATTTATCTTCTGTCATATCACTTAGAAAAGTTTTAAGTTCTTGAGGCATGTATGAGCAGTCCGTTTTTGAGAAGTCATTTGGATAAAAATAAGTAAGATGACAAAGCTTATCCACATTGAAATTAAAAAATTCATTCTTTGGATCAAGACATGCAAAACAATCAAGTAACTCTGTGCTTGCTTCAGAGAAACGATGATTCATCTCTTGTAGAATTGAATCAAGAACCTAGCATTTCAACAAGAGTTATTAAATTAATTAATATATAATTTTAATTTTGAAATAAAGATTAAAACTAAAACTTTTTACATTACCTCAAAAAAAATTTCAACGCGGTAATGGTGATAGTTGGTGATGTTTCTTTTGTCCCTCTTCACACGAACAAACCTTGGAACTATATCTTCCATATTGATTATCGGAATGTCATTAGCTAGACAAAATGTCTCCACTTCTTTCATTAAATTATCCCATCCAGAATCTCTATATTTTTGCAAATCTTTCTTCACACATCTAATTTGATTGATAGCATTTAAAATGTTTTGATCTCCTTCTTGCAAAACCATAGATAATTTGTTTGTTAAACCCAACAAACTCTTCATCAAAAGCATAGGAAAGACAAACTCAAAGTTCTGCATTTGTTTAAGCAAACCCCTGACCTGGGCACTTGATTCATGTTCAATGCCATCTGCAAACACATTTTCAAGCACTTCTACAACTGAGGGCCACATATCTTTGAGGCGAATTATGGTTAGGTAGTGTGATCCCCATCGAGTATCACCTGGTCTCTTCAAATAAGTTTCTTGATTCTTTCCAGTACCAGAAGTTCTTTCTCCAGCACCAGAAGTTCTTTCTCCAGCCTCAAGCTCTGCTACCTTTCTAGTATGCTCCAAGTGTCGAAGGCTATCTGCTCTTTTACAAGAAGATCCACATACATTCACAATCATTGCAAGGTAATTAAAAAAGTCACAAGTGTATCGATTCACCTTACATACAGCAACAATTACCAATTGGAGTTGATGTGCAAAACAATGCACATACCAAGCACTAGGATTTTCCCTCAAAATTAGTGCCTTCAAGCCATTAAACTCGCCTCGCATATTTGATGCACCGTCATATCCCTGACCTCTCAATCTCGACAAAGATAAACCATGTTTGGCAAACAAAGAATCAATACCCTCCTTCAAACATTTTGCCGATGTCTCCCTTACATGAACCAAACCTAAAAACCGTTCAACTACTTGTCCGCTGATATTTACATATCTAATAAGAACAACCATCTGTTCCTTTACAGAACAATCACGAGCCTCATCAACTAGAATAGAAAACCTATCACCAAGATCAGCTAATATAGCAAGAGTGGTTTCAGCTGCACATAAGTTAACAATATCTTTTTGTATTTGTGGAGATGTCATTTGATTGTTCCCGAGTGCATTCTCCAAAACAACACTGCCAATCTCTTCCTTTCGTAGGCTATACCACTTCAACAACTCCAAAAAATTACCCCTATTATATGAAGTAGATGACTCATCATGCCCCCTCATAGGCAAACCTTGTTGTAAAAGAAATCGAATGACAACAAGAGTTGTCGACAAACGAAGCCGATAAGCTTCTTCTCTTTTCAGATTGCTTCCTAGGACAATGTTACTCAAACTTTGTTTTTGATTTTTGAAATTCTCAAGTTCAATCCTTGCTTTGTTATGCGGACTATTAACTGAACCAACATGGGCTTTAAATTTTTCTATTGCATCTTTCCAATTGTTCATCCCAATTTTTGTAAACGCATCATTCACATCACGCTTAAAAAGAAAACAACAGAAGCAAAAAGCAGCATCCTTCGATACACTATACTCCAACCAATCAAATTTATCAAACCAAGCATCCCTAAATCCCCTCATATATTTTTCCGAATACAATTTTTTTGGATAATTATGCCCTTTGGTTTGACAAGGACCTCTGGTTACGTATTCTCTTCGTATACGGTCTTGCATATTAACATCAAAACTAAAAATAGGCTTGCGTAATCCAGGATCGACAACTATAGCATTCGGGTTAAACTCCAAAATATTAGCATTTGAAGTTTGTGGTGGTTGTTCAACACTACCAGAAGATTCATTGGGACCTCTAGGCCTTTTTGGTGCGAAATATCTAAACATTTCAATTTTATACGGAACAACCTATAAAATAGAACATAAATATACCATTTGTTATTTTTAATTTTAATGCCCCACAAATCACAATTACTTAAAGGCTTGAAGTAAAACCCAAAACAGAGCAAGTCATCGAGAATGCAGAAACTTAACTTACCTTGGCTAATTGGCTTGACAGCTTGGCTGGTGGTGGTGATGTATTGTGGTCCTGTGGACGACGGCGACGTCCAGTGGCGGAAGAAGGTGGCGGGCCGGACGGAGTCGTACAGCTGTTGTTCCTATTTCCTTTCTCAACTCCAAATCCCTAACTGGCTAATTCTAATTTGCAATCGTGAATTTGTGATGTTTTCTGTTACTTCTATACGAGTATGACGTCGTTTTGGACTGGGTTTAAAAAAAATAGAACATATATTATACATACATACAGAGAACTGGAGAAGAGAAGGGGCGGGGAGACTGCCGAGTGCCGATTGGGAGAGCGCAGAGGGGAGCGGACGGGGAAGGAGGTGGTTGGTTTATGCAGCAGGGGGTCAAAAATTTCCGGCGAGCAAGGGGGCGGCTGCCCCCCCTTCCCTCCGCCAGGCAAATAGAGCATCAATATACACAGAATTCATAGCACTTTTCATTTCAATAGGAAAGAGCCACATAACACCTAAACTACACAAGTTAATTGCATTATTAGCAAAACAATCAAAGTTTTCTAATATCATAGGTCCTGACAGTGGAAAATATGGAATTCTAAAACCTACTCATGTCTTGCCATTAATTTTGCAGCAACAAAATGTAGTTATGGAATCACTTAAAATCAAGCACCAATATACAGCTAAACATACGGCAACACAGTTAACATTAACTTCAAAACTTAATGCAGTAAATGAAAACTCGGAACAGATAAAAAACCAGATCAATTACCTTCAAGAGGAAAATCCTGAAATGTATTCAGCGTAATATCCTTGACAAACTCTCTTAGCTCATCCGTAACTCCAAACTTCTCCAGATCCTCCGGTTGCACCGCGGTGGCCGGAGCTGGAGCCGACGCGGAGGAGTCAACAAGATGCGAGAGCGCAGCAGCAGCAGGCGGAATCTGAGACTTGATCTGATCGGCTCGCTTCAGCGCCTCGACCTTGATGAAATCAGCTCGCTTGGAGGCTTCAGCGGCGATCTCTTTGGACCGCTTGGAGGCCTCGGAAAATATGTCGGATAGCTTGGAGGATCCAATGGAGAAATCCTGAGATCTTTTGGTGGCTTCTTTAGTGAACTCCTGTGATCGCTTCGCGGCTTCTTTGGTGAGTTCTTGTGATCGTTTCGCAGCATCCTCGGAGAATGTTCGAGCTCGGTGCCAGATATCCATGGCTGACTGAAATTTTGTGAGAGATTATGCGTCTCGTCACAAGTTAACTTCAAGTGGTCTACGTTTGGAGGGGTGGAATTGAGTTTCTGATCAAACACGTTCAATAGTTGAACCGTAAGAGAGAACTTAAAATCCATTTTTACGACTGTGTAGGATTAGGCTCTAAATCTAAATTAACCAAAAAATTCGAACATTGGGCTGGACTCCGAAAAATAAGTGACAGTCGGATTTGTTAATTACATGATTTAAATTTGAACATAAAAAAAATAGTCATAGTTCGAATAACGATATAAATAAATTTTGAATAAAATTATTTGATATAAAATATTAGAGTAAGTAAAGAATTATTACAAAAATGATGTATATAATTTTTGATATTAAATTATCTATTAATTACACTTTGACACATTATTTTATAAATTAATTTTTATAAGTGTATAGAAGGAGTTTGTTTAACGAGTATAAATCGGACTTAATCGAGTCAAATTGGATCAAACTTGTGGGCAGTTTTATTCATTTATAATTTCTATAAGAAATTTATCCTATTAGGTGGATTTTTTTTGCTTTTTATTTTTGATGTTGATATTTCTTTCTGGTAGCTATGAATATTGCTCATAATCGGATGCGAAATGTGACAGTCTTCGATACTTGTTGCTGTAATAATTGTTTTAGTGGTTTTACTTATTTAATTTTATTCTTGAATAGAATAGAGAAATTATCAACTTTATTGTAAAAGTAATTAATTTGAATGTTTTTCTTTAAAAAATAGTAGTATAAGTTGGGAAACAAACTATTATAGGATGTTGTCGCTCGCTTAATAATTTTACAAGTTGTGAATAAGTTATACATACTCCCTCTAATTCATAAAAAGAATTATAGGTTTTAAATTTTGTAAACATTAAGTATGTAGTTTTGTTCAATATTTATTTTAAAATATATTATATTAATTTAGCAATATTAAATAGCGACACTAAAATTATCATTATCATAAGACAAATTTAGGAAAATTATGTTAATTTATTTTAATATTAATAAAAAAAAACTTGTATTATAGAACAAAAAAATAGAGTTAAATAAATTTGAGAGTCCTAATGTATCCTTATAATCATAATTGACTTTAGAAAAATTAAAATGTGTAAAATCAGGGTTTGCCAAGAAAGGCAAAAACCCTGCACCGAGCGTGAACCAAACCTAGTAACTATATAGAGATAGAGTCTGCCTACATAAGCCGCCTCTAGACCTTTCTTCTCTCTACCTCATCTTTGCAGAGATGCAAGCAAAATAGATCTGAATAAGGTTTTATTACTGCTGTGCTGTTTTAAGGGATCCGTTAAACCACAATTTGTATTCAAAGAAACTCAAATCTGGTCTTATCATACTGATATTCTGCACGATGATCCGGTTTTATTCAATCAATCGATCCGAATGCCAAGTTGGGTGGATTTTTCAGTCAAATCAACTATGTGGTCTTACTTCGGCCGAGATTTATCTGTTTAAAAGAATTTAGTGGGTTGGATTTTAGGTTATATCTCCATCATAAAAGATCGTCATCCAACAACAATGTGTTTGATTTGTTATAAAAGTGAAGGATCCCGCTTCCATCAACTAGTATCACACCTTAATTGGTACATTTAATTTTTATTGGTACATTTAATTTTTTTTTTTTTTTTGCAATACGTACTTACATTTAAATAATACATACACGCAGTACGTATAGGACATATTGATATAAATCAAATATATAAATATTTTATCAAATCACAACTTTATGATTTTGAATAAAGTTTATGTATTGTTAGATGGTCCGTGCAAAAAACGAATATTACTAAAATTGAGGTTTTATAATTTTATTACAATGTTGCAATTAAACAAGTGTTTAGTCCTCTTTTATTTAGTTTTTTTTTTTGAGGTGTTACATTTTTTAAAACTAAAATTTGGAATGGAGTAGTTATTCTTTTTTTCTTGAAGATTATGGATGAATCAATTGCTCCCTGAGTCGGGGAAGAGTTTAGTTCACTTTTCACTCACGTCACAACCAACTGGAAATTGGAATACAATAGTTAGAAATATATTATTATTTGAGCACCATCAACTTGAGAATGATGCACAAATTAATGTTGACGGCCTTAATGATGCACAACTTGCTGCTTATACTGCTGTTAGTATGTGAAAACATACCAATTACTTTCTTTTTGAGTGGAGGTGTTGGGACGGAGAAAACATTTTTGTACAATATCATTGCACCCAAATATTGTGTAGTTATGGACATGTTGTTACTGTGGCTTCATCTGGTATTGCATCGTGCATATTCGACATTTTGTATTCATTTGAAAACTCTAGATAATTCAATATGCGGGTTCACTAAACAATCAATACTTGCCGAATTGTTTATAAAAACAAAGCTGATAATATGAGATGAAGTTCTTATACAACATCAATACTGTGTTGAGGCAGTCGATCGCACCCTTCAAGATATCAGAGACGATAAAAGACCCTTTAGGGGTATCACTGTTGTCTTAGGTGGAGACTTTCGACAAATATTGCATGTTATTCCTAAAGGCGTTCACGAGTAAATTGTTGGTGCATCATTGAGACGGTCTTCGCTATGGAAAGATATGTGTTTTGACTCTAGGTTTAAACATGCGATTAACTCGCACAGACGTTCAAAATACTAATTTTGCTCAATTCTTGATAGAGGTAATATTTCATTCAACCTTGAATTGAATTTATATAACATGATGCTTTGAATTAAATCTCACTTTGTGAATAATTATATTTTCATTTTTTATATTAGGACTAATTCACAAGAAATTGTGCAACTTTCATCTACAATAAACCGGTGTCATAATCTAAATGAGTTGATATTTAGAATTTATTCACAATTGGATGTAGTTTGTATAGTGACTCCAACCTTTCTCACTGAACGGATAATTCTATCTGCTCTTAATGACGACGTCAGTGATATAAATGACGCAGCACTGAATATTACTCCGGGAGAAACAATTACTTTTTTAGCTGCAGATAAAATGTCTAAAGGTGATGAGCTTGATCATACCATTAGGAATCGATAACCTAATGAGTACTTAAACTCATTGAATCCTTCAGGGTTGCCACCGTTTAAATTGGAGTTGAAAGTTGGATGTCAAATAATGTTACGAAATATTGCACCAAAAGATGGACTTTGTAATTAGGGGTGTAAACGAGTCGAATCTCAGTGAACACTTTCATGCTCAGATTCGGCTCGACTCAAAAAAATTGAGCTCGAATTCGACTCGGATTCGTTAAGGGATTTATATTTTTGCGCTAGATTCGACTTGGATCATTATTCGGACTTACTCAGCTAGTAAGTACTCGACTCGTTTACAAAGCGAGTTACTCATGAGCCTTCAAATCGAGTTTCGAATATAAATTATTTCACTTAAAATTGAACCACTACATACTAAATTGGTTACTTAACTAATATTTATATATAAAATTTTTTCACTTTTATTTATGTATTGAAATTATAAAGATTGTAATATAAATTGACATTCAATTAATTGATTTATTCAAGTAAAAGTTTACACAAGTTCATACTACGCTTTATAAATTATAAATATTAATACAAATATCACATATTTAGCTTATTAGCATGGATCAGACCAATATTCGAATATAGTCCATCGAGCAGGTATCGAGTATGGTTCGAGAAAAAATGAAATACTCGAATCATAATATGAGCGAACACTGGTATGCTCGAATTCGACTCGTGTATCATTAAACAGAAAACGAGTATGGATCAGATTCGAATCGGATCAAATTCGAATTCTGGATCATATTTTCGAGCCGATCTCGAGCCGAGTACCGAACTACTTGGTTCGACTTACACCCCTATTTGTAATGGCACACGATTGATGGTTGTTAGATGTGCCTCAAGGGTAATCGAAGCTCGGATATTAAATGGAGATAAAATTGATAATTTAGTTTTCATTCTGAGAATATCATTGACACCAACATCTTTGGACTTGCCTTTTCGAATGACAAGACGTCAGTTTCCTGTTCGATTAACTTATGCTATAACAATCAATAAAGCCCAAGGACAATATGTCAAGTTCGTTGGGATTGATTTGCGGACACCTATTTTTAGTCATGGACATCTTTATGTGGCACTATTTAGATGCACATCTTCGGATCGTATTACTGTCGTCCTTCCGGAAGATGGGTTGAATTGCGCCAGAAATATTGTTTACCCAAAAGTTTTATTATAATATTCTTACGACAAGTAAATGGTATAGTTTAAACAAGTTTATTTCTACTGAATTATGTAATCTTTTCAACATTTCAACTTTTAATTTTACAATGAGGTTCATTATTTGTAGGATTGGAGTGAATTTGTCAATGAGAACGATAGAGTATATCAATGAACCTTTGTGGATGGGGCCGGCGTAATCAGGTAAATCTATTTTTATGTCACTGCATCAAAATAACTTTACAATTCTTATATTATAAATAGTGTTAAATTTATTATTTATGTGAATAATTTAGGTGATTGTGCATTCTCCTCATTGGGCCAAGTGGACATTAAGGATAGTGATGAAGAGAAGGTTTAAAGGGATGAACAAGACATTTAAGATAGTTAAATGATATGCAATCCAGTATCGACCTGTCCACCTTTGACGATGACTAACCCATCACTGACCAAACAATTGTATAGGTGTGAAAGTGTCTCTGACTAAGATTCTATATTTCTTTCCTTCTCATGCAGACACGATACATGCAAAAACACACACATAATTGTAACCAATCAAAAACTCGCAAATCAAACTCACACACCATTATATTGCATACCACCAATACAGATTTATTAGTTAAATCATTAAGCAAATGAACCGTTTGTTGAAATGGTACTAAGAATACTTTATTTGATTATAAGTCTACATTCATCCATATTTTTTCCTAAATAAATTGATAATTTGTTACAATCTCTTTAAATTCTTACTTATATCAATCTAAATCATTCTCCCATTACATACAAATGTGTGTGCTCATTTGTTTTGTAGATAATTAAAGGTAAAGTAAAGGTTCTTATGTTTCGGATTTAAAGTTGTTTTATTTTGACTCACATATTTTGATAATTTTTATATTTCAAATATTTTCAGGTATACATTGATGGATACTTGGTATAAGCTGTAAAGAATACTTGATGTAAGCTGTAAAATAATGGGTCTTGTATGTTTTAATTGTTGTGGTGGTATGGTAAATTGTGGTGGTATGTGTCTTTAGATAATATAATATTTTTTGAATTTTAATTTAATTTTTTGTTACACTATGTATTCATGCACGAGCATTAATAGTTGGCTAGCTAGCTAGCACATATAAAAACATTCAAGCATGACACCTGATTTTTGTGAGTGAGTGGTGGGGGCCCACAGATTAATAAAAGAGGAGATAGTTATTTTTAGCAAGTCATTGTCACAAACTCGGTTATATATATTGTTATGTATATTTTGATGGTCTACGTATAAGTAAGCTACGTGGACTATTAAAATATGTATGTGAGCAGTATATGAGCGTTTTTATGTGATAATAGATTTGGTCTCAGAGAAAATGGTGGGACCCAAACTGAAGGGCATGTATCTGAGTGAGAGTTTAGTGGGGCCGGACAAGGACAGGATAGCCGAGAAGGAAGAGTGAATACATATTTGATATTTAGCGGATCTTTTCCAATCTATGGGATTGAGATGGATGAGAAACACCATGGGATGGGATGGAACCTTGCATTGCTATTGCCAAACAACTGAATTTCTAGCAACTTGTACATCTAGAATAAATATATATGTATGTATATAGACTAGTACACTGGACATATGTATGTAATACTACTACTCTCCGTCCAAACTAATTGGGACGAGTAAAAGGAAGTAATCATCAAGTATTTGTACTTAAGTACTACTACTTTTATATACAAGTTAAGTTCCCTTTGATTTGTTTACGATAACTATTTTCAATCTCAAAATCAAACTAACTGTCCTTGAACGAATTATTAATAAGTAATCCATCCTATTTCGAGTGAGAAATAGATGGATGGGGACAAGTACCGGATGACCTAAATTTTAGAGCCCCAACCAAGCGTCCCATGTGCATGTGGAGATGTTCCTATCAAGCTAAGTACCTCTTCACTCAACCAATCTAAATCACTACGCGCAGCACCTCCCATCCAATACATTTAAAATGAAATGAACATCACATTTAATCATCATAAAATGAAGATTCTAATTCTTAATTTGCACGCTATATATATATATATATCAAAACAGAGTTTGCCATATGCATGAGTAAGTCTTGTTTTGGATGATTAAATATGTATTAGTTCTTTTGCAAGTCTTGTGGTTAATGTACTACTTGCGGACTTTGACAGTATATATATATATATATATATATATATATATATATATATATATATATATATATATACTAGTAGCTAACACAATGCGTGGCGTGCGGTGGGGCCGGCCGGGGGTCTCCAAAAACTTGATAAAACTCCAGATTTGTCCCATCAAAGTAACAAAATAAGGCAAAAAAATACAAACCATGATAAAAACTAGTTACTACTATTCAAGACTTGACAAATCACATATATATTAATTAATCAAACAGACAAGTACGTACGTACGTACGCACCACAATTATTCCAAAAGGTGACATATCAAATGTAAGTAGTATTAGTATTAATATATACACATGATTCAATAACAGAACAGATCAATTAAAATCGACAACCAACATGCTTATAATTATACTAATGCTAATACTAGAAATAATTAATGTCCATTTTATGTGTATTTGTTCGCTCAAATGAATGAATGCATGCATGCATGCATGATCAAAATCCCTCCCTCACTCGCCCCTCTACGCTGTTACTAATGGCGGCAGGTCAGGATCATAGTACTAATAGACTAGTCCATATTATCATCCCCAGTGTTTCGACATGGACCGGAAAATGGGACAGAAAAATGAAATGTTTTTATTTTATTTTATTTTTTTTGATTGTGACTTTTAAAAATTATAGTATTTATTTTAATAAGAATTTTTATAAAATATAGTGTTTTAGGTGTAATTTGAATATATATATAAAAATAGAGTTATACAGATTATATTTTTATATACAGACTGTATAATCCCATTTTAATATATATATTCAAATTATACCTAAAATACTATATTTTATAAAAATTTATTTTAAAATAAATACTATATATTTTTTGAAAGTCAAAAAAAAAAAAAAAGGTGAAAATATCGAATTTTCATGTCCCATTAATCGGTCTGCCAAGACTTATTGTATCATCCCTCCACGCCTCTGATGATGTAACTCATAACCGACCAATTAGTAGAAGCAACGTGGCAACATAGGAACCAAATGTAAGTGGCACGAAGAAAGAGAAAATGGCCGACAAGGCGACAGGGACTGATTTGTGGACAGCGTTTAATCGGCCGTACACGAATCACAATCGGACGGTTCATCCTCCGCCACGGACATGTACGGTGAGTGGCGGTCCTTGAATGTGCCTCCTCGTCAATCACCATAACTTTAGAGAGAGAAAATATATACAACTCCTAAGAATATATATAGACAGAGAAATAGTAGTATTACTCCTTTTGTATGTATAAATGTACTGTAGTAGATTATGGAGATAGATAATTACTCCACCCTTGTCCAGTGCTAGTACAAACATAAATATATATTTCAATTAAACAGAATATTTATACGTACTACAAATTTAATGAATTTTAAAATAGACATTAAAAAAATAATTTAATTTTCTGCCCAATTAGATCTTTTGTTATTGAGTTCTTAATACCAAAAAAAAAAATTAGCCACTTTTTTTTACCAACCTTTTCTGTTTAAAAATAGATTAATTTGAAAGGAAATAAAATAACATAAGAAAATCTTATATTAAGGAAATATTTAATCATTTAAATGTGAAACTTAATTTATTTATTTTTTTATAAAGTCGATAACAACACGAAGATAAACGTGTTAACTAAGATAAACTCTTAAAATATTAAGTTATTAGTTGAATGAGGGGATATAGTAATGAAATTAGGATGATCCTTTTCATATACATATAAATTTTATGTTTTATATAAAACAGATCAAAATTGAGAAATTTGGAAGGGTTACAAGTGAAATTTTATTAGAATTTAGAGGATCAAGTGATGAAATTTTCCAAAATCCGGGTGGTGCCATGTTAACACTCTAATCCCATATCAAAAGATTTATAATATAAGAAATTCTTTAATTTGATTCGGACTTAAAAAATTAATCCCAAGTTTGATTCCTACCTCAAATTCGACCGGATTGGCCTCCCCCGCCGGGCCGCCACTGCTCATACCCATTTCAATAAATGTTTATATTTTGATTTGATGCATTTTCTTCAAAACTGATTTCAAACATTTTTAAAAGAACAATGGAAAGTAGTATTAAAAAAAAAGTAGTACAAGTTATACATGAACATTACAAAACTCAACAAATTTGAATGGACGGTTTAAATTTTATCGTCTGCTCCGACTCATGCACTCGTTGGTGCTGTAGCTTATTATAGGGTTATATTTGTAATTTGAAGTGATATTCTAACTTAGCAATGGCCAATGGGGTATGTATGTATGGGGACATATGTGTAATTTGGTGTTTACTGTATCTTAGAAATAGAAGACGTTTACAAGATATGTAGGGGATATTTGTCAGTTCAGAAGCTCCGTATGTTTAGAGAGAGAAAATGAGGAGGGAGAGTAGTAGTCGGCAAATGTGAACTTTCACTTGGAACATAGCCGGAAACTTCTGTTTTGAGAATTCCCCGGCGCTGATCTCTCCAAACTTCGAGTTAGAATTTAAGTTTTACTGTTGCTTTTGTGAATTTGTTGCTGGAAATGCAAGATATACATTCACTAGGCAGCGGAGGCGGAGGTGGAAGCCGGCAGTACGGCGTGGACCGGAGACTTCGGCCCCACAACATCCTGAACCACCAACAAGCCCTCAAGTGCCCACGCTGCGAATCTCTCAACACCAAATTTTGCTACTACAACAATTACAACCTCTCTCAGCCTCGCCACTTCTGCAAGGGCTGCCGCCGTTACTGGACCAAAGGCGGCGTACTTCGTAACGTTCCCGTCGGAGGTGGCTGCCGTAAAAACAAACGTTCATCCAAGCCTAAACAACCCACTTCCTCCGCCTCCGACGCCACTGCTGCTCCTCGGAAGTCCAACTCTCATTCCAGCAGTGAGAGCTCCAGCCTCACCGCCACTACAACAACTGCCACCGCCGCCGCCGCCGCCGAAGTAGTCTCCGGCGGCAGCTCGTCAAATTCTGCACACACCCTGTTCAATTTCCCGCCGGAATCCCAGTTCTTCATTTCTCAATCCGGAAACGATAACTTCAATATGCCGTTGATCGATCAGTCGCCTGACGGCAGATCAATCTTTCCCGAGACCGGAACCTTCACCAGCCTGATGACGTCATCGCACGATCCGTCGCCTTTAGGTTTTAATATCGCCGAAATCTCGTCGTACCGGTTGCAGAATCAGGGGCAGCTGGTGGAGAATCAGAGCTCAAACCATCAGATGCAGGAGCTGGCAAATGCAGGGTACTTAGATCAGACGGGTCAGATTGAATTATTGGGATCACAGTGCAGGATTAGCAACGGTGGACTAGCGGGAGTGGATTGGCAAGCTGATGGGGTAGATCACGATCAAGGCATGTTTGATTTAACGGGGACCGTGGATCAAGCATACTGGAGTCAAACTCAGTGGTCTGATCATAACGATCACTCGCTTCATTACCTTCCGTAAAATATCAAACAAGTGATTTTAAGAAACCCAAAAAAGAAAATTTTTAATATTATTGAAGACAAAAATTATGCATAAAAATGATTTGTCGCCCATGTAGATTTGGAGTGATTTTAGAAAATGTTTTCGGCTTTTTATAATGTTACTGTGTTAATCTGAAGCTAACTGGTTTGGTTTGGTTTGGTTTGGTTTGGTTAAAATAGATTATATATATCTTTGATTTGATTCCTAATGTAATTGTGGATTTTACTATATATGTAATTTAATAGAGTGCTTTTGGCCTGTTCTTAATCCATCCATACATATTTGAAACTCTGTCTTTTCATTTGCATGAGCGAGAAAGCAAGCTCTCTCGACAATATATGTCTTTTATTTTTGTCATTTCATTTTTTTTTTTATTATTATTATTGAAAAACAATATTTCTCAGTTGAGTAGAATGGAATTTGAATAATTCGGTTAGTATAGAGTTTATTTTTAAATATATTATTTAATTAATAAATAAAATATTAATATATATAAAATTTTATTTTTAAATAAATTTTTTAATTAATAAATAAAATATTAACATATATAAAATTTTATATACGTGTCAATATTTTATTTATTTAAAAATAAATTTGATGCTGATCACTCCCGATTTGAACGTCTGGAGGAGGCCGGGAATTAGACATAGATATTTGCATGTGGTTGGGTTGGTGGTGGAAGTCCCATGCGTGATCATTACTCCACGTGGGGGACCGCTCATTGGCGGGGGTAGTGGAGGAGCTAAGACGAGACGACTCCCAAGTCCCATCCCTATCCCTCTATCCCTATTCTCCACGAAAGAGTAGTAGTTGTAGGAGGGTCGGTTTGTCGTATTACAATCCTTTGTCCAACAAAATTAATTAATTTGTAAAAATTTAAATTGACAAAAATTAATAATTATAAAAAGAACTCCACTTTTAAAATACTATTAAAAATATATTTTTATTCATGTACTAGTAAAATAAAATTATGATGATAAATTTAAACAGTTAATTATTTTTTATTTTTAACAAATATGAGATTATTTTTATAAATTTAAATAGTACAAAATTATTATTATTTTTAGGATAGAAATAGTATAATTTAACTTTCACAAATTACCTAAAATTTTATTGATTTGTATGTGTGTCTCTCTGACAACAGACTCGAATTCATGAGTAGTACTATCAAGGACGTGATGGGGATGGTAATGACATGAACGGTGAGGTGGGACTATTACGTGTAGTGCAGGTAGGGATACCCATACTTATCTCTTGTGATACTCCATTTTTAGCCCAATTATAATTACAATGCATATATATATATATATATATATATATATATATGTATATATATATATATATAATATCAATATGTATATCTTATTTGATACTAATAATTAATACTACATGTATGTATGGTACTCGTATAAGTTACGAATAAGTTTATAAAATAATACTTCCTATATTTTTAAAAGATTATCGTTTTAAAAAATAAATTTTTATTTTAAAAAAATTATGTGACGCCCCCAAAATTAGGTATACATCACCTATTTTGGGTCGTCAGATATAAAGTACAGAATATAAATACAACTTACTAATACAACTGTCGTGTACAATACGACAAAACATAAACTGTGAGTTTGAATACAAATATTATCTTCTAGAGAGTATTCATACTCAAAAGGAGTCCTCATTATATTTATTAACACACTATTACATAGAATAGTGAGGACTACTAACTAATACTATCATTCGAACCATCACTCCGTTTCCCGACTTGCCCCAGCTACGTTCTCATTTCCTGAAGAGAGTGAAAGAAAGGGTGAGCTCAACTAGCCCAGTAAGAAATATTATGACTAAGATTGTAAGACGCCAAATTATTATTAAATGAAATTTAAATTCCCTCTATTTATTATTTTGAAATAGTAAGGGTTAAATTGATTAACGAGGTTAGTTATGGGTAAAATGCGCAAATATTTCAAATAAGCAGGTGGTTATAAAATATTCATTGTTGTCGGGAAATATTCGTTTGGTCGTGGAATATTCTTTCTGTCGGGAAATATTCGTACGACGGCGCAGTCTTTTGTGGGCCCCATAACGGAAAGCGATTGGATGAAGAAAACGACAAGTATAAGTTGTTTATAAATAACGGCGTAGTTGTTACCGTTAATACTGTTGGAATACCCGGTGGTTAAAACACAGTAATACGCGTTGTTGCACAGTAGCACACTGTATTGCACCGATTATTGATTCTTACGTAAGAAGGCACTACTCAATAATAATTACAGTAATTACTGTTCAGTATTTTATTTTATTGATTCAATAATTGCTACGTTGATATTTTATATTACTGTTGTTTTAATAATTGTCACTACACAGTATTTTCTATTATCAGATCAATAATTCATATTATTTGAATAATATTATTAGATAACATTATTGGCAATGTCTAGAAAGTTCTGTCTAAGGAGAGGTTTGGTCATCTAATTACGCGCCAGTAAGGAGAAATCCTTATTGGAAAGCCCCCTCTTTCCTGGAAATTTCCTGGTTGCCAGTACTGTGATTCTGTAATATTATTTGTGAATAATTAATTATTGATTTATATGATGAGAAAAATATTAATTTTATGTGGATATAGATGGAGAAAATTTTTAAGTGACAATTATTTAAAAAAAATGATATTTTATCATTTCTGATAAAATAATTTATTTAATAATATAATAATGGTGATAGTTTTACAATGAATGTGGGATATATGAGTATATGAGGAGGAAGAGTATTTTTTTTGTATTAAATGATTAACACATGTTTTGTGTGTCGGTAGACCCCATTTCTTGACTGAAATTTGATTATAGCCTGTAAAATCGCCCGTTTATGGATTTCGGTCAACTTCTGTTTGGAATTTGAAAAAAACTTTCTTCTGCAAAGTTGTAGAGAATTGAATTTCTTATAAAAAGTCGCGAGATTTGAATTTTCTGATAAAAGGGTTATTTTCTATGAATTATTAAAGTTTTGGAAAATAAAATAATTTTTATTAATTATGGGTGGGACCCACTTTTATTCTAACACATGTGGGCTGCTAATTTGGGTCAAGGATGGCTGGTGGCTGAATTGGCATGCGTAAAAATGAGTTTTGTGATTATAATATTTTATTATTTAGTCTCCTTTGGCGTTCTAGCATTTTCCTATAAATAGGTGCTTAAGTTAGAATTAAAAATCACACCAGAAACAAGTTTTCTCTCTTTCTCTCTCTAGATTATTGAGTGTATTTTGTGAGTATTTAGATACTTTGAGAGTTTCTATTCATCAGAGCAAGTTTCTTTCAGCCTTATACCGGTATTCCGACCAGAAGTACTGTCTTTACGAGGTAAGGGATGTTATTTTATTCAAAAATGATATTATTTCTTCAATATCATTATGCCGAAATATTGGTTAGAAATTTTTATCAAATTTAGAACTTTTCACGTCGTGATTACTATTCATGAGTTACTATTCACGAGTTACTATTCACCGAAAATGAAATTTTCTTCTTTTCGTCCAAAATATCTATTCTGGGTACTAGCTTTGATTGTATCCATGTTTTGATCATTCTTGAATTTTACTTCACTATGAATAATTATAAGGTATTTTTGGACATGGATAAATCGAAATACGAATCCTTAATATTTGTTATTTTGTTTCACTGGATTCGTTTTCTTTAAGATATTTTTTTTCATCATCCTCAGTCCTAAATGATGATATTACTGAATATCTTTGGCCTGTAGAGCAAAGATGAATGATTAACTAATGAATATCTTTGGCCCGTAGTGCAAAGATGAACAGGTGTTGAGATGAATATGACCGACTGGTGATACAAATGAATATCTTTGGCCTGTAGTGCAAAGATGAATATTTGATTAAAGATGGTTATTGATTGTTGTTACAGGGATAAAATATTGATGATGGACTTTTAAATCTTAGAAGATAGTAGAACTCATTCTCTACTTGACTCTTCTAATGGTTTGCTGTTTCCGCTGCAGTTATTGATTTAAAACTTGTTGTCTATTGTATTCTATTAGATTTTTCCCTGTTGAAGACTAACGATAATTTGTTCTATATTATCTTAGTCATAATGTTCTTTACTGGGCTAGTTGAGTTCACCCTTTTCCTTTTTGTTCCATTTTTCTCAGGAGGCGAGAATGTAGCGAGTACTAGTCGGGGTATGGAATGATGGTTCTAGAAGTTATTTTAGTAGTCCTCACCATTTTTGTGAAATAATGTATCAATAATTGTGATGAGGACTTATTTGAGTGTGGATATTGTCTAGATGACAATATTTGTATTTAAACTCACAGTTCTTATGTTGTAACAGTAAAGATGTAGTTGTTTCTGTACCATGTATTTTGGCGACTCAGAATGGGTGTTGTATACCTATTTTGGGGGCGTCACAGTTGGTATCAGAGCTTAGGGATATGATCTCTGGCGGAGATCGGAGAATAGAACTAGGAGGGGAGAGACGAATAAATTCTTCGCTAGTGTGTCCTACCTAAGCTTATTTATTGGTCAGTCATAATATAGGGGTATTATGTGATTTGTTAATTTATTTAATTAACCCTTGTTTTATGGCAGTATTTGAGAATGTCGACTGAGAATGTTAACAGTGGAGTAAATGAGACCGTGGAGACACCGGTGCTTACCAACGAGGAGAACATGCAACAGGCTGTCAATGTTCCTCCTGTGAACAACACCAATGAGCAGATGATGAACGATGGAATGTTTAGAAGTTTTTTGCAATTCATGCAAAACCAGGCGAGGGAGACTCGTGTTCAAAATACAGGAGGAAATGATAGCAATTCACGGTTTGTCACAGCCAAACAGTTCAAAGAATTGAGACCACCAGAATTTAAGGGAAAGCCAGATCCGATCATGGCGGAAACGTGGGTCAAGCAAATTACCAAGATATTCGATGTCTTGGGATGCACGGAGGAACAGAAGGTTCCATTCGCCACCTTTATGTTCCGTGGCGAGGCAGACTACTGGTGGGAGTCTGTGAAGCGTACCCATCCAGCCGCACTTAGCATGTCTTGGGAGACATTTCAGAAACTGTTCAATGATAAGTACTTTCCTGAAAGTATTCGTCATATGAAGGAGGTAGAGTTTATTAGACTAGAGCAGAATAATATGACGGTATCTCAGTACGAAGCGAAGTTTGCAAAGTTGTCCAGGTTTGCACCTCATTTGGTGGAGAATGAGGAACGTATGACGAGGATGTTTCTGAGAGGTTTGAAACCCGGCATACGTCAATATCTCATTTCTCATAAATTTTCTCTCTATTCAGATGTTATCAATAGGGCTCAATTATTAGAGCGAGATAACGAGTACGGTCAACTGAGGGACCACAACCAGGATCATATCGGTGACAGCAGTCATCAGAACAATGATAACCAGCGGAGAAAGAAAAATACAGACAAGAACGTCAACCACTCTGGTGGTAATCGTGGCTATGAAAATAGAAGAAGCGAGTCGGGAGGAGATTTTAAAAAGAGGAGATTCAACAATGACAATACGAAGACGTCAGCACCAGCAGCAACTGGTTCCAAGGGAGGAGAACGACCACCGATTATATGCTATAAGTGCGGAAAAGAAGGACATATCAGCCCAAACTGCCCACAACAGTTTAAGGTATGTTATAATTGTGGAAAGGAAGGACATATCGCTCGAGATTGCACTGTAGCAAAACCAAGTCCAGCGGGGATGGTGACTCAAAAAGCTGCCCCAGAAAAGATAAAGTCAACGGTGCCTGGAAGAGCGTTTGTCGTGACTGGTCAACTTGCGAGGAACCCAAACGAGGTGATTACGGGTAAGCTAATCATAAATTCATGCGAAGTTTATACCTTATTAGATACCGGTTCTACCCATTCTTTTATCTCTCCTGCTTGTGCTCAACGTTTAAACTTGACTCCGGAGAAGTTAGACTTTGATTTATCTGTGGAGACTCCGTTAGGAGAAACTTTCATCACATCCACTGTTTATAAATCTTGTTTGATCCAAGTTGGCACCATCACATTACCTGTTGACCTTATCTCTTTAAAGATACTTGCTTTTGATGTGATTTTAGGGATTGATTGGTTAACTACTCATCATGCCAAAATTGATTATTTTCGTAAGGTTGTTAGTTTTCATATTCCTAACCAACCTGTTGTACGAATTCAAGCAACTAAGCCATTAAAATCAATCACTGTTATATCAAGCCATAAAGCCATTCGTTTATTAAACGGATGTCATGCTTTCTTAGCCCATGTTATGGATTTGAATAAAGACACGTCAAATTTGAATAATATTCCTGTTGTTATTGACTTTCCTGACGTATTTCCTGAAGAACTTCCCGGTCTACCCCCGGAACGTGAAATTAAATTCTTTATTGATCTTGAACCTGGTACAAAGCCCATTTCTAAAACCCCATATCGAATGGCTCCTATTGAACTTCAGGAGTAAAAGGTCCAACTACAAGAATTGTTGGACATCGGTTTCATTCGTCCTAGTACATCTCCTTGGGGTGCTCCTGTTTTATTTGTAAAGAAGAAAGATGGGAGTATGCGACTTTGTATTGATTACCGAGAGTTAAACCATGTCACTATTAAGAATAGGTATCCGCTACCTCGTATTGATGACCTGTTTGACCAGTTACAAGGAGCACAATTCTTTTCAAAGATCAATCTTCGTTCTGGATATCATCAGCTGAAGGTTAAAACTGAGGATATTCCAAAGACTGCCTTCAGAACTCGGTACGGGCATTATGAATTCCTAGTCATGTCTTTTGGATTGACTAATGCTCCTGCGGCTTTCATGGATATGATGAACCGAGTATTCAAGGATTATTTGGATCAGTTTGTTGTTGTCTTTATTGATGACATCCTCATATATTCCAAAATTCGTGAAGATCATGAGCATCATTTGAAGCTGGTACTCCAAAGGCTGCGTGAAAACAAGTTTTATGCTAAGTTGAAGAAATGCGAGTTCTGGCTTGAGGAAGTAGCATTCCTAGGGCACGTGGTGTCAAAACATGGAGTATCTGTTGAGCCGGCGAAGATTGAAGAAATACAAAGTTGGGAGCAACCAAAGACGGTGACGGAAGTACGTAGCTTTCTGGGCTTAGCTGGTTATTATCGGAGATTCGTGGAAGGGTTTTCTCGAATCGCTACCCCGTTAACTCAGCTAACTCGGAAAGATATCAAATTCGTATGGAGCGAGGAATGCGAGAAGAGTTTTCAAGAGCTTAAGAGGAGACTCATTTCGGCACCTGTTTTGACCATACCATCTGGTTCGGATGGATTTGTTATCTACAGCGATGCTTCAGGCAAAGGGCTAGGATGTGTTCTCATGCAACGTGGAAAAGTTATAGCCTATGCCTCGCGACAACTTAAAGAATATGAGAGAAATTATCCTACTCATGATCTAGAGTTGGCAGCAGTCGTTTTCGCGCTAAAGATCTGGAGGCACTATCTATATGGGGAGAAAGTGGAGATTTATTCAGACCATAAAAGTCTCAAATATTTTTTCACTCAAAAAGAACTCAACATGCGGCAACGACGTTGGGTCGAGCTGTTGAAAGATTACGACCACACTATTCAATACCATCCTGGAAAAGCAAACGTGGTAGCTGACGCGTTGAGCAGAAGATCTTATGCAGGAACGAGTGCGATGATGTCAAGTATACGCATAGAACCAACTTTAATTGATAAAGTTAAAGTTGCTCAAACCACAGACCTGGAGCTGATGCGTATGAAGAAGAAAGTGCAAGAAGGTGCTATTCCAGAAGCAAGAATCGATGAAGAAGGAATACTTCGAGTCCACTCCAGACTTTGTGTTCCTAACGATTCTGATTTGAAGTACAAGATCATGATGGAAGCACACAATACACCATTTGTAATCCATCCTGGAAGTACCAAAATGTATCGTGATCTTCGACATACATTTTGGTAGAATAATATGAAGAGAGAGATTGCAAAGTTTATCTCGAGGTGTTTAACTTGTCAACGTGTAAAGGCGGAACATCAAGTGCCAAAGGGTCCATTGCAACCACTTGAGATTCCGAAATGGAAGTGGGAACACATTACCATGGATTTCGTTACGGGTCTTCCCACGGTTTCTCAAGGCATAAATGCTATTTGGGTTATTGTTGATAGATTAACTAAGTCTGCTCATTTCTTGCCGATACGGGAGACTTATTCCCTTGAACGTCTTGCTCGTATATACGTAGATGAGATTGTGAGACTGCATGGCATGCCAGTATCCATAGTTTCGGATCGTGACCCAAGATTCACTTCAAGATTTTGGGTTAGCTTGCAAAAAGCTATGGGCACAGATTTACGATTTAGTTCGGTATACCATCCTCAAATGGACGGACAATCAGAGAGGACTATTCAAACCCTTGAAGATCTATTAAGACTTTGTGTCCTAGATTTCAAAGGGAGTTGGGATAAGTACCTACCATTGGTGGAATTCTCCTACAATAACAGTTATCAGGCAAGTATAGGTGTGGCCCCATTTGAAGCATTATATGGACGAAAGTGTCGCTCTCCAGTATGTTGGGATGAGGTGGGAGAAGCAACGTTGCTAGGACCAGAGTTGGTACGAATGACTACAGAGAAGATCCAAACGATTCGACAACGTATACAAACGGCACAGGATCGACAAAAGAGTTATGCGGATCTTCATCGAAAGGACGTGGAATTTGACATTGGGGATCATGTATTGTTGCGTGTGGCTCCATGGAAAGGAGTTACAAGATTTGGGAAGAGAGGAAAGCTCAATCCACGATTTATTGGTCCATTTCAGATTCTTGACCGAATAGAAAATGTGGCCTATAGACTCGCATTACCTCCAAGTATGTGTCGTGTTCATAATGTTTTTCATATATCTATGTTACGTAAATATGTGAAAGACCCAGACCACGTTATTGAGTTAGAACCGGATGAGATAGCTGAAGACTTAACGTACGAGGAGGTACCTGTCAAGATTTTAGATAGAAAGGAGCATGTCCTACGCACGAAGGTCATACCACAAGTAAAAGTTTTGTGGAGAAACCATGCTATTGAGGAAATGACCTGGGAGTTAGAAACGAAAATGAAAGCGAGGTATCCTCATCTTTTCGAAATACCAGGTACGTACGTCAATTTTGAGGACGAAATTTCATAAGGAGGGGAGGTTGTAAGACCCCAAATTATTATTAAATGAAATTTAAATTCCCTCTATTTATTATTTTGAAAAAGTAAGGGTTAAATTGATTAACGAGGTTAGTTATGGGTAAAATGCGCAAATATTTCAAATAAGCAGGTGGTTATAAAATATTCATTGTTGTCGGGAAATATTCGTTTGGTCGTGGAATATTCTTTCTGTCGGGGAATATTCGTACGACGGCACAGTCTTTTGTGGGCCCCATAACGGAAAGCGATTGGATGAAGAAAACGACAAGTATAAGTTGTTTATAAATAACGGCGTAGTTGTTACCGTTAATACTGTTGGAATACCCGGTGGTTAAAACACAGTAATACTCGTTGTTGCACAGTAGCACACTGTATTGCACCAATTATTGATTCTTACGTAAGAAGGCACTACTCAATAATGGTTACAGTAATTACTGTTCAGTATTTTATTTTATTAATTCAATAATTGCTGCGTTGATATTTTATATTACTGTTATTTTAATAATTGTCACTACACAGTATTTTCCATTATCAGATCAATAATTCATATTATTTGAATAATATTATTAGATAACATTATTGGCAATGTCTAGAAAGTTCTGTTTAAGGAGAGGTTTGGTCATCTAATTGCACGCCAGTAAGGAGAAATCCTTATTGGAAAGCCCCTTCTTTCCTGGGAATTGCCTGGTTGCCATGTGACGCCCCCAAAACAGGTATACATCACCTATTCTGAGTTGTCAATAACATGGTACAGAAACAACTACAACTTTATTAATACAACATAAAAACTGTGAGTGTAAATACAAATATTATCATCTAGACAATATCCACACTCAAATAAGTCCTCATTACAATTATTGGAACAATATTTTACAAAAAAAAATGGTGAGGACTACTAAAACAACTTCCTAGAACCTTCATTCCATACCCCGACTAGTACCTGCTACATTCTCGCCTCCTGAGAAGAAAATGGAACAACAAGGAAAAGGGTGAGCTCAACTAGCCCAGTAAAGAATATTATGACTAAAATAATATACAACAAATTATCGTTAGTCTTCAACAAGGAAAAATTTAATAGAATACAATAGACAACAAGTTTTAATTCATTATTCGCAGCGGAAAATAATAATTCATAGAGAAGTTACGTAGAGAATAAAATCTACGATTATCTATGAATTTAAAAGCCCATCATCAATATTTTATCCCTGTAACATCAATCAATAAATATCTTGAATCAAATAGTCATCTTTGCACTACAGGCCAAAGATATTCATCAGTTGGTCATGTTCACCTCAACACCTGTTCATCTTTGCACTACGGGCCAAAGATATTCATCATAAAATCATCAATCTTTGTACTACAGGCCAAAGATATTCAGTAACATCATCATTTAGACTGAGGATGATGAAAAATATTTTAAAGAAAACGAATCTAGTGAAGCAAAATAACAAATATTAAAGATTCGTATTTCGATTTATCCATGTCCAAAAATACCTTATCATAGTGAAGTAAAATTCAAGAATGATCAAAACATGGATACAATCAAAGCTAGTATCCAGAATAGATATTTGGACGAAAAGAAAGAAATTTCATTTTTCGGTGAATAGTAACTCGTGAATAGTAACTCGTGAATAGTAACTCATGAATAGTAACCCCAACATAAAAAGTTCCAAATTTGATAAAAAGTTCAGATCAATACTTTGGCATAATGATATTGAAGAAAATAATATCATTAAAAAAAAATAATATCCCTTACCTCGGAAAGACGGTACTTCTGACTAGAATACTAGATATAGTGCTGAAGGAAACTTGCACCGTATAGCAACACTCAAAGTATCAAATACTCACAAGAATACGCTCGATATAGAGAGAGAAATAGAGAGAAACTTGTGTTTCTGGTGTGATTTCAATTCTAACCTAAGCACCCTATTTATAGGAAAATGCTTAGAACACCAAAGCAGAAAATTTAATATAATAATAATATATTTATCAAATTTTCCTTAGCCCACCTCTAGACATCTGATCTCAGCCCATTTATATCACATACTAGCCCACTTAAATGCCAAAAAACATTTTTCTTCAAAATAATAAATAAAACTTCCAAAAATCAATTATTTCGGAACTTCAGAACTTCAATAATTCATAATAAATAGCTCTTTTATCAGAAAATTCGAATCTCGCGAGTTTTTATAGGAAATTCAATTCTCTACAACTTTGCAGAAGAAAGTTTTTCCAAATTCCAAACAAAAATTGACCGAAATTCACAAACGGACGATTTTATAGTCAATAATAAATTTTCGGTCAAGAATTATGTCCACCAACACACAAAATATGTGTTAATCATTTAATGCCACAAAAATACTCTTCCTCCTCATATACTCATATATCCCACATTCATTGTAAAAATACCACCATCAATATATTATTAAAATAATATATTTAAATGAATTATTTTATCAGAAAAAGATAAAATATTAATTTTCAACAATTGTCACATTAAAATTTTTCTCTATCTATATCCACATAAAATCACTATTTTCCTCGTCATATAAATCAATAATTAATTATACACAAATAATATTACAGAATCACAGTACTAGCAACCAGGCCGTTCCTAGGAAAGAGGGGGCTTTCCAATAAGGATCTCTCCTTACTGGCGCGCAATTAGATGACCAAACCTCTCCTTAGACAGAACTTTCTAGACATTGCCAATAATGTTATCTAATAATATTATTCAGATAATATGAATTATTGCTCCGATAATAAAAAATACTGCGTAATGACAATTATTGAAACAACAGTAATATAAAATATCAACGCAGCAATTATTGAATCAATAAAATATAATATTGAACAGTAATTACTGTAACAATTATTGAGTAGTGCCTTCTTACGTAAGAATCAATAATTGGTGCAATATCGTGTGCTACGCGTATTACCGTGTTTTAACCACCGGGTATTCCAACAGTATTAACGGTAACAACTACGCCGTTATTTATAAACAACTTATTTTTGTCGTTTTCTTCATCCAATCGCTTTCTGTTATGGGGCCCACACAAGGCTGCACCGTCGTACGAATATTCCCCGATAACAAGAATATTCCACGACCAAACAAATATTCCCCGACAACAATGAAATTTTATAACCACTTGTTTATTTAAAATATTTGCGCATTTTACCCATAACTAACCACATTAATCAAATCAACCCTTACTATTTCAGAATAATAAATAGAGGAAATTAAATTTTATTTATTAATAATTTGGGGTCTTACAACCTCCCCTCCTTATGAAATTTCGTCCTCGAAATTGACATACGTACCTGGTGTTTCGAAAAGATGAGGATACCTCGCTTTCATTTCCGTTTCCAACTCCCAGGTTATTTTCTCAATAGCATGGTTTCTCCACAAAACTTTAACTTGTGGTATGACCTTCGTGCGTAGGACATGCTCCTTCTTATCCATGATCTTGACAGGTACCTCCTCGTACGTTAAGTCTTCAGCTATCTCGTCCGGTTCTAACTCAATAACATGGTTCGGGTCTTTCACATATTTACGAAGCACAGATATATGAAAAACATTATGAACACGAGACATACTTGGAGGTAACGCAAGTCTATAGGCCACATTTCCTACTCGGTCAAGAATCTGAAATGGACCAATAAATCGTGGATTGAGCTTTCCTCTCTTCCCAAATCTTGTAACTCCTTTCCATGGAGCTACACGTAATAATACATGATCCCCAATGTTAAATTCCACGTCCTTTCGATGAAGATCCACATAACTCTTTTGTCGATCCTGTGCCGTTTGTATACGTTGTCGAATCGTTTGGATCTTCTCTGTAGTCATTCGTACCAACTCTGGTCCCAACAACGTTGCTTCTCTCACCTCATCCCAACATACTGGAGAGTGACACTTTCGTCCATACAATGCTTCAAAGGGAGCCACACCTATACTTGCTTGATAACTGTTGTTGTAGGAGAATTCCACCAATGGTAGGTACTTATCCCAACTTCCTTTGAAATCTAGGACACAAAGTCTTAATAGATCTTCAAGAGTTTGAATAGTCCTCTCTGATTGCCCGTCCGTTTGAGGATGGTATGCCGAACTGAACCGTAAATCCGTGCCCATAGCTTTTTGCAAGCTAACCCAAAATCTTGAAGTGAATCTTGGGTCACGATCCGAAACTATGGATACTGGCATGCCATGCAACCTTACAATCTCATTCACGTACATACTAGCAAGACGTTCAAGGGAATAAGTCTCCCGTATCGGCAAGAAATGAGCAGACTTGGTTAATCTATCAACTATAACCAAAATAGCATTTATGCCTTGAGAAACCGTGGGAAGACCCGTAACGAAATCCATGGTAATGTGTTCCCACTTCCATTTCGGAATCTCAAGTGGTTGCAATGGACCCTTTGGTAATTGATGCTCCGCCTTTACACGTTGACAAGTTAAACACCTCGAGATAAACTTTGTAATCTCTCTCTTCATATTGTTCCACCAAAATGTATGTCGAAGATCACGATACATTTTAGTACTTCCAGGATGGATTGCAAATGGTGTATTGTGTGCCTCCATCATGATCTTGTACTTTAAATCAGAATCGTTAGGAACACAAAGTCTGGAGTGGACTCGAAGTATTCCTTCTTCATCGATTCTTGCTTCTGGAATAGCACCTTCTTGCACTTTCTTCTTCATCCGCATTAGCTCCGGGTCTGTAGCTTGAGCAACTTTAACTTTATCAATTAAAGTTGGTTCTACACGTATACTTGACATCATCGCACTCGTTCCTGCATATGATCTTCTACTCAACGCGTCAGCTACCACGTTTGCTTTTCCAGGATGGTATTGAATAGTGTGGTCATAATCTTTTAACAGCTCGAGCCAACGTCGTTGCCGCATGTTGAGTTCTTTTTGAGTGAAGAAATATTTGAGGCTTTTATGGTCTGAATATATCTCCACCTTCTCCCCATATAGATAGTGCCTCCAGATCTTTAGTGCGAAAACGACTGCTGCCAACTCTAGATCATGAGTAGGATAATTCCTCTCATATTCTTTAAGTTGTCGCGAGGCATAGGCTATGACTTTCTCACGTTGCATGAGAACACATCCTAACCCTTTGCCTAAAGCATCGCTGTAGATAACAAATCCATCCGAACCAGATGGTATTGTCAGAACAGGTGCCGAAATGAGTCTCCTCTTAAGTTCTTGGAAACTCTTCTCGCATTCTTCGCTCCATACGAATTTGATATCCTTCCGAGTCAGCTGAGTTAACGGGGTAGCGATTCGAGAAAACCCTTCTACGAATCTCCGATAATAACCAGCTAAGCCTAGAAAGCTACGTACATCGGTCACCGTCTTCGGTTGCTCCCAGCTTTGTATTGCTTCAATCTTCGTCGGGTCCACAGATACTCTATGTTTTGACACCACGTGCCCTAGGAATGCTACTTCCTCAAGCCAGAACTCGCATTTTTTCAACTTAGCATATAGCTTGTTTTCACGCAGCCTTTGGAGTACCAGCTTCAAATGGTGCTCATGATCTTCACGGCTTTTGGAATATATGAGGATGTCATCAATAAAGACAACAACGAACTGATCCAAATAATCCTTGAATACTCGATTCATCATATCCATGAAAGCCGCAGGAGTATTAGTCAATCCAAAAGACATGACTAAGAATTCATAATGCCCGTACCGAGTTCTAAAGGCAGTCTTCGGAATATCCTCAGTTTTAACCTTCAGCTGATGATATCCAGAACGAAGATCGATTTTTGAAAAGAATTGTGCTCCTTGTAACTGGTCAAACAGGTCATCAATACTGTAAGACCCCGAATTTTATGAAATAAAAGTATTCAATTTTTCTTATAATTACTATTCAGTAAATGGTTAAATTGATAAAAGTTTAAAGTTATGGGTGAAATATGAAATTTTTTTTTCAAAATAAGCAAGTGGTTATAAAATAATCATTGTTGTCGGGGAATATTCGTTTGGTCGTGAAATATTCTTTTTGTCGGGGAATATTCGTACGACGGCGCAGCTATTTGTGGGCCCCATAACGAATAACTGTCGGGTGAAGAAAACGACAAATTTGAGTTTTTACAAATAACGGCGTAGTTGTTACCGTTAACACTGTTGGAATACCGGTGGTTAAAATACAGTAATACGCGTTATTGCACAGTAGCACACGGTATTGCACAGTATTTTTAAAATTATTGATTCTTACGTAAGATGGCACTACTCAATAATTGTTACAGTAATTACTGTTCAATATTTTATTTTATTGATTCAATAATTGCTACGTTAAAATTTTATATTATTGTTGTTCAATAATTGTTGATGCACAGTATTTTCCTTTATCAGATCAATAATTCATATTATTTGAATAATATTATTAGATAACATTATTGGCAATGTCTAGAAAGTTCTGCCTAAGGAGAGGTTTGGTCATCTAATTGCGCGCCAGTAAGGAGAAATTCTTATTGGAAAGCCCCCTCTTTCCTGGGAACGGCCTGGTTGTCATAAATGTGATTCTGTAGTATTATTTGTGAATAATTAATTATTGATTAATATGATAAGGAAATATTTATTTTATGTGGATATAAATGAGGGATATATTTTTGTGGTTAAAAATGAAGGAGTTAATGTTGAGATTTTTGTCAGTATTTTTGTCGGAATGGAGGTATTAAAAATCAGGGTTTTTGAGATAGTTTGCGGGGGTTATAATTTTTAATCCGACCGTTGGATCGTGGTAATTTTTGGATATGTTATACATATATAAGTTGAGTATATGTCCACAAATTTTGAACCGTTAAAAATGAACGTATGATTTATTACGAATTTTACAAGATGACTGGTTCAGAAATTGTTGAATTTTCAGAGTTTATCATTTTGATGGAAAATTCTAGAATTGGTAGGCCCCACTTGTGGTTGGTGAAGAAATGTGCTGAATTATATTTCAAATGTGGTGGGTGGGAATAGTAGCAGGTAAAGCCATCAGGTTGCAGGTCAAACCTACCAAAATTTTCCTATAAATAGAGGGCTAAGTTAGAATTGAAAATCACACCAGAAACATAAGCTTTCTCTCTTTCTCTCTCTATATTATGAAGCATATTTTGTGAGTTTTTAGATACTTAGTGAGTTTCTATTCATCAGTGCAAGTTTCCTTCAGCCTTATACCGATCAGAAGTACTGCTCTTTTGAGGTAAGGGATAGTAAGGGATAGTAAGGGATTTTAAGAGTTGTTATGTTTTTCAGTTTCGTAATTTTTCTGAACTTCAAAAATTCTTGAAAAATTTGAAATGATATTTTGATGAGTTTTATTGATTGTGTCCAAAAATGGTGATTTTTGGATGTATAGATTAAGAGTTATGAATTTTATGGGAAAAGACTATTTTAAAAGTAACAGCTTATAATTCCTTGTGGTTAACTCCAAAATTGATGAAATTTTTATTGGGAGTACATGTATATGATAGAAGTATACTCTGTAAATTTTAAAAATTTTAGACAAAAGTATAATTTTTGATAAATGTCTAAAAATTCGGCTGTTTTGGCCATATGAAAAATAGTAAACGACTTTTAAAAATTATGAGAAAAATATATGTTCAATATTGGACTATATTATGCTAAATCCCAGAAAAGAAATATTTTTGGAACGGATTTGGTATTTTTCATGAAAATAGTCTAGTTATGAGAAAATGAATTAAATATGTTATGTGAAGTAAGAAAATTGGAAAATAGGATTTTATGGCTTGAGAATCCTATATATGAGGTATATACAGATTTTTGATGAGGGTTTTGGTTATTGATGATGAAATTATAAGAGTTGGCATTTTATGATGATTAAATTCATTAATTAGTAAAGTGTAAACAATTTAAATAAATTGTTTATAAGCTTAAGAAATGTTATTCTTTCAATATCATTATACCGAAGTATTGGTATGAATTTTATTGTGGAATTTCTACCTTTTTGAGTCGGTGTTACTATTCACGAGTTACTATTCATGAGTTACTATTCACGAGTTACTATTCACGACAAAATTGGTTTCTTTTACTAACCAAATTATAGTTGATTTATGAATATTACTCTTGAGATTAAATCTATATGTTGATTATATTGATTTTATTATCATATATAACATTTTTATAACCCTGATGTTGAATTTCTCTTTCACTGGAGTGTAAAGATGGGTAGATTATTGGTATGATCATGACTAGGGTTCTCTTTGGCCTGTAGTGCAAAGTTGAATTGTGACTGATATGATCATGACCATTGAATTTACAATTGAATATCTTTAGCTTAAGTGTAAAGATGAATTGATTAACATGGTTATAATTATGGTGTATATAAATTCTGAAATGATTATATATTTCTTTGAGATATAAATATATGACTTGATATGACAGTGATTGATTTTAATGGCTTTGTTGCTTGAATTCGAACAACAGGTTGATTAGGAATATGAAAACTAATCACCTTACGAAAACAATCAATTTTGACATGATGAGTAGTTAACCAATCAATTCCTAAAATCACGTCAAATGCAAGTATCTTTAAAGAGATAAGGTCAACAGGTAAGGTGATGGTACCAACTTAGATCAAACAAGATTTATAAACAGTAGATGTGATGAAAGTTTCCCCTAACGGAGTCTCCACAGATAAATCAAAGTCTAATTTCTCCGGAGTCAAGTTTAAACGTTGAGCACAAGCAGGAGAAATAAATGAATGGGTAGCACCGGTATCTAGTAAGGTATAAACTTCACATGAATTTATGATTAGTTTACCCGTGATCACCTCGTTTGGGTTCCTCGCATGTTGACCAGTCACGACAAACGCTCTTCCAGGAACTGTTGACTTTGACTTTTCTGGGGCAGCCTTTTGAGTCACCGTCCCCGCTGAACTTGGTTTCGCTATCGTACAATCTCGAGCGATATGTCCTTCCTTTTCACAATTATAGCATACCTTGAACTGTTGTGGACAGTTTGGGCTGATATGTCCCTCTTTTTCACATTTATAGCATATAACCGGTGGTCGTTCTCCTCCCTTAGAACCAGTTGCTGCTGGTGCTGACGTCTTCGTATTGTCATTGTTGAATCTCCTCTTTTTAAAATCTCCTCCTGACTCGCTTCTTCTATTTTCATAGCCACGATTACCACCAGAGTGGTTGCCGTTCTTGTCTATATTTTTCTTTCTCTGCTGATTATCATTGTTCTGATGACTGTTGTCACCGATATGATCCTGGTTGTGGTCCCTCGGTTAACCGTACTCGTTATCTCGCTCTAATAATTGAGCCCTGTTGACAACATCTGAATAGAGAGAAAATTTATGAGAAATGAGATATTGACGTATGTCGGGTTTCAAACCTCTCAGAAACATTCGCGTCATACGTTCCTCATTCTCCACCAAATGAGGTGCAAACCTAGACAACTCCGCAAACTTCGCCTCGTACTGGGACACCGTCATGTTATTCTGCTCCAGTCTAATAAACTCTACCTCCTTCATATGACGAATACTTTCAGGAAAGTACTTGTCATTGAATAGCTTCTGAAATATCTCCTAAGACATGCTGAGTGCAGCTGGATGGGTCCGCTTCACAGATTCCCACCAGTAGTCTGCCTCGCCACGGAACATAAAGGTGGCAAATGGAACCTTCTGTTCCTCCGTGCATCCCAAGACATCAAATATCTTGGTAATTTACTTGAACCATGTCTCCGCCTTAATCGGATCCGGCTTTCCCCAGAATTCTGGTGGTCCCAACTCTTTGAACTGCTTGGCTGTGACCATCTGTGCGCTGCCATTGTTTCTTCCTATATTTTGAACAGGAATCTCCTTCGTCTGGTTTTACATGAATCGCAAAAAGCTTCTAAACATCTCATCGTTCACCGTCTGCTCAGTGGTGTTGTTCACAGGAGGAACATTGCCAGCTTGTTGCACGTTCTCCTCGTTGGTGAGTACAGGTGTCTCCACGGTTTCATTTACTCCACTGTTAACATTCTCAGTCGACATTCTCAAATACTGCCATAAAACAAGGGTTAATTTAACAAATTAACAAATCACATAATATCCCTATATTATGATCAACCAACAAATAAGCTTAGGTAGGACACACTAGCGAAGGATTTACTCGTCTCTCCCCTCCTAGTTCTATTCCTCGATCTCCGCCAGAGATCATATACCTAAGCTCTGATACCAACTGTGACGCCCCCAAAACAGGTATACATCACCTATTCTGAGTCGTCAATAACATGGTACAGAAACAACTACAACTTTATTAATACAACATAAAAACTGTGAGTGTAAATACAAATATTGTCATCTAGACAATATCCACACTCAAATAAGTCCTCATTACAATTATTGGAACAATATTTTACAAAAAAAAAATGGTGAGGACTACTAAAACAACTTCCTAGAACCTTCATTCCATACCCCGACTAGTACCTGCTACATTCTCGCCTCCTGAGAAGAAAATGGAACAACAAGGAAAAGGGTGAGCTCAACTAGCCCAGTAAAGAATATTATGACTAAGATAATATACAACAAATTATCGTTAGTCTTCAACAGGGAAAAATTTAATAGAATACAATAGACAACAAGTTTTAATTCAATATTCGCAGCGGAAAATAATAATTCATAGAGAAGTTACGTAGAGAATGAAATCTACGATTATCTATGAATTTAAAAGCCCATCATCAACATTTTATCCCTGTAACATCAATCAATAAATATCTTGAATCAAATAGTCATCTTTGCACTACAGGCCAAAGATATTCATCAGTTGGTCATGTTCACCACAACACCTGTTCATCTTTGCACTACGGGCCAAAGATATTCATCATAAAATCATCAATCTTTGCACTACAGGCCAAAGATATTCAGTAACATCATCATTTAGACTGAGGATGATGAAAAATATTTTAAAGAAAACGAATCCAGTGAAGCAAAATAACAAATATTAAGGATTCGTATTTCGATTTATCCATGTCCAAAAATACCTTATCATAGTGAAGTAAAATTCAAGAATGATCAAAACATGGATACAATCAAAGCTAGTATCCAGAATAGATATTTGGACGAAAAGAAAGAAATTTTATTTTTCGGTGAATAGTAACTCGTGAATAGTAACTCATGAATAGTAACCCCGACATAAAAAGTTCCAAATATGATAAAAAGTTCAGATCAATACTTCGGCATAATGATATTGAAGAAAATAATATCATTAAAAAAAATAACATCCCTTACCTCGGAAAGACGGTACTTCTGACTAGAATACTAGATATAGTGCTGAAGAAAACTTGCACCGTATAGCAACACTCAAAGTATCAAATACTCACAAGAATACGCTCGATATAGAGAGAGAAATAGAGAGAAACTTGTGTTTCTGGTGTGATTTCAATTCTAACCTAAGCACCCTATTTATAGGAAAATGCTTAGAACACCAAAGAAGAAAATTTAATATAATAATAATATATTTATCAAATTTTCTTTAGCCCACCTCTAGACATCTGATCTCAGCCCATTTATATCACATGCTAGCCCACTTAAATGCCAAAAAACGTTTTTCTTCAAAATAATAAATAAAACTTCCAAAAATCAATTATTTCGGAACTTCAGAACTTCAATAATTCATAATAAATAGCTCTTTTATCAGAAAATTCGAATCTCGCGAGTTTTTATAGGAAATTCAATTCTCTACAACTTTGCAGAAGAAAGTTTTTCCAAATTCCAAACAAAAATTGACCGAAATTCACAAACGGACGATTTTATAGTCAATAATAAATTTTCGGTCAAGAATTATGTCCACCAACACACAAAATATGTGTTAATCATTTAATGCCACAAAAATACTCTTCCTCCTCATATACTCATATATCCCACATTCATTGTAAAAATACCACCATCAATATATTATTAAAATAATATATTTAAATGAATTATTTTATCAGAAAAAGATAAAATATTAATTTTCAACAATTGTCACATTAAAATTTTTCTCTATCTATATCCACATAAAATCACTATTTTCCTCGTCATAAAAATCAATAATTAATTATACACAAATAATATTACAGAATCACAGTACTAGCAACCAGGCCGTTCCCAAGAAAGAGGGGGCTTTCCAATAAGGATCTCTCCTTACTGGCGCGCAATTAGATGACCAAACCTCTCCTTAGACAGAACTTTCTAGACATTGCCAATAATATTATCTAATAATATTATTCAGATAATATGAATTATTGCTCCGATAATAAAAAATACTGCGTAGTGACAATTATTGAAACAACAGTAATATAAAATATCAACGCAGCAATTATTGAATCAATAAAATATTGAACAGTAATTACTGTAACCATTATTGAGTAATGCCTTCTTACGTAAAAATCAATAATTGGTGCAATACAGTGTGCTACTGTGCATCAACATGTATTACTGTGTTTAACCACCGAGTATTCCAACAGAAAGCGATTGGATGAAGAAAACGACAAAAACAAGTTGTTTATAAATAACGGCGTAGTTGTTACCGTTAATACTGTTGGAATACTCGGTGGTTAAACACAGTAATACATGTTGATGCACAGTAGCACACTGTATTGCACCAATTATTGATTTTTACGTAAGAAGACATTACTCAATAATGGTTACAGTAATTACTGTTCAATATTTTATTGATTCAATAATTGCTGCGTTGATATTTTATATTACTGTTGTTTTAATAATTGTCACTACACAGTATTTTCTATTATCGGAGCAATAATTCATATTATCTGAATAATATTATTAGATAACATTATTGTCAATGTCTAGAAAGTTCTGTCTAAAAAGAGGTTTGGTCATCTAATTGCGCGCCAGTAAGGAGAGATCCTTATTGGAAAGCCCCCTCTTTCCTAGGAACGGCCTGGTTGCCAGTACTGTGATTCTGTAATATTATTTGTGTATAATTAATTATTGATTTATATGATGAGAAAAATATTGATTTTATGTGGATATAGATGGGAAAAAATTTTAATATGACAATTGTTGAAAATTAATATTTTATCTTTTTCTGATAAAATAATTCATTTAAATATATTATTTTAATAATATATTAACGGTGATATTTTTACAATGAATGTGGGATATATGAGTATATGAGGAGGAAGAGTATTTTTGTTGGATTAAATGTTTAACACATGTTTTGTGTGTTGGTGGACACAATTCTTGACCGAAAATTTATTATAGACTGTAAAATCGCCCGTTTCTGGATTTCGGTCAATTTCTGTTTGGAATTTGGAAAAAATTTTCTTCTGCAAAGTTGTAGAGAATTAAATTTTCTATGGAAAAGACGTGAGGTTTGAATTTTTCTGATAAAAAGACTATTTATTATGAATTATTGAAATTATGGATTATTGAGTCTGAATTGATTTTGTAACAAAAATTGTTTAAAGCATGTTTTTCATTTTTGGTGCATTTGTGTGGAAAATGTATTTTTGATGTGGTGGGCTAAGGAAAATTTGGTTATAAATATATTATTATATTCAATTTTCTGCTTTGGTGTTCTAAGCAATTTCCTATAAATAGGGTGCTTAGGTTAGAATTGAAAATCACACCAGAAACTGAAGTTTTCTCTCTATTTCTCTCTCTATATTATCGAGTGTATTCTTGTGAGTACTTTGATATCTTGAGTGTTGCTATACGGTGCAACTTCGTTCAGCGTTATTCCAGTCAGGAGTACTGCTCTTTTGAGGTAAGGGATTGTAAGGGATTGTAAGGGATATTGTCGTAAAGGATTGTAAGGGATTGTAAGGGATATTGTCGTAAGGGATTGTAAGGGATTGTAAGGGATGTTATTTCTTCTTAAATGATATTATTTTCTTCAATATCATTATGCCGCAGTATTGAACTGAACTTTTTATCAAATTTGGAACTTTTCATGTCGGGGTTACTATTCACGAGTTACTATTCATGAGTTACTATTCACGAGTTACTATTCATGAGTTACTATTCACGAGTTATTATTCATGAGTTAGTATTTACGAGTTACTGTGACGCCCCCAGAATAGGTATACAACACCCATTCTGAGTCGCCAAATACATGGTACAGAAAGCAAACTACAACTTCAATAATACAATTGTCGTGCAAAATATGACAACACATACTGTGAGTTTAAATACAAATATTGTCTTCTAGACAATATCCACACTCAAATAAATCCTCATTACAATTATTCAAACACTATTTTACAGAAATAGTGAGGACTGCTAATACATCTTTCTAGAACCATCACTCTATACCTCGACTAGATCCTGCTATGTTCTCACCTCCTGAGAAGAAAAATGGAACAAAAAGGAAAAGGGTGAGCTCAACTAGCCCAGTAAAGAATATTATGACTTAAGATAATATACAACAAATTATCGTTAGTCTTCAACAGGGAAAAATCTGATAAAATATAATCGACAACAAGTTTTAGATCAACAACTGCAGCGGAAACAGCAAACCATTAGAAGAGTCAAGTAGAGAAAGAATTCTACTATCTTCTAAGATTTAAAAGTCCATCATCAATATTTTATCCCTGTAACATCAATTAATAATCATCTTTATCCAAATATTCATCTTTGCACTACAGGCCAAAGATATTCATTTGTATCACCTGTCAGTCATGTTCATCTCAACACCTGTTCATCTTTGCACTACAGGCCAAAGATATTCATCAAGTAATCATACATCTTTGTACTACAGGCCAAAGATATTCATTAACATCATCATTTAGGACTGAGGATGATGAAAAATATCTTAAAGAGAACGAATCCAATGAGACAGAAGGACAAATAGTAGGGATTCGTATAACAGTTTATCCAAGATCAATAATACTTCATAATAATCAATTGTGAAGCAGAATTCAAAAATAAAGATCAAAACATGGATACAATCAAAGATAGTAACCATAATAGACATCTTGCACAAAAAGGAAAAATTTTATTTTTCAGTGAATAGTGCCGTATTCGTGAATAGTGCCGTATACGTGAATAGTGCCGTATACATGAATAGTAACCCCGACACAAAAAGTTCCAAATTTGATAAAAACTTATATCAATATTTCAGCATAATGATATTGAAGAAAATAATATCATTTAAGAAGAAAATAATATCCCTTACCTCAAGATATCAGTACTTCTGGTCGGAATACCGGTATAAGGCTGAAAGAAACTTGCTCTGATGAATAGAAACTCTCAAAGTATCTAAATACTCACAAAATACACTTAATAATCTAGAGAGAGAAAGAGAGAAAACTTGTTTCTGGTGTGATTTTCAATTCTAACTTAGCCCTCTATTTATAGGAAAATTTTAGTAGGTTTGACCTGCAACCTGATGGCTTTACCTGTTACTATTCCCACCCACCACATTTGAATAAAAATCTCAGCACATTTCTTCACCAACCAAGAGTGGGGCCCACCAATTCTAGAATTTTCTACCAAAATGATTAACTCCGAAAATTCAACAATTTCTGAACCAGTCATCTCGTAAAATTCATAATAAATCATACGTTCATTTTTAACGGTTCAAAATTTGTGGACATATACTCAACTTATATATGTATAACATATCCAAAAATTACCACGATCCAACGGTCGGATTAAAAATTATAACCCCCGCAAACTATCTCAAAAACCCTGATTTTTAATACCTCCATTCCGACAAAAATACTGACAAAAACCTCAACATTAACTCCTTCATTTTTAACCACAAAAATATATCCCTCATTTATATCCACATAAAATAAATATTTCCTTATCATATGAATCAATAATTAATTATTCACAAATAATATTACAGAATCACATTTATGACAACCAGGCCGTTCCCAGGAAAGAGGGGGCTTTCCAATAAGGATTTCTCCTTACTGGCGCGCAATTAGATGACCAAACCTCTCCTTAGACAGAACTTTCTAGACATTGCCAATAATGTTATCTAATAACATTATTCAAATAATATGAATTATTGATCTGATAATGGAAAATACTGTGCAGCAACAATTATTGAAACAACAATAATATAAAATACCAATGCAACAATTATTGAATCAATAAAATAAAATATTGAACAATAACTACTGTAACAATTATTGAGTAGTGCATTCTTACGTAAGAATCAATAATTGGTGCAATACCGTGTGCTACTGTATTTTAACCACCGGGTATTCCAGCAGTATTAACGGTAACAACTACGCCGTTATTTATAAATAACTTATACTTGTCATTTTCTTCATCCAATCGCATTCCGTTATGGGGCCCACACAAGGCTGCGTCGTCGTACGAATATTCCCCGACAGCAAGAATATTCCACGACCAACCGAATATTCACCGACCAAAAATAAATATTTTATAACCACTTGCTTATTTTGCAAAATTTGCACATTTCACCCATAACCAAAGTATTATATCAAATTAACCCCTTATTATTCACAATAATATTTAGAGAAAATTTAATTTTATTCATTAATAAGTTGGGGTCTTACAGTTACTATTCACGAGTTACTATTCATGAGTTACTATTCACGAGTTACTATTCATGGGTTACTATTCACGAGTTACTATTTATAACAAAATTAGTTTCTTTTTCTAACCAAATTATAGTTGATTTATGAATATTATTCTTGAGATTAAAACTATATGTTGATCATATTAATTTTTATTATCATATATAACATTTTTATAACGCTAATGATGATATTTCTCTTTGACTTGAGTGTAAAGATGGGTAGATTTTTGGTACGATCATGACTATGGGTTCTCTTTGGCCAGTAGTGCAAAGTTGAATTGTTGACTGGTATGATCATGACCATTGAATTTATAATTGAATATCTTTAGCTTAAGTGCAAAGGTGAAATGATCAACGTGGTTATAATTATTGGTTATATAAATTTTGAAGTGATTATATATTTCTTTGAGATAATAATATATTTGGCTTGTAGTGTATATATGAGCTGTTGAGGAATATCTTTGGCCTGTAGTGCAAAGATGAGTTGTTGATGAATATCTTTGGCCCGTAGTGCAAAGATGACTTGTTGTTGAATATCTTTGGCATATAGTGTAAAGATGAGTTGTTGATGAATATCTTTGGCCCGTAGTGCAAAGATGAAATTATTAATATGATTATGAACATGAACTGTGATTTGGTATAACCATGATCTTTGATTTTTCAGGTAAAGACAAGTGATGAAAATTATCTTTGTTCTGAATGAGAAGAGGAATTTAGAACTACAAATATGATTATGAGTTATACATGTGATTGTGGACAAGAATTGTTGATTGATGTTACAGGGATAAAACATTGTTGGTGGACTTTTAACATGGACAAGATAATAGACTTTGTAGTCTATTTGACTCTTCTAATGGATTGCTCGTTCCGCTGCAACTATGGTTGAAAAATTTTATCATCTACCATATGTTCTAAATCTCTGATTTAATTCTGTTGAAGGCTATTGATAATTTAATTATCTTTAGTCATGATATTCTTTACTGAGCTAGTTGTGCTCACCCTTCTGTTTCACAATTCCTTTCAGGTAATAAGAGTGTAGCTGGGTCGAGCGGGGATAACAGGAGAATAGAACGGTGGTCATCATTTAGTAGTTATATTTGGTGAATCATCTGGGGTGAGGCGAACCCAACGTTGGAAGGGTGTTTTGCCACTATCATACCAGATGTCTAATAACATACAATCTCGTGTCATCATAAGACAGGGATGTGCTCATCCACTTGATGAGTATATTTACGAGCACTACCTATATAATCTTGATATTTGTTTGAAGTATAATTCTCAATTAGAGACAGTGGAGATAATGATAAGTCAAGAGAAGACTCACCATTGGGAAGAATATGATAGTAATCTTCTTATTTTTCTTTGGGGTCTATTGGGTCAACCAAGGATAATTCTGTGGCCATATGATATCTATCATAACCTAGACGTGCGGCCTCCCATGTACGAGGGTTTCCTTGAGTACTTCCCAAAGATTCTAATTTCTAAAACAGTTTTTGACTATACCTTTATGTAATGTGTCATTGTGACGTGCTATCCGAGGTTGGGACATGAGTCACAGTTGGTATATGTTTGTACCCAAACTCATAGCATATGTGTTGTTGTATTTTGCACGATAATTATTGTAATAAAGTTGTAGTTGTTATCTGTACCATGTATTTGGCGACTCAAAATGGGTTGGATGGAATGGACCTATTTTGGGGGCGTTACAGTTACTATTCATGAGTTACTATTCACGAGTTACTATTCACGAGTTACTATTTACCGAAAATGAAATTTTCTTCTTTTCGTCCAAAATATCTATTCTGGGTACTAGCTTTGATTGTTTCCATGTTTTGATCATTCTTGAATTCTACTTCACTATGAATAATTATAAGGTATTTTTGGACATGGATAAATCGAAATACGAATCCTTAATATTTGTTATTTTGTTTCACTGGATTCGTTTTCTTTAAGATATTTTTCATCATCCTCAGTCCTAAATGATGATATTACTGAATATTTTTGGCCTGTAGAGCAAAGATGAATGATTAACTAATGAATATCTTTGGCCCGTAGTGCAAAGATGAACAGGTGTTGAGATGAATATGACCGACTGGTGATACAAATGAATATCTTTGGCCTGTAGTGCAAAGATGAATATTTAATTAAAGATGGTTATTGATTGTTGTTACAGGGATAAAATATTGATGATGGACTTTTAAATCTTAGAAGATAGTAGAACTCATTCTCTACTTGACTCTTCTAATGGTTTGCTGTTTCTGCTGCAGTTATTGATTTAAAACTTGTTGTCTATTGTATTCTATTAGATTTTTCCCTGTTGAAGACTAACGATAATTTGTTCTATATTATCTTAGTCATAATGTTCTTTACTGGGCTAGTTGAGCTCACCCTTTTCCTTTTTGTTCCATTTTTCTCAGGAGGCGAGAATGTAGCGAGTACTAGTCGGGGTATGGAATGATGGTTCTAGAAGTTATTTTAGTAGTCCTCACCATTTTTGTGAAATAATGTATCAATAATTGTGATGAGGACTTATTTGAGTGTGGATATTGTCTAGATGACAATATTTGTATTTAAACTCACAGTTCTTATGTTGTAACAGTAAAGATGTAGTTGTTTCTGTACCATATATTTTGGCGACTCAGAATGGGTGTTGTATACCTATTTTGGGGGCGTCACAGTGATAATGCAGAATAAATTATCATTAGCCTTCAACAATGTTAAACTGATAAAATATAATAGACATCAAGTTTAACTGCAGCGGAACAAGCAATCCATTAAAAGAGTCATGTAGAAAATGAACTCTACTATCTTTTATGATTTAAAAAGATTTTCAACACTGCTATCGCTGAGACTCAGCTTAATAAAATAATCCACATCATCGAATCACCCCTGCACTACGGCCAAGGATATTCGTATATTCATTAATGGTCATGATCATGCCAACCACTGTCCATCAATGCACTACGGGCCAATGAGGACTTTTACCACATCATTTGTAACATTACGGTCATGATTATACCGAATAATCCCTGGTCATAATCATATCAAGTCCATCTATGCACTACAGGCCACAGATACTTTCAACATTTTATAAACATGAGGATGATTGTAAGACCCCAATTTTTATAAATAAAGATGAATTTTCTATAAATATCATTTTTTTAATATTATGGAGTTAATTTGATATAATGTTATAGTTATGGGTAATATTTATAAATTTTACAAAGTACGCAAGTTGTTATATAATATTCGATTGGTCGGAGAATATTCGTTTTAACAGAGAATATTCGTACAACGGCACAATCATTGGTGGACCCCACAACGGAATTATTGTCGGATTGAGAAAACGATAAAAATATTTTATTAAAAATAACGGCGAAAGTTTTAACCGTTGATACTGTTGAACTACTCGGTAGTAAAAGTACAGTAATACGCGTGGTTGCATAGTAGCACACGGTATTGATTATTTTATAACCACCTGCTTCTTTGAAATATTTGCGCATTTTACCCATAACTAACCTCATTAATCAATTTAACACTTACTATTTCAAAATAATAAATAGAGGGAATTTAAATTTCATTTATTAATAATTTGGGGTCTTACAACCTCCCCTCCTTATGAAATTTCGTCCTCGAAATTGACGTACGTACCTGGTGTTTCGAAAAGATGAGGATACCTCGCTTTCATTTCCGTTTCCAACTCCCAGGTCATTTTTCCTCAATAGCATGGTTTCTCCACAAAACTTTAACTTGTGGTATGACCTTCGTGCGTAGGACATGCTCCTTTCTATCTAAGATCTTGACAGGTACCTCTTCGTACGTTAAGTCTTCAGCTATCTCGTCTGGTTCTAACTCAATAACGTGGTCTGGGTCTTTCACATATTTACGTAACACAGATATATGAAAAACATTATGAACACGAGACATACTTGGAGGTAACGCGAGTCTATAGGCCACATTTCCTACTCGGTCAAGAATCTGAAATGGACCAATAAATCGTGGATTGAGCTTTCCTCTCTTCCCAAATCTTGTAACCCCTTTCCATGGAGCCACACGCAACAATACATGATCCCCAATGTCAAATTTCACGTCCTTTCGATGAAGATCCGCATAACTCTTTTGTCGATCCTGTGCCGTTTGTATACGTTGTCGAATCGTTTGGATATTCTCTGTAGTCATGCGTACCAACTCTGGTCCCAACAATGTTGCTTCACCCACCTCGTCCCAGCATACTGGAGAGCGACACTTTCGTCCATATAATGCTTCAAATGGGGCCACACCTATATTTGCCTGATAACTGTTATTGTAAGAGAATTCCACCAATGGTAGGTACTTATCCCAACTTCCTTTGAAATCTAGGACACAAAGTCTTAATAGATCTTCAAGAGTTTGAATAGTCCTCTCTGATTGTCCGTCCGTTTGAGGATGGTATGCCGAACTAAATCGTAAATCTGTGCCCATAGCTTTTTGCAAGCTAACCCAAAATCTTGAAGTGAATCTTGGGTCACGATCCGAAACTATGGATACTGGCATCCCATGCAGTCTCACAATCTCATCTACGTATATACGAGCAAGACGTTCCAGGGAATAAGTCTCCCGTATCGGCAAGAAATGAGCAGACTTGGTTAATCTATCAACAATAACCCAAATAGCATTTATGCCTTGAGAAACCGTGGGAAGACCCGTAACGAAATCCATGGTAATGTGTTCCCACTTCCATTTCGGAATCTCAAGTGGTTGCAATGGACCCTTTGGTACTTGATGTTCCGCCTTTACACGTTGACAAGTTAAACACCTCGAGATAAACTTTGCAATCTCTCTCTTCATATTATTCCACCAAAATGTATGTCGTAGATCACGATACATTTTGGTACTTCCAGGATGGATTGCAAATGGTGTATTGTGCGCTTCCATCATGATCTTGTACTTCAAATCAGAATTGTTAGGAACACAGAGTCTAGAGTGGACTCGAAGTATTCCTTCTTCATCGATTCTTGCTTCTGGAATAAAACCTTCTTGCACTTTCTTCTTCATACGCATCAGCTCTATGTCCGTAGCTTGAGCAGCTTTAACTTTATCGATTAAAGTCGGTTCTACTCATATATTTGATATCATCATGTGGGTACTTGGAGCCTTCATCTCTATCTCCATCCTTTGCAAGTCATACAAAATGGGCCTTTGTGTTAACAACATTGCACTCGTACCCGCATATGATCTTCTACTCAATGCGTCAGCTACTACGTTTGCTTTTTCAGGATGATATTGGATGGTATGATCGTAATCTTTCAACAGCTCGAGCCAACGTCGCTGCCGCATGTTGAGTTCCTTTTGGGCGAAAAAATATTTGAGGCTTTTATGATCTGTATAGATCTCCACTTTCTCCCCATACAGGTAGTGTCTCCAGATCTTCAACGCGAAAACTACTGCTGCCAACTCCAAATCATGAGTAGGATAATTCCTCTCATATTCTTTGAGTTGTCGCGAGGCATAGGCTATGACTTTCCCATGTTGTATGAGAACACATCCTAACCCTTTGCCTGAAGCATCACTGTAGATAACAAATCCATCCGAACCAGATGGTATTGTCAGAACAGGTGCCGAAATGAGTCTCCTCTTAAGCTCTTGAAAACTCTTCTCGCATTCCTCGCTCCATACGAATTTGATATCTTTTCGAGTCAGCTGAGTTAACGGGGTAGCGATTCGAGAAAACCCTTCCACGAATCTTCGATAATAACCAGCTAAGCCTAGAAAGCTACGTACTTCGGTCACCGTCTTTGGTTGCTCCCAACTTTGTATTGCTTCAATCTTCGCCGGGTCAACAGATACTCCATGTTTTGACACCACGTGCCCTAGGAAAGCTACTTCCTCAAGCCAGAACTCGCATTTCTTCAACTTAGCATATAACTTGTTTTCACGCAGCCTTTGGAGTACCAGCTTCAAATGATGCTCATGATCTTCACGGTTTTTAGAATATATGAGGATGTCATCAATAAAGACAACAACGAACTGATCCAAATAATCCTTGAATACTCGGTTCATCATATCCATGAAAGCCGCAGGAGCATTAGTCAATCCAAAAGACATGACTAGGAATTCATAATGCCCGTACCGAGTTCTGAAGGCAGTCTTTGGAATATCCTCAGTTTTAACCTTCAGCTGATGATATCCAGAACGAAGATCGATCTTTAAAAAGAATTGTGCTCCTTGTAACTGGTCAAACAGGTCATCAATACGAGGTAGCGGATACCTATTCTTAATAGTGACATGGTTTAATTCCCGGTAATCAATACAAAGTCGCATACTCCCGTCTTTCTTCTTTACAAATAAAACAGGAGCACCCCAAGGAGATGTACTAGGACGAATGAAACCGATGTCCAACAACTCTTGTAGTTGGACCTTTAACTCCTGAAGTTCAATAGGAGCCATTCGATATGGGGTTTTAGAAATGGGCTTTGTACCAGGTTCAAGATCAATAAAGAATTCAATTTCTCGTTCCGGGGGTAGACCGGGAAGTTCTTCAGGAAATACGTTAAGAAAGTCAATAACAACAGGAATATTATTCAAATTTGACGTGTCTTTATTCAAATCCATAACATGGGCTAAGAAAGCTTGACATCCGTTTTTTAATAAACGAATGGCTTTATGGTTTGATATAACAGTGATTGATTTTAATGGCTTAGTTGTTTGAATTCGTACAACAGGTTGGTTAGGAATATGAAAACTAACAACCTTACGAAAACAATCAATTTTGGCATGATGAGTAGTTAGCCAATCAATCCCTAAAATCACATCAAAAGCAAGTATCTTTAAAGAGATAAGGTCAACAGGTAAGGTGATGGTGCCAACTTGGATCACACAAGATTTATAAACAGTGGATGTGATGAAAGTTTCTCCTAACGGAGTCTCCACAGATAAATCAAAGTCTAACTTCTCCGGAGTCAAGTTTAAACGTTGAGCACAAGCAGGAGAGATAAAAGAATGGGTAGAACCGGTATCTAATAAGGTATAAACTTCGCATGAATTTATGATTAGCTTACCCGTGATCACCTCGTTTGGGTTCCTCGCATGTTGACCAGTCACGACAAACGCTCTTTCAGGAACCGTTGACTTTATCTTTTCTGGGACAGCTTTTTGAGTCACCATCCCCGCTGGACTTGGTTTTGCTACAGTGCAATCTCAAGCGATATGTCCTTCCTTTCCACAATTATAAATACCTTAAACTGTTGTGAGCAGTTTGGGCTGATATGTCCTTCTTTTCCGCACTTATAGCATATAGCCGGTGGTCGTTCTCCTCCCTTGGAACCAGTTGCTGTTGGTGCTGACGTCTTCGTATTGTCATTGTTGAATCTCCTCTTTTTAAAATCTCCTCCCGACTCGCTTCTTCTATTTTCATAGTCACGATTACCACCAGAGTGGTTGCCGTTCTTGTCTGTATTTTTCTTTCTCCGCTGGTTATCATTGTTCTGATGACTGCTGTCACCGATATGATCCTGGTTGTGATCCCTCAGTTGACCGTACTCGTTATCTCGCTCTAATAATTGAGCCCTGTTGACAACATCTGAATAGAGAGAAAATTTATGAGAAATGAGATATTGACGTATGCCGGGTTTCAAACCTCTCAGAAACATCCTCGTCATACGTTCCTCATTCTCCACCAAATGAGGTGCAAACCTGGACAACTCTGCAAACTTTGCCTCGTACTGAGATACCGTCATATTATTCTGCTCTAGTCTAATAAACTCTACCTCCTTCATATGACGAATACTTTCAGGAAAGTACTTGTCATTGAACAGTTTTTGAAATGTCTCCCAAGACATGCTGAGTGCGGTTGGATGGGTACGCTTCACAGACTCCCACCAGTAATCTGCCTCGCCACGGAACATAAAGGTGGCGAATGGAACCTTCTGTTCCTCCGTGCATCCCAAGACATCGAATATCTTGGTAATTTGCTTGACCCACGTTTCCGCCATAATCGGATCCGGCTTTCCCTTAAATTCTGGTGGTCCCAATTCTTTGAACTATTTGGCTGTGACAAACCGTGAATTGCTATCATTTCCTCCTGTATTTTGAACACGAATCTCCCTTGTCTGGTTTTGCATGAATTGCAAAAAACTTCTAAACATTCCATCATTCATCATCTGCTCATTGGTGTTGTTCACAGGAGGAACATTGCCAGCCTGTTGCACGTTCTCGTCGTTGGTAAGCACCGGTGTCTCCACGGTCTCATTTACTCCACTGTTAACATTCTCAGTCGACATTCTCAAATACTGCCATAAAACAAGGGTTAATTAAATAAATTAACAAATCACATAATACCCCTATATTATGACTGACCAATAAATAAGCTTAGGTAGGACACACTAGCGAAGGATTCGTCTCTCCCCTCCTAGTTCTATTCCCCGATGTCCGCCAGAGATCATATCCCTAAGCTCTGATACCAACTGTGACGCCCCCAAAATAGGTATACAACACCCATTCTGAGTCGCCAAAATACATGGTACAGAAACAACTACATCTTTATTATTACAACACAAGAACTGTGAGTTTAAATACAAATATTGTCATTTAGACAATATCCACACTCAAATAAGTCCTCATTATAATTATTGATACATTATTTCACAAAAATAGTGAGGACTACTAAAGTAACTTCTAGAACCATCATTCCATACCCCGACTAGTACTCGCTACATTCTCGCCTCCTGAGAAAAATGGAACAAAAAGGAAAAGGGTGAGCTCAACTAGCCCAGTAAAGAAGATTATGACTAAGATAATACAGAACAAATTATCGTTAGTCTTCAACAGGAAAAAATCTAATAGAATACAATAGACAACAAGTTTTAAATCAATAACTGCAGCGAAAACAGCAAACTATTAGAAGAGTCAAGTAGAGAATGAGTTCTACTATCTTCTAAGATTTAAAAGTCCATCATCAATATTTTATCCCTGTAACAACAATTAATAACCATCTTTAATCAAATATTCATCTTTGCACTACAGGCCAAAGATATTCATTTGTATCACCAGTCGGTCATGTTCATCTCAACACCTGTTCATCTTTGCACTACGGGCCAAAGATATTCATTAAGTAATCATACATCTTTGCACTACAGGCCAAAGATATTCAGTAATATCATCATTTAGGACTGAGGATGATGAAAAATATCTTAAAGAAAACGAATCCAGTGAAACAAAATAACAAATATTAAGGATTCGTATTTCGATTTATCCATGTCCAAAAATACCTTATAATTATTCATAGTGAAGTAGAATTCAAGAATGATCAAAACATGGATACAATCAAAGCTAGTACCCAGAATAGATATTTTGGACGAAAAGAAGAAAATTTTATTTTTCGGTGAATAGTAACTCGTGAATAGTAACTCATGAATAGTAACCCCGACGTGAAAAGTTCCAAATTTAATAAAAATTTCTAACCAATATTTCGGCATAATGATATTGAAGAAATAATATCATTTTTGAATAAAATAACATCCCTTACCTCGTAAAGACAGTACTTCTGGTCGAAATACCGGTATAAAGCTGAAAGACACTTGCTCTGATGAATAGAAACTCTCAAAGTATCTAAATACTCACAAAATACACTCAATAATCTAGAGAGAGAAAGAGAGAAAACTTGTTTCTGGTGTGATTTTCAATTCTAACTTAGCCCTCTATTTATAGGAAAATGTTAGCACGCCGAAGCAGACTTAACCTGCAACCTGATGGCTTTACCTGCTACTATTCCCACCCACCACATTTGAATAAAAATCTCAGCACATTTCTTCACCAACCAAGAGTAGGGCCCACCAATTCTAGAATTTTCTACCAAAATGATTAACTCCGAAAATTCAACAATTTCTGAACCAGTCATCTCGTAAAATTCATAATAAATCATACGTTCATTTTTAACGGTTCAAAATTTGTGGACATATACTCAACTTATATATGTATAACATATCCAAAAATTACCACGATCCAACGGTCGGATTAAAAATTATAACCCCCGCAAAATATCTCAAAAATCCTGATTTTTAATACCTCCATTCCGACAAAAATACTGATAAAAACCTCAACATTAACTCCTTCATTTTTAACCACAAAAATATATCCCTCATTTATATCCACAAAAATAAATATTTCCTTATCATATGAATCAATAATTAATTATTCACAAATAATATTACAGAATCACATTTATGACAACCAGGCCGTTCCCAGGAAAGAGGGGGCTTTCCAATAAGGATTTCTCATTACTGGCGCGCAATTAGATGACCAAACCTCTCCTTAGACAGAACTTTCTAGACATTGCCAATAATGTTATCTAATAATATTATTCAAATAGTATGAATTATTGATCTGATAATGGAAAATACTGTGTAGTGACAATTATTGAAACAACAGTAATATAAAATATCAACGCAGCAATTATTGAATCAATAAAATAAAATACTGAACAGTAATTACTGTAACCATTATTGAGTAGTGCCTTCTTACGTAAGAATCAATAATTGGTGCAATACAGTGTGCTACTGTGTAACAACGCGTATTACTGTGTTTTAACCACCGGGTATTCCAACAGTATTAACGGTAACAACTACGCCGTTATTAATAAAAAACATATACTTGTCGTTTTCTTCATCCAATCGTTTTCCGTTATGGGGCTCACAAAAGACTGCGCCGTCGTACGAATATTCCCCGACAGGAAGAATATTCCACGACCAAACGAATATTCCCCGACAACAATGAATATTTTATAACCACCTGCTTATTTGAAATATTTGCGCATTTTACCCATAACTAACCTCATTAATCAATTTAACACTTACTATTTCAAAATAATAAATAGAGGGAATTTAAATTTTATTTATTAATAATTTGGGGTCTTACATAGTTAATATTTAATTTATTGATTTAAAAGAGAAAGAGAGTGAGGGAATAACTTATTTTCAAAATTAAGGCTAGGGAAATTGATTTTTATATGTGCTATGGGAAAAAGATGTAGAGCATTATCATCATCAAAGAAAGAAAGCGTGGGAATAACTTATTTTCAAAACCAAGGGGAATTGATTTTTACACTCGTGTGAGTTTTTCAATTGATGAGCGAGTTAACTCAATAAATTTTACAACTGAGGAGTGTGAGTTTTGGAGTAGTATTGATTGTAGATGGAAATCTCAGCTGGCTAAGTGTGGGGACCTAGGTGGTGGGGTCCATGATTGACTACCTCCTATTCTTCTTCGTCCCTTGACCTCTCACTGCATGTGCACTTCTGCTCTCCTCCTCCTCCTCCTCAGTCCTCTACTCTATCAATAGAGACCCCTCTACCTACCTAACTAGCTAGCTAGCTGTTGCTAATAGCTACTCCCTCCCTTTTACAGACACAATATGTTTCATAATTAAATTTAAAATTTACAAAAACAAGTGTATGTGTGTATAATTGTTTTAATTCACATGTGTATAAAAAAAATTATGTAACCTTTTAAATCTTTCATCATAATAATTTATTATCATGTTACTATTCGTAAGAATAAATACAGAACAAAAATATATTTTTAATAATTATAAATAATAATTTTTAATGAAATAGAGAGAATAATATTTTTTATTCCAAGTTAAGTATTCCAGTTTAATTGTATCTCGCATCATTTTTGTGTTTGGAACGAGAAACATCACGTTCGTTTACAAGTATCAGTCTCCTAAATTTTAATTCATGTTTATTAATTGTTGGCTATATTGATTGTTTAGTTTAATATTTTAGGTGCGATATTATTGTTCTAGTGTTAAAACTTAATCAAAACTATTATTTATTAATAAATTATAACTTATAAATGAGACTTTTCTTCTTTTATTTGAATAGAAAGTACTTTCTCCGTTTTAAGTATAAGATAAACTCTAAAGTTTTAACAACAGGCAGAATAATATATAGACTCAAAATGTGTGTATTTTTGTTTTACTTAATTGTGCTGGTATGTTTCAATATATGTTGATTTCAAGTGCAAATTTATGGATCATTAAGACTTACCTTAAACTTTTTAAAGCTCAAAGATTCTATTTGCTTGTTAGTCTCTCTTAAGAGTTTCTTGATTGAACACAGATGAGGTTTTCATTTGTTTTTTAGGTTTGATATCACTTATAAAAGAATAACGTTTTAGGTTCGGTATTATTGTCTCTGAAACTAATTTTACAACTAGAATTTAATCCTCTATGAATTGGTCCAACAACCAACTTTGCCTTTTGAGGGTGGGAAGGTTTTGAAGCTCATTGAAGTCCACATTTTCTGATGGTTAGAGTACATGGATTGACAGGGACAAGCAAGCTTTCAGCTAATTCTTCTTGAAGGGTGCTATTAAAGTAGATTTAACCTGAGTAACACTTCCACATAGTAAATGGGAAAAATTAATGAATTCTGCCGAAGGAAAGGGATCTATGAGGATGGTTGTTTGTTATGTAATGCATAACCTTAGATAGGAACCTACATTGCTGCCATCTCATTTTCCTCTTTGCTCCTTCCTTTTAGCTGAACTCTAACCACCACCCTTTAAGCCCCTGTGGCCAACTTGAAGGGGCTGAAGATCGACGCAGAGCTTTTTGGTTGTTAAGTTATAGCAGCACTGTGTTACATATCAAAGTTTATTTATAATAAATAAGTATACTAAAAGTAGTTAGAGTAATCCAAGGGTTGAGATTAGGCTAAATGATAATAATATGAATGGCTAGAATTTATGTAGAAAGAATGCTATATATGGCCAAGTATGTACTGAGGTAGGGTTATTAATGAATTAACCAAACTTTTCTCTATCTTCTCTAGATTTCTTATATTCTCCCTCATTTTTCTGGAGTTATTGCAAGAGACTATAATTTCTTGTTACATTGGTGCTTTCATTGAGAGGGCCCCAATGGCCTATCCCAATTCTATCGAGGCAATTTTTGCCCAATTTGCAGACAAATTTTGTGCTCCCATAGCCACGGTCGTACAAGAGGTTATGCAACAAGCTCGTAACACTCCTACAGAGCATACTGATAATCAATTGAAGAGTCAGGCTCACCTAAAACCTCATTGAAAATTGCTTATTTGTGGCTATACGGAAGAAGAGGATTGCTTGTGTGAAGCCACTGATGCCATAAAGTCGGTATACCAAGATGATAGCGATGAAGATGATATGGTTCAGGATTTTAACGAGGAAGAAGGCCATCAAAATCAATTGAAAATCCAGCGAGAGCCGAGATGTTGACCTATTTGTTCTTGAGGGTGAAGATCATGAGAGTTTTCTGGAGAAACTTGAAAATTCAAACCTTCCAATTTATCAAGTGGGCGATCAGTTGATTCAGATTGAACCATTTGATAATCCATTTGTCACGAAGGTTGGTGATAATAAGAGTTTTCAGGCAAAAATTGATGATTCCAGCCAACTAATTCAACAAGTTTGGGATAATGATGAGGGAGTTGCTGTTGTGTGCAAGGTGTTTGACAAAAGTCCGGAACAAAATAGATACATTGACAGGCTTAATCCCGATCCACCAGATGATTATAATACAGTAATAGCTACTAATGAAAGTTACTTCAGCTTCTGTTCGGAGTCATCACCAATTACAGTCACTCTTGACTATAGTGGAAAGCTAACTCGGCATGCATATGACATGATTAATTTACATTTTGTTCAATATGTGGCTGTAAGTGAAGGTCATTGTAGAAGTGGGAAGCAACCCACTACAATACTTCTTACTAATTGGCTAAAAATGTTTGATGAAATTCCCAAGAGAAATGTTTACTCCCATGAATATCATGTTTGGAATTTTGTAGCAATAAGAAGGATTGAAGAATTAAATCTCTCTCTCATTAGCTATACTGCTACTTGGGTTGAAGTTCTAACTAGATTTCATGGGGAAATCTGGACTATTATGAATGTGAAATTAAATTGCATTTCTCCTCCCTTTGGATATGTGACTCTCATTTTAATCCATGAAAATAAAATCTCAAGTATAAATGCAGTGGTGAAAGTACTAGAATTAGCATTGAAGAGACAAATGCACTTTCTGACTATTGCTGAAGATGTGGAAACTGAAGCACGTGCCCAAGTCATTCTTAATAAGCTTCGTACAGGAGTCATGGTCTGTGCAATCAAAGCTCTTGGGTTTGGAGAGAACAGAAAGGCTAATTTTCAGGACCTTGTTATTCTCACTGGAGGCCAGGTTAAAACTGAAGAACTTGTTGTTCTAGATGGTACCAGTGAGAAAAGAACTATAGAAGGAAGTCGTGAACAGATAAGGTCATCAAACGAGTTGAGCATTTCTGATTATGACAATACTAACAATACATTGACTATTGTTGACAGTGGAATTGGCATAACCAATGCTGACTTGGATAACAATTTAGGTACCATTTCAAGATCAGGAACTAGGTAATTCATGGGAGCCCTTACTGCTGGTGCTGTTGTCAACATGATTGGACAGTTTGGTGTGGGTTTCTATTCTGCTTACTTTCTTGCTGAGAAAGTTGTTGTCTCAACAAATGGTGATGAACAGTATTATGGAAGTCCCAAGCTGGTGGTTCTCTCATTATAATCAGAGACACTACTGGTGTGGTACTGGGTAGGGGTACTGAGATTGTTCTCTATTTTAATGAAGACCAGCTAGAAAATATTGAAAAGCGCAAACTTAAGGATCTGATCAAGAAGCACTCTGATTGCCACAATTACAGTAAATTTTACAAGGCCTTCTTGAAGAAACACAAGCTTGGTACCCATGAAGACTCCCAGAACAAGACAGAGATTGCTGAATTGCACAGACACCACTTCACAAAGAGTGAAGATGAGATGATTAGCTTGAAGGACTATGTGACAAGAATGAAAGAAGGACATAGTGACAATTACTATATCAGTGGAAATGAGATCTTCATTGTTCATATCATTAACAAAGGGGATGGCACAATAATTGGAAAACTTCTAGTGGGAGTAACATATGGTCTTGCATGGGCAGGAAACAAAAAGTGGTTACTTAAAATTGGGATCAGACCTGATGTTTAAATGGGTATCTCTAATGCTCCATTTTGAGGTGTTTATTTCCTACACATTTGATATTGATTTCAACAGGTTTTTATTGAACAATTCAAAATATAATATTCATGAGGATTGGATGGGTTTAGATATTGTACCGAAATCCATCAAGACATTTAGTGAAGTGTGGAGTTTCACAAATGTCATCACTTGGAATGGCAAGGTTTGCATGGAATGGGTGATTCTTCATTGTTGTGCTCTTACTGCAAAGCCTATGAAAGTATGCTACAATAGCATAACAAAGAAAGTTGAAGGACATTTCATCTTCCCTGATAGAAAATTGAGCAAGATTAAAAGTATGTGAAGTTCGGGTTATGTAGAGTTAAGTTTACAAGGGATTATCCAAGTGGAGAGAACACTCTGAATCCTTTAAAGGAAACAATGCACAATGCCAGGGGGGCGTAATTGCGTTATTATTCTGCAAATTGTGATGACCAGTTTTAAGGAGGATAGTTTCATTCTTGCACTCAAGTTGCAATACCACCTTGAGGACAAGGTGGTTTTTGAATAGCAGAGTATTGTTACATATCAAAGTTTATTTAGAATAAGTATATTAAAAGTAGTAAGAGTAATCCAAGGGTTGAGATTAGGCTAAATGATAATAATATTAATGGTTAGGATTTATGTAGAAAGAATGCTATATATGGCCAAGTATGTACTAAGGTAGTGTTATCAATGAATTAACCAAATTTGTTTCTATCTTCTCTAGATCTCTTCTATTCTCCCTCATTTTTTTGGAGTTAGTGCAAGAGACTATAATTTCTTGCTACATTTGCTACAAACCTTAGCCCATTTGACCCACCCTTTGACCCACCTTGAAAAGCTAGTTACCCAAGGGGAGAGGCTAAGACTTATATCAACCACATCAAGTTATATTTGTAACCGATGTGGGATTATTCTTACGGTCTAGTATGCAAAGCCGACGTCCTCGCCGGCCCATCTACCCAGCTATGGCGGCTTTCATCCTAGCGACACTAACCCGACGCCTTTTGCACCTATCAATATTTTAATCCGGCCTCTAAATAATCATTTCCACAGGTCGCTCCGTTTGCGAGTCCCGACTTGTAAGTAGGGCTCTCAATGAAAGCACCAATGATACAAACCTTAGCCCCTTTGACCCACCTTGAAAAGCTAACTACCCAAGGGAGAGGCTAAGACCTATATCAACCCACATCAAGTTGCATTTGTAACCGATGTTAGACTATTCCTTACAACCTAGTATGGAGTTCACATCACACTGAGCAACTAACAAATTAAATGGGAATGAAAAGAGAATAATGATTCAGTTTTAGGTTATTCTAAATATGAACCTTATAATGCATTTAATGAATTTAAGGGAGAAATCGAATTTATACCTTTTGGAACCGTGCAGGTGTGCTTTCTAATTAGTTTATTCGTTCCCCCGAGCATATCCCTAGCAGCCTCTCATCATTTTTACTTTTTACTTGAAAAGATTATACACTAAAAACACTTCTTGTGATTGTAAGCTTTCTTAAAGCTCCTCCTCACCCGCGTAGAAACTCTTTACATTATAGGAGGAGAGAAGAGCAAACAAAACAATTTGTTTGTTAGCTTAATTTCAGCGTTACATTTTGGACTTTTGTTAAAATGGCTAAAGATTTGGTATGGTTATGATGTGGTCCACAAAACTTTTCTCATTAAAAGTGACGATCTAAGATTAAAATCATCAGCTTCTTCACTCAACTTATGGTTTCCTTTCCATGCAAGTAAACTGACTGATGGATTATATGTGACACTGATATTGGATTTTGGCAGACAAGTGAAGCGAAAGGAAGACATGCAACTCAATCGATTCCAACAAAAAAGCGTAGGGACTCGTGGAGACAAGGATCAAGGTAAGCATGGTAGCAATAACCAAGATGGATGTGGCAACAGCTTCTCAGTTTCCCCCTCAAGTACGTCACCAACAGAGAAGGACAGAGAAGAATTGATTGTAATGAGAAATCAAGTGGAAGATCTACATAGGAAATTATTAGAGAAAGATGAACTTTTGAAATCAGCTGAAATTTCGAAATACCAGATGACTTCAACTCTTGCCAAGCTTGATGAATATTGAAGCACCAGGTTTTCAAAAAGGATTCTTTATTGAAGTCTATCCAACTACAACTTTCTGATGCAAAGGTACAACTTTAATGCTTGTGTACTCTTTTCTTTTTCTCCTTTATTTGGCAAACTCATTTGATCCCTAGGTTAGTCTTATGGTCAGATCCTTGTTGAACAATTTTCATGCAGTTGACACTAATCAATGCTAAATCTTTTATATGAATTTGAAGCTTTAATAAAGAAATTAAAGTTATTCATTGTCGCATTGCTTAAATATAATACTTTGATCACCTTTCCTAAATTCTAACCAAAATGTTCATTACCAATTATTCCTGTGTAACATCTCGCATGAGAGGGAGACCATAGTGTTTTTCTTCTCTCTGTTTTTCTCTGTTAGTAGCTTAGGTAGACTGTAGG